>OZ038502.1:29482464-29542464 GCA_964036315.1 Acanthosepion esculentum | reverse complement strand
ATATTTTACCAGGCTGTGCTTTGTTGATTGTTTTAAAGGCTCTCCGAATGGCGTCGTCCAGCTGATGGGTATTCTGGTATCGTCCATGTATCGTCCATGTGAAACTGTCTTTGATAATCCCTCACATATATGTAAGGGTGACAAGACTTGTGGGCCACTCTGTAGATTATAACTTAAGCGTAATGAATAAAAGGAAAGTTACAGACGAAGGAAAAATATGTATGAAAAAAATAATAAGGTTAAGTACCGGGTGTAACACGTGTTGTAAAATTATGAAAAATAAAGGAGAATATTTCTTTTTAAATCCACTTTACAACCAAAAACGTTTGCGGTACCTCTCTTCTTTTTAATATACACACTTTTCTCTCGTTGGAACCACTATAACCTCTTTCCCTCATATATATATATTATTATTATTATTATTATTATTATTATTATTATTATTATTTCAGGATCATTATCCAACTTTTTCAAGATGATATCGCCCTCTCTAACCTTTTAAATTTGTTTTGGAGTAACAAGGTACCTCATATGTTTCACTTACGATTTCATTTTCAAATCATTTTTTTTCACTGCTATTTGGACTGCCATAGCTGAAACTCCTCTCTCAAGTGTCAAACGTCTTATGAATTGAGTTGGATCTTTTCTAATTGATCTCTTTAGCTCAAAGTTGGCATGATAATCCCTCTTCATGTTGTAACTCCTGATTCAGTTTTCCTATCTACCGTTCCCTCGTTTTAAAACTTATTCTTCGTTCTCTTGATGGTTTTTTAATGGGCTTTGAAGATGGAAGCCAGTGTATGAATGTTAGTACCATTACTGAAGGCCTGAATGATCTTTTTCTTTTCCTCTCAGCATATAGTGTGGGCTGACCCGAACCGATTTTAACTTCTTCTCTTTCTAGCTGAATAATTCAAAGAGTTTTGAAGTAATTCTTCCGTCAAATGGTGTCAAGATGGCGAAACGTCTTATATGAAAACTTGGCAAAAACAAACTCAATCAGTTTAGTGTTATTTTTTTCTTTTTTTTTTTTTTAGATATTAAACATTTTGTGGAATGGATAATTATGCTGTTACATGATTTGGACAATTTTGCTGTTACACGACGTATATTTGATAACCTGAAAGTCGTTGTCTTTCGCAACAACAAAAAGGAAACTTTATTTAATTGTTAATAGTTGATATTTTTTTTAATCAGTTTTATTTAAAAGCGAAACAGACAGTCTAAGCAGCCATTATATTTTTTTTCAAAGATACAACCGTTATTTTTACACACTCGTTGATAAGAGAAGAATGAGGATAGTGGATTAATTATTTTTCCTTTTTTTCTACCACTCTTTTTCGGCCTTTGCGATCGTGACCAGTGCCGACAAATAGTGCCATTCTCTTCATTGTCTATAGCGCCGCCAGATTTTGTGCGTCTGAAAATGGTTTTATCCGATTTTGTTTCGTCCGACTGACAATCGCGCGCGCAGTGAGAATTGTTGGCGTCTTTAAAAGCCAAGCCGCCATTTCTGTGTGGGGTGCATCATGTTAACGACATTTGACACTTTCTTTGTGAGGGAAAAAAAGTAGTTTCCTTTTTATTCCACTGTACAAAAGAAGATTATTAATGTTTTAACAATCTTTAAAAAAAATATAAAATGGCACGAAAATCGATGAAAGCCGGGAAAGGTGTGAGAGATATGGCAGGGGAAGAGAAACAGATTGAAGACAGTATTTACTGGGACGTCATTGAACAATGTGGAGAATCTGCTTCAACTCGATTATGTCGTTTCTTTCTTTCTTTTTTTCTTTCATTCATATTTCTTTTTACTTTTCATTTTCTTTCGTTCTTTTTTCTTTATTCTTTCTTTCCTTCTTCCAAATTTCTGAATTACTTTTTTCCAATTACTTCTTTTCAGTTTTCCATTCATATTCTTTCTTTCTACCTTTCTTTCTTTCTTTTTTCTTTCTCCCTTTCTTTTTTCTTTCTCCCTTTTTTCTTTCTTTCTTTCTTTCTTTAATTCAATTTTCTTCTATTTCGTCTTTCTCAATCTTTCATTCATATTCTTCTTTCTTTCTTTCTTTCCAATTACCTTTTTCAGTTTTTCATTCATATTCTTATTTTTTTCCTTTAATTCTCATGTCCCTCCTCGTCTTCTTCCTTTCTTTCTTTTCTTTCATTTTCTTTATATTTTCGCAATTTTCTTTTCAGTTTTTGTTTCATTTTGTCTCACTCTTTTTGTCTTTCTTTCCGTCTTTCTTTCCTTCTTTCTTTCCTTCTTTTTTACCAATTTACTTTCGTTTTCCTTGTTATATTTCAATGCTTCTTATATTTTTATAATATTTCTTTCGTTATTTCCTTCAAATGATCTTTCTTTATTCTTTTCTTTCTTTCACTCCAAGTTTACTTTTTTATTCAATATGTTTTTCATTTTGCTTTCTTTCTTTCTTTTAAATTGTCTTAATTTCTTTCCTTCCATTTCTCCTTTCAGAATCTTTCGTTATTTTTTTAACTAATTTTCTTTCTTTCTTTATTTCTTTCTTTGGGTTATAAAAGTGATAAAGACCGAAAAATTAAATGTCTAACGGAAGCCATCAGTATTTACACGGATATGGTCAGTTACAAACCAGTTCCAATGAAATAATAATTTTATTGGTAACAAAATGAAACGTAATTTTAATTCATAATTTAAACTGATTACGTTTGATAACATCAGTTTGCCAAGAACTTAAAGCGTAATGATGGCAAACCTTTGAGCAATGGCCGGGTGGATACATTAAATTAACTTTTCTAAATTAGGAGGTACAGTGAACATTGAATAGATTTATGAGTAATGTAACACTTAGTAACTCGGGAAGTGAAAATCGGCAAGCCGAGTTCGAATGTCGGTCGAGTTCATATTCTCACCAATTCCATTGGAAAAGATATCTCTCTTTTCTTCCCAATTTCTGGGTTAAATAGTAGGACGGATGGGCCTCTCTTACGTTCATGTGGCTACCAATCTAGAAGAAAACTCTGAATTCAAAATCAGTTTGAAAAAGCATGGGCTCCGTCAGGAAACTTGCTCTCGACACACACCAAAGTCTTTCCTTCATTTTTCAATACTTTCCTTCTCTCATCTATGCATACGGCTTTGTTCTTTTCAGTTATTTATCAAGCCTTTCTTTCAGTTTGTGTTTCATTTTATCTGTTTTTTTCTTCTTTCTTTCTTTCTGTCTGTCTTTACTTCCTTCCTTCGTTCTTTCTTTCTTTCGATCTTTCTTTCTTTCATTCTTCCTTTCGTTCTTACATTTTTAAAAGTTATCTTCTTGCTTCTGTCCGTTTTGTTTTTTCTTTCCTTATTTCCTTCTTTATTTATCTATTTCTTTCTTTCCTCCCCTATTTTTTCTTTGTCTTTATTTGTTTCCTTCTTTCTTTTTTCTTTTTTCTTTTCCTTCTTTCTTTCTTCATATTTTTGTCCTTTTCTTACTTTCTTTCCTTCTTTCTTTCCAGATTTCATTTTAAAGTTTGTGTTCTTGCTTTTGAATGTCTTCTCTGTTCTTTGCTTCCTTCCTTCTTTCTTTCCTTCTTTTCTTCTTTATATTCATTTTTTATTTCATTCTTTCCTCCTTTCTATCGTTCTTTCTTTCTTTCTTTCTTTCTTTCCTCCTTTCTATCGTTCTTTCTTTCTTTCTTTCTTTCCTCCTTTCTATCGTTCGTTCTTTCTTTCCTCCTTTCTATCGTTCGTTCTTTCTTTCCTCCTTTCTATCGTTCGTTCTTTCTTTCTTTCTTTCTTTCTTTCCTTCTAGTCCCTTACGTTCTCAACCATACAAATACGCATGAATCAATTTCGTCTTTCCCAATTTTTGGTCAAATAGAAGAAAAAACTCTCAATTACACAAAAAACAAGCGAAAAAGCGAGGGTATCCCTCAGTCTATCTTGCCTTATAAACACCAATTATGTTATGCCTGCAGTACATAATGTAACCCTAGGTTACCTAATGGATTATGAGTCTCGTTTCCATATCTATCTATCTATCTATCTATCTATCTATCTATCTATCTATCTATCTCAATCTTTTCATTATCTATCTATCTATCTAAAGGTTGCGATGGGTAAATTGTTGCCATAATTTTAAAGTACGTGGATGCGCGTTGCTAGTTTTTGATTTGTTGACTGCAAAGTATAGAAAGGGTCAGTTGGACATCGTCTGTCCGAAAGAAAAGACACAGGACGCAATTCACCCCGCCAGAAATTTTGGAAAGTGCATGATGCACTGCATGGCATTCCCGGCGAAAGCCCCAATGCCAACATCTCAGAGTGTTTGGGTGCAAATCTGAGGACAGTGCAATTGATTCAGAAAGAGTTGGATGAGTCTAATGGTGTTTACGAATGTGCTTGGAGTAATCACTAATGATGGCGACGTTGTGCCTCTATTCATCTCCCCACAGAGCCGCATACTCAACACGGAGTCCTACATCAATTGCCTTGGGGAGGGACTTCTCTCCTGGGTCAAGAGGGTGGCTGTTAGAAGACCCAATATCTGGCAAACAGGACTCTGCACCATGCCACACAAGCAGGAGAAACCAGTCATGGCTGTCAGACAATTTCTGCGACTACATTACCCCTTACATCTAACCACATAACTCCCCATACTACGAGCCCCTTAATTATTATATGTGGGGCGTAGTTGAACCAGAGACCAACAAAACACCTTGTAACACCAGAGATGAACTGAAGGCAGCATTCACCAACTTAAACAAGGAGACCGTCCAGAAGTGATGCAGGAGATTTTTGTCTGGAGACCGTATTCGGAACCGATGGCGATTTTATGGAATAATTTGATTCATTCGTATTTCAAGATATTCTTGTGTGACTTTTGGTAAATATATCTGTGAGATGTCAGTGTTATTTCCATTTTTGCGTCATTTCGACGACAAATTATCCATCTCACCCTGTATATATATATATATATATATATATATATATATATATATATATGTGTGTGTATGTATGTCCATCTATCTTTATCGCAGTTTCTTAATATCTATATATATATATATATATATATATATATATATATATATATATATATATATATATATATATATATATATGTGTGTGTGTGTGTGTGCGTGTGTATATACATAGAGAGAGATACATAGTTAGGTACAAAAAAGGGATCTATATATACATAGAGAGAGAGAGAGAGAGAGACATAGTTAGATACAAAAATTATATATATATATAATTTTAAAAAAAACAACATATGATTCCATCGCGACACGACACAGAAATTACTATATTTCGAAACTGGTCAGCAACAAAAATACTACTACTGACCACTTGCGAAACATAGTAATTTCTATGTCACGATGGAATCATATTTTTTTAAAAATAATTATAATCTAGGCTCTACTTGTGTATCAAGCACTGTTTTTTAAATATAAAAACAAAAATATTCGGATCATCAATCTAACGGTTCTTTCCTAATATATCAATACACACACACAAACATACAGATATTATATATATATATATATATATATATATATATATATATATATATATATATATATATAGAGAGAGAGAGAGAGAGAGAGAGAGAGAGAAAGAGAGATAGATAGATAGATAGATAGAAAGAAACAAATTGACATAGATAGATAGAAAGAAACAAATTGACATAGATAGATAGATAGATAGATAGATAGAAACAAATTGACATAGATAGATAGAAAGAAACAAACAAATTGACATAGATAGATAGAAAGAAACAAACAAATTGACATAGATAGACAGATAGATAGATAGATAGAAAGAAACAAATTGACATAGATAGATAGATAGATAGATAGATAGAAAGAAACAAATTGACATAGATAGATAGATAGATAGAAAGAAACAAACAAATTCACATAGATAGATAGATAGATAGATAGATAGATAGATAGATAGATAGATCAAGAGCTAGAGAGATATATAACCAACCATGTTGATATAGAGAAAAAGATGTAGGACACAACATTCTGGCTGAAATAGAAAACTACAAAACGATACAATATATTCGACCCTCGAGGAATGAGAAACATCTCATGAGTTATTCCCAGTCTATTACTGGATTCTGCGACACAAAATAGATTTGCCTTAAGGAGGCACAACACCGTAATTAGACTGATTTGTACTATGACAATATCGGCCAAATCAACAACAGCCTGAAGCTATAAATATTTGCCGAAAATGATTCCGGATTTATTTGAATGAGACATCATGATAATTTCAGAAATGCAATGACAGAGGAATGCTCAGTTTAACTGAAAAAATGCCACCCGCAAATCCGAACGCATATCGGATTAGCGAAATGGTAATATTAGACATTTCCTCATAAGGCAAAATTCGCCATTCTTTGAAGGAACTGCCAGTACTAATCTTGTCATTCTTTTCTTCACTCTCTGGCTATCAAGCTGAGATCAAAATGTAGTATCTGTTCCTCGCATCTCTTCATTCTGAAAGCAATGTTAGCTTTTTCTGTATAAGGAAATATTCCACATTCATTGACTTAGTATCTCTTACTGATATCTGTTGAAATTTATTAAAAATTTAAATATTTTTTAGAAAAATAGATTTTTCATGTTCAGTAGCTGTTATCGCTCATTCAAGTGTTGTCACGTGTCGTTCTTAACCATTTATTTGGAGCAATGTGGATCCTTAACATCCTGTTCATGTTCCCTTCGAGCTACATGTGATATCCATTTTAGCTGATTAGCGAGAGTCCACAATGATGAAAGATGCATTGTCCTCTCCCAGACCCACAGGCTTCACTCGCTCAAAACCATTTTTAACCATTAATCTCTGAAAGAGTTTGTTTGGTTTGGTTTGTTTTACGGTATATCAACCTCATTGGGTTATTTAATGCCGACAATTTTTTTTTTAAAATGGTAATATTTTTTTAATGTATAGATAGTAATTTTTTTCAAAAATGTATTGCTGGTAATATTTTTTTTGCAAAAATGTATTCCTGGTAATAACGTATTGCTGGTAATATTTTATTCTTCAAAAATTTATTCCTAGTAATAATTTTTTTTACAAAGTATTTCTGGTATTAAAACCTATTTTTACACTTTCCTAGGGTTTTGACCCCAGTTTTGGGGGTTAACTATTTACCCATAGCTGGGTCCCTAACAGGTGTTACCACACCGGGTCAGGGTGGAATACTAGCAATGAAGAGGTGGTTCCACGCTCCTCAAAAGCTCCTTGATGTCGGACGTGGTTTATATTCTTACCCAGGACCCGGATGTAGTTTATCGTCATACCGAAGACGGGAAAGCGGTTGTAAAAATGTATTCCAAAAGCTAAAAAGTATTAAGAAACAGGAACATTTCGTTAGAAACAAAGAAAAGCGTTCTGAATTGCTGTTTGATAATAGATATTAGTCCTCCTGTATGACAGTGAATACTGGAAAATCTCAACACAGAACGAACGGGAGCAGAGGCTTATCCCTTCTTCAATGATTTTTATTTGGTTAAAAACACCTACGAAAAAAATAGTTCAAACAAACATTTGAGGTAACATTTAGTATAAAATCTTCCCTGGATAGACGTTTATCTAGTTTTTATCGTTATACAGGCGTTTTATTTCGATTGTTTATGTTGTCAAAATATTTAAAAAGATTATTTTTTTTTATGCAAAAACTAATCACTAGCGGAGCTCTGATAATTCTTTAAACCATTTAGATAGGTTTGACTTTTAAATTTAATTTGACTCAGTGTTAGGATTAAGGAAGTAAATTCACACAGTTATCTGTAAAAAAGGAAAAAGGCATGTTATTATCTGTCTATATTTCTGAGATGAGGTATTATGTACACTATTTACATTATTTGGACTATTGTCCTCATCTTAGTCGCCATATTTATTACAACGTTTCGGCCTTTCAGTATCTGTCCATATTTCTGGGATGAGGTATTATGTACACTATTTACATTATTTGGACTATTGTCCTCATCTTAGTCGCCATATTTATTACAACGTTTCGGCCTTTCAGTATCTGTCCATATTTCTGGGATGAGGTATTATGTACACTATTTACATTATTTGGACTATTGTCCTCATCTTAGTCGCCATATTTATTACAACGTTTCGGCCTTTCAGTATCTGTCCATATTTCTGGGATGAGGTATTATGTACACTATTTACATTATTTGGACTATTGTCCTCATCTTAGTCGCCATATTTATTACAACGTTTCGGCCTTTCAGTATCTGTCCATATTTCTGGGATGAGGTATTATGTACACTATTTACATTATTTGGACTATTGTCCTCATCTTAGTCGCCATATTTATTACAACGTTTCGGCCTTTCAGTATCTGTCCATATTTCTGGGATGAGGTATTATGTACACTATTTACATTATTTGGACTATTGTCCTCATCTTAGTCGCCATATTTATTACAACGTTTCGGCCTTTCAGTATCTGTCCATATTTCTGGGATGAGGTATTATGTACACTATTTACATTATTTGGACTATTGTCCTCATCTTAGTCGCCATATTTATTACAACGTTTCGGCCTTTCAGTATCTGTCCATATTTCTGGGATGAGGTATTATGTACACTATTTACATTATTTGGACTATTGTCCTCATCTTAGTCGCCATATTTATTACAACGTTTCGGCCTTTCAGTATCTGTCCATATTTCTGGGATGAGGTATTATGTACACTATTTACATTATTTGGACTATTGTCCTCATCTTAGTCGCCATATTTATTACAACGTTTCGGCCTTTCAGTATCTGTCCATATTTCTGGGATGAGGTATTATGTACACTATTTACATTATTTGGACTATTGTCCTCATCTTAGTCGCCATATTTATTACAACGTTTCGGCCTTTCAGTATCTGTCCATATTTCTGGGATGAGGTATTATGTACACTATCTACATTATTTGGACTATTGTCCTCATCTTAGTCGCCATATTTATTACAACGTTTCGGCCTTTCAGTATCTGTCCATATTTCTGGGATGAGGTATTATGTACACTATTTACATTATTTGGACTATTGTCCTCATCTTAGTCGCCATATTTATTACAACGTTTCGGCCTTTCAGTATCTGTCCATATTTCTGGGATGAGGTATTATGTACACTATCTACATTATTTGGACTATTGTCCTCATCTTAGTCGCCATATTTATTACAACGTTTCGGCCTTTCAGTATCTGTCCATATTTCTGGGATGAGGTATTATGTACACTATTTACATTATTTGGACTATTGTCCTCATCTTAGTCGCCATATTTATTACAACGTTTCGGCCTTTCAGTATCTGTCCATATTTCTGGGATGAGGTATTATGTACACTATTTACATTATTTGGACTATTGTCCTCATCTTAGTCGCCATATTTATTACAACGTTTCGGCCTTTCAGTATCTGTCCATATTTCTGGGATGAGGTATTATGTACACTATTTACATTATTCGGACTATTGTCTTCATCTTCAGTGCCATATTTATTACAACGTTTCGGCCCTTCAGTATCTGTCTATATTTCTGAGATGAGGTATTATGTACACTATTTACATTATTCGGACTATTGTCCTCATCTTAGTCGCCATATTTATTACAACGTTTCGGCCTTTCAGTATCTGTCCATATTTCTGGGATGAGGTATTATGTACACTATTTACATTATTCGGACTATTGTCTTCATCTTGAGTGCCATATTTATTACAACGTTTCGGCCCTTCAGTATCTGTCTATATTTCTGAGATGAGGTATTATGTACACTATTTACATTATTCGGACTATTGTCCTCATCTTTGTCGCCATATTTATTACAACGTTTCGGCCCTTCAGTATCTGTCCATATTTCTGGGATGAGGTATTATGTACACTATTTACATTATTCGGACTATTGTCTTCATCTTGGGAGCCATATTTATTACAACGTTTCGGCCCTTCAGTATCTGTCTATATTTCTGAGATGAGGTATTATGTACACTATTTACATCATTCGGACTATTGTCCTCATCTTTGTCGCCATATTTATTACAACGTTTCCGCCCTTCAGTATCTGTCTATATTTCTGTGATGAGGTATTATGTACACTATTTACAATTTTCAGACTATTGTCCTCATCTTTGTCGCCATATTTGTTACAACATTTCGGCCATTCAGTATCTGTCTATATTTCTGAGATGAGGTATTATGTACATTATTTACATTATTATCAAAAATCCATTGCTGATATTAATTTTTTTTTCACAAAGTATTTCTGGTATTAAAATCCATATTTGCACTTTCATAGTCGTGTTGTGGGGTCAACTATTTGCCCATAGCTGGCACCCCAACAGGTGATACTACGCCGAGTCAGGGTGGACCCGGGAACATCAGCAACTAAAAGGCGGCTTCACGCTCCCCAAAACCTCCCTGACAGAGGCCACGCTGCTGGACGTAGTTCATTGTCCTACCCAGGACGGGGATGTAGTTTATCGTCATACCCAGGACGGTCATTGATGTGGGAGCGACTTTGATTTTATTTACATTATTCGGACTATTGTCCTCATCTTTGTCGCCATATTTATTACAACGTTTCGGCTGATGTACGCTCCGACCTTCTTCAGGTGGTTGGAATGTCGAACTGAAACCTTTCTTCGCTCACTGGGGTAGACTAGTTCCACGTGCCATGTTTAATGGATGTCAGTTATCAGTTATCTCCTGTTAATTTTTCCCTCTGAAAGTTCTCCACTGCCTTAACTGAGTATTGAACTCAAACTCTTTGGGTCCTGACACTGGATCTAACCAACGCCTTTATCCATCTGTGTATGAGTTTCTGGGTATTATGAACCTAATCTCGTCAGTAACCATTTTTTTACCAGTGCTCATATTGCAATTTCTGCTGTTATCATTGCATATAACATTGCATATAATGCCGAAAATAGTCTGAATAATGTAGTGTATATAATAAATCATCTCCGAAATATAGACAGCTACTGAAAGGCAGAAACGTTGTAATAAATATGGCGACAAAGATGAGGACAATAGTCCGAATAATGTACATAATACCTCATCTCAGAAATATAGACAGACTTTGATTTTGTTTCAGTTCTCGTCTAATAGTCGTCAGATTTCTTCTGTGTCGTTTTTCTTTGACCGGGCCGTCCTGGCTTCATGCGGCAGCTGTTCGTCGACTCTTCCAATACAATTGCTCGTTCTTCTTTTATTCACCCAGATAGGCTCCAGATTTCACTTCTCGCAATTTGGAGGGAAACCTTTTGATTGGTTCCGAATGCAAAACAAACGCAGCTATTTTCCCACAAATCGAAACGTATCAAAAATATTTTTGAAATTCAAAAGTTTAAGCAAGAGCACCGACGCAACGTCTGGCTTAAAATTCTTACGGCGTTTCCTGTGTAGGATTTGGTTTCCGATTCCTTCTAAAGTATACTTTAACTCTATATTTCTAACCTCTCCGCCTGAACTCTAAAATTCTTATTTACTATTCATTTGTTTTTAGTTCTTAGGACGAGTAGGTATGTCCGCCCACCGTCCGGTTCACATTTCGCTCTTTTCTTTGAACAGCAGTAGAACTTTATCATTTATTTCCTGTTAAGGATTGGTTCCTTTCAAATTCTTTTCTTTTCATTTTCTCCCACTTCCAGTAGCCTCTTAATTCTTAAGGGAGTTATCGCATTGCTTCTGTTGAATTTATTAAAAAAAGAAGATAACCGGAGGTAATAGAAACGTTGATCTATATATAAGGATCCTGAAAAATCCATGGATGGAGCAAGAAAGTAAAGATTAACACTGATACTCAGAATCGTAAAGACAGCTGAAAATTCTTTGTTACATAACCAGGAAGGAGGGCTTGGAAAAATTAATCCTCACAGAGGATATCGATGGCAAGAGATTGAAGAAGTTAGTTGGCTACCCGGGCGCAGACAGTATCGAAGGACAAAGTGTCGAAAGACAAAATGTCGAACAGAAAAGGTGTTGAACGAAAAAAGTGTCAAATGGACAAAGGGTCGAACTGACTCAATGACGACAAACCAGAAATGTGTCTATAACAGAATATCTTTTACTTACCCTCCTGGGTATACGTATAAACTACATTGGCGTCCTGGGTAAGACGATAAACTACATACGGCAGCAAGGCCTTTGATCAGACGGTTTTGAGGAGCGTCGAATCACCTCTTAATTGCTGGTGCTCCCAGGTGCACCCTGACTCGTGGTGATAGCACTTGTCAGGGTCCCATCTATGGGAAAATAGTTAACGCCACAAAAGGGGTCAAGTCAATATGAAAATATAAAAATAGATTTTAATACCAGAAATACTTCTTTGGAAATTTTTTTTACCAGGAATACATTTAAAAAAAAAAAAAAAAAAATTGCCAGCAATGAAGAACGGGGAAAAATAATTCTGTGAATAGGTACAATTTTCGAAGCAACGTTGTAACAACGAAGAACAGAAAAATCACACAAGCCGAAGAATTTTCATTGATGTGGGAGCGACTTTGATTTTCTTTTCAATTCTCGTCATCAAATTTTGGTGTTGTTTTAACTTGACCAGGCCGACCTGGGTGCATGCAGAATTAAATCACCCATTGAGGTTGATATGCCATCAAACAAACCAAACGAAACCTTTTACTTAGCATGCAAGTATGGTGGCGGTAAATAATTATTCTTAAATTTTAAATTAATTAATATTAAAACAACTCCAATAAAAAAAAGAAAACACAATTGCTAACTTTTTTTTAATAAGGATCTGCATTTAAACAAAACTAAGGAGTTAAAATCTTTATTTATGAGAAATTATAATTGTGGTAAAACTAAGGTTAATTGCCGTTTAGCACCCGCAGTCACTTCGCATTAAAAATGTCCATAATACTTACATTTATGTGTAATTGTACATGCTTTATCCCAATCTGCCTTGATAAATTTGATAAAATCTACTGTTTTGGAATTATCGACAGTAAAAGTTCGGATTCATTCGCGTCGCGGCAGCGATTAATGGCGTTGTTTACTTACATTTGCTGCGGAACAGTTATGAGTAATTAAAACTTGTCTTAATTATTACGCACGCAGCGCAAAACTGAGCGTGTATACGTAAATAATTCTCTTGCGCAGTAATTGAGACAAGTTGAGACAAGTAAGATCAGTAAAAAAAAAGCCTGTTAACTACATTCTTCCGCGTTTAGCTTTCCGCAGCCAATGTATGCAAACAGCGTCAGTAATGGATGTCGCCAACGACGCGAATGAATCCGAAGTTTTACTGTCAATAACTCCAAAACGGTAGATTTTATCAAATTTGTCAAGCCAGATTCGAATGAAGCATGTACAACTACCTATAAAGGTAAGTATTCTAGAAATTTTAAATGCGAACAGAGTGCCCCTTCGATGCGAACTAGGTGCCCCTTTTGAGTTTCTAATATGCCACAATTCACGTTGGTTAAAAATGTAGCATAATAAACGAACCCATCACTAATCGGACCGCGAACGGTTGATTATGGAGACTTAGTCACTCTCAAGGCTATCATTTATTAAATGATAATATAAATAGCTAAGGATTAAAAAGTTTAGAATAGATTAATTGATTCAGCCAGTTATGTATCATCGGTGATACACGCGTAGGCGATCATATATCTTTCGATATATGACTGACGAGGCAGATTTTCTTTCCTACATTAGGGTGCCATTTCTTTCTGCGGTAGACCAGTTGCCATCCAAGGCTATAGAACCCGGTCTGTCCTGCTATTTACCCATAGTTAGGGGGAGAAGTAGATTCATACCTTTCTCAAGGGTATTAGCACGTAAGTGAATGTAATGGATTACGACAGGAATTCGAACTCGGCTCAATCCGAGCCGCTATCCATTACTCCACCGTGTTTTACAATTACGACAATATGTTCGTTTTTACGTTGTTCAACAGTTTTCCCTTTTAAAACTTTGTCTTTTTCGACATTATACCCATTAGGCATTTAGATTGATTCTTTTTTCGTACGGCACTTAATCCGTTCGACATTTTGTCTGTTCGAAATTTTGCCCATTCGTCATTTTGTCTTTCGATACTTTGCCTTTCGACACGTTGACCTTCGACACACTGACCTACTATCGGAGTACCTACCTGACGAGTTTCTGTGAATGGATGGCGGAGCGGTGGTGGGGAAGTGGCTTGGTAACGCGAGAAACACTGCCAAGGACCACGAAGGATAGGATGTTGTGGAGTGTCATGACTGCCAGTGCCCTGCAGGGATATGACACATATAAGTAGTTCGACATGAAACCAAGAGATTTATATATAAAAAAATAAGGCAGTATACTTACGTATGCATTAAGTGTGCTTTATGTAACAGAGGGATGAGCTCCGCCAGGTTAAAAACGCTCACGAAATGCCACATGATGAGCACATCAAGAAAACATTCGTGGAGACCCAGACTCTGGTACACAACCACGACAGATGCAAGAGGATGGTGGACAGCTCAAGTACGTCGGCGCCCCAACGACTCTTTCCGGGGATAAGGTCAAAAGATGAAGAAGAAGAAGAAGAAGAAGAAGAAGAAGAAGAAGAAGAAGAAGAAGAAGAAGAAGAAGAAGAAGAAGAAGAAGAAGAAGAAGAAGTAGACCGGAGACTAGATCGGGCGATAGGTGGAGCGGTACTCTATATCGATAGACATGTGTTTCTAGCGGTATTTGTCAAGCTCTTATATAGGCCAATTTAAGCTAACCTCCATCGTAATTATCAGTTAACGTTACGCGGCCGGCGGTTAAAAAGCTTATTCGCTCGGGAATAAAGATACCTAAGTGATAACTGATGCTCCAATTAGTTTATCATTGTAGCATCACAAGTGATTAATGGGGAAGGCACACTACGAATTAGGAGGCAATAAGTGTGCAAGGGTCGGGTAGAAGGGTATATCTTTGAATTTGCTTGAATCAACCAACAGGAATCGACTTTTAATGTTAGTTTCTAACGGCCCAGCTAATCAATTTTACGAACCAAATTTGATGAAAAGGGACGGATGTTCGCCATTAGTTTCTTAAGTACTGTACGGGTTCTGGATTATATAGTTAAAGAGATACATTCTATAGTTTTGAGATGAAGTGGTCAGACGTGGATAAATCTAAAGGACTGACTTTTGATAACTTACTAGTTGGCTGAGGTAGTTGCTATTAACTCTTCTGATCGATGTTCGGAGACAGGTAAGCTCAGCTTGGCGCAGTACGATCTTCTGTTATTTCACTCAACCCCGCCGCTCTTATTATTTTTCAAATAATTTTCTTCGAGCCACTTTTGTTCCTGGATATAAGTTGAAAAATGATTGTCCCTTACGTAACTTGTATTTGTTGTAGAATACCTACGGACGATAAGGGATATTTCCCCATTCATATAAATACAGTAGTAAATACTGTATGTTGGTCTGCAGTTAGAGATTCATTGTGGAATTCACTTGACTCACTTCTATCAGTTGGCAAGGAGTTCTACTCGCCGCTGGTGAATCTTATATTAGTTGTTCTTGTCCTAAGTATTATCGTTCATTACCGACCTTCGTTTGATTATTCCTTCACTAGGTTAGAACAATAATAGAGGATAAAATAGAAATAGCAAACCGTATAGTATTATAGGATAGCGTAGTAATCGCAGATACAACTATAGTAACGCCGTTGAACAATACTGGTGTCAGACGCCTTCTAATAAACACTCGCACTAATAGTACTTGCTCCATAATACTCGCTCGAATAGTAATCCGTATAGTGATCCGAATAGAGAAATTGTATAGTGAATAGAGTAGAGAATAGCGATTCATATGGTGATAGAGGATAGAGTAGAAATGACGATCCGAATAGTAACAGAGGATAGACTAGAAATAGCGATCGTTAGTCGTCACGATACCTCCCATATGCGTTTCCTCTATGGTCACGTGATCCACTTAATTCAATAACAGGATCGCCCGTGTTTCTTCACAGGCGATTTATGTTCAAACTAAAGTGTCGGCAGCGACACTTTATTCCTATATAACATTGGATTTAATAGGAAGTGATGCACCCATTGATTTCATGACCTTCCTCTGATGCACACATTGAATGAGACATGCAGATTCCAGTTATGAAACCTATAACGGACCTGCTGCTGATTCTGTTAAAATTTTAATGGCGCCTTCTGTAGCAGGTCCGTTATGCGAAGCCCGATCCATCCGCTGGCTCAACTGCTGAGATCGCTTTCAATCGTCATCCGCTTCTTTTCACCGTTGGGGGTCTTTGTTGTTCGTCCTCGTCTTCGACCTTGCTGCCAAGAGTAGCCCTACAAGTAGTTTAGAATCACTGGATCACGCGAGACCCTCCACTACTACAAGGAGCGAACATCAGAGGTGCATGAAGTAAGAGTACAGAAATTTAGTCTTTCAGTACAGAAACACTACCGTCAACACAAACTGATTTGAATTAAATCAACCTCATCCCTTGTTCAACACAAACGAACATGAAAGACGGAGAGCTATGAAAAGGCTTAGGAGAGTAGGTTAAATTCATGATATATGAGCCAACGATTTCTGGGTCGTTACTGTCGAATATAAGAGTTATATGGCAAAGTTTGTGATCGCACGATCAATTAATATAATGGCAGGAATACGTCTTACTTGCACAAGAGTAAAGAATGTAGATATCGGACCATTTTGCACTAAAAGGGTTATATATCGTATTTCAAAGCGTATGACATTGGTCGGGTTACAAAAAATGATATCTAGATTCTTAAGTGTAGGTACAAGTTACAGGAGAGCCAAAAAGGTAGACACAGGTCTGGTTTACAAAATAGAAAGGTAGACAAAGGTCCAGTTTACACTAGAGTCAGAAAGGTCGACAATGATCCGGCTTACATTAGAGTGAGAATGGTAGACAAAGGTCCGGTTCACACTAGAATCAGAAAGGTAGACACGGGTACGGTTTACACTAGAGTCAGAAAGGTCGTCACAGGTTCGGTTTACACTAAGGCTCTCTGATTAAGAATTCAGAGCCAACAAATATTGCACTATCCTTAATTCCACACTTAGAGCAGTTGGTATTTCTAAACCGCCTAAACTCGTGTGGATGCATACATGCTGAATATATATATATATATATATATATATATATATATATATATAAAAAGAGAGAGTGAGTCGGAGATACACAGACAGAGAATTTATGTCTATATCTCTGGGATGAGATATTATGATTACTTATATTATTTACATTATTCGGACTGATATCCTCATCTTTATTGCCATACTCAAAACGTTTCGACCGTTGTACGCCCCGTCCTTCTTCATGTGTTTAGATTTTCGAACCAAATTCTTCATTTTGTCCACCGGAGTAGATATTTCAATTTACACAACGGCCGCAACGTTTTGAATATGGCAATGAAGATGAGGATAACAGTCCGAATAATGTAGATAATGTAAATAATCATAATACCTCATCTCAGAGATCCAATCACCTGAAGAAGGCTGGAGCGTACAACGGTCTAAACGTTTTGAATATAGCAATGAAGATCAGGATAAAAATCCGAATAATGTAAATAATGTAAGTAATCATAATACATTATCTCAAAGATCCAATCCCCTGAAGAAGACCGGAGCGTACAACAGCCGAAACGTTTTGAATATGGCAATGAAGATGAGGATAACAATCCGAATAATGTATATAATGTAGACAGAATCATTGGATTTTATTTTTATCCGACTCACCTGTACCATTTCAAACATTATTTGTAATAAATATCATTATTGACTGATTTCTTTTTATTTTACAGCTTATCAAACTTTTGCAATCTATTTAAAGCCATAAATATTTTTTGAATTGTGAGATTTTTTCCAGGTAATAATGACTTACTGATACAAGTCCTACTATTTCACACATAGCTGCGGGGCAGATTAGAGACGGATCCGTACCTTTCTCGAGGTGAGTCAGTATAATGAAACCGACACGAATTGGAACTCAGTTCCCTGGTATACTCTTTCCAACTATTATCTATTACACCACCCACACATCCAAGCTTACTCTACCTTGTCCCAAGCGGTCATCCATCTAGGTACTGACCAGATTCAGCATTGCTTAACTTCGGTGCCCGCACGGGACTGGTGTTTCAATGTAATATATCCATGGGTTTATTATTATTATTATTATATGACGGTGTATCAAAATTATTGTTTATAGTCATGACTTTTATGTTGACACGTATAGTGCCTCTACCTGTTATATTATTACCGCAAACTGCGGTGTACAAGTCGAATTTTCAAGACTAAAAATCTTTCTAAATGTCATGGTCGACTTATAGGGCGGATATAAAATGCAAACCTTTACGACCAATTTGTAAACAAGTGGGACAGCACTAATAACAGTTACTGTACACAACTTACCGTCCCTGCATTAGGCTGCCACAAATATATCCTACTATAACCTGTGTTTGGTCAACCTATTTGACATATTAACAAAGGAATTAATATAAAATGATGGCGTCACAGTTTTTTTTTTTTTTACATCATTCATACAAATGGCGGAAGAGTGATACTTTGTTTTCCAATAACATACGATACATAGCAGAACTATCAAAAAACCGCCTAATATGATGTGTTGTCTACGGTATTAATATTTTATAGGAGTTGATGTTGACTTTAATATGTTTCTCAGTACACCTAACGAATTTTAAATGTTCGCTAAGTTATACCGACACAATATACGGTACCTATTCATATGTGTTGTAGGTTGTTTGTTATATAGCGCATATAGAAAGATATTACGGTTAGTGTATCAGTATACAGGTATGTAGATTTGGTACAAGCTATCGTTTACTGCAGCCAAATTTCATTTACCGGTAAGCCTAAGTTCTGTGCCACTGGTAGCCTACAATCTGTTTGGGGTTCGACCTATACGGTAGGTAGAGACCTAACTCATAATTTTGAGCTAAAATTCTTGAGATCGTCTTGGACGCCAGGTTGACTTGTACGCTGCAACTTACGGTAGTATTATTTGCGTCTATATATACGTTATGTCATTTCAATACGATTCGTGTGTATGTATTGTTTGTGATGTTTGGCGGTTAGGAGTATTGAAAGTCTGGCATTTTCAGGAATTATATAGTAATGTGAGCTCGACGGGTCATGAAACACAACGGCCAGAAAAACCTTGAAAAACTTCGGAAGAACTAATATTGACGAAAGATACGAAATATGGAGCATTGCATGAGATTCTATGATTTGCAGGAGAGAGAGAGAGAGAGAGAGAGAGAGAGAGAAAGAAAGATTCCTCGAGAAAAACGAAAACATATTTTATACGAACTAACATCTCATCTGATATCATTTTCACAGCTAAAAATAACATTGACCTTTGTATGAACAATACAACAAAAAAAAAAGAAAAAGAAAGAGAATTTAAGACTTCTCTTCGCACTAATGACAAGACGAGCTTTCTGTTTCCTTATACTGGGTGTAACAGCAAAATTGTCTAATTGTTATATTAAAATTTGAACCGTTGTATCTTAGAAATGATTAAAGATATCTTACTGGAAATCTCCGAGATTTTTTTAACACTATTTGCCTCGACTTTGAACAGTACGAATGTATTTAGCCCTAAGATGAAATGATGATCCCTCTTCCTGTTGTGACCTCCTGTTTCATTTTTCCTCTCTACTGTTCCCTCTTTTTTAAAACATAAATTCACCGTTCCCTTAATGGTTCTTGAATGGACTTTGAAGATGAAAGCCAGGGTATGAATCTTGGTACCATTACGGAAGTCCTGGATGATCTTTTTTCTCTCATCATTGCACAGTTGGAAAGACATAGTGGGGCTGACACATAACGATTTTAACTTGTTCTTTTTCTAGCTGAATAACTTAAAGGGTTTTCAGTGATTTTTACGACAAATGGTGTTAAGGTGGTTAAACGTCTCATATGAAAATATGGCAAAAAGAAACTCAATTAGTTTAGTGCTTTTTTTAGATAGTAAACATTTTGTGGGATGGACAATTAGCTATTATTGTAGTTTGAAAAAAAAAGAAAAAAACTTACCTCATGGACGTCCGTACGTAAACAGAATCTCGTGGGGGAAGCCATATTGTTTTTATGCTGACAAATCAACGCAAATTCACGGGAACACGAGATTTGAGACGAGATAAATAGGTAATACAAAAAGACGAGGTGGGCGGAAAGAATGAAGGACCACGAGATTTGAGACGAGATAAATAGGTAGTGAAAAAAGACGGGGTGGGGGGAAAGAAGGAAGGACCACGAGATTTGAGACGAGATAAATAGGTAGTGCAAAAAGACGGGGTGGGGAGAGAGAAGGAAGGACCACGAGATCTGAGACGAGATAAATAGGTATGGCAAAAAGACGGCGGGGGGGGGGAGAAGGAAGCCCCACGAGATTTGAGACGAGATAAATAGGTAGTGCAAAACGACGGTGGTGGGGAGAACGAACTTAGTCTACAAAAGACCAGACAATACGACAAATACATGTACAGTTACACGATTTGGACAATTTTGCTGTTACACCTGGTATATTTAATCGAACGAGTTTTTTTTTGAAAATTTAAAATACGAAACACTGCCAAAGGGTTAAGAACGCAATGGAAATAGCGACAAACTTGTCAAGATTGAATGAGACTCTTGGAAATGCTCCATTCAATCAAGAATTACAAAATCCAGTCTTTGCCAAAAAAAAAAAAAAAGAAAAAGAAAAAAAAAAGAGAAGAGTAAAGAGAAAACGTATTAACATTAATAGCTTTACAAAGAGCAATTTATTTTGACTAGCGCGAAACATTTTTTTTGTAAAGATTAAGCTGCCAGGTTTTTCAAGAGATCGATATAAATTGTATAAAAATAAATAAATTCACAAATTTGTTTTAACTAGACCGAAATTATTTTATCTGTAGAATTCATTACCAGAATTTTCCAGAAATTTAAACAGCGGCTGATATAATGTTTATTAACATTCATAATTTCCAAAAAAGTAATTTATTTGACTAAATTTGATTTCATAAAGCGTTCGGTTCGAAATTCCAACTACATCACCTGAAGAAGGACGGAGAATTCAGCGGTCGAAACATCGTAAATATGGCAATAAATAATAATGAGAACAACAGTTCCAACAGTAAATAGTCTAAATAGTTACAATACCTCATATGAGAAATATAGACAGATGGTTTTATTTTGTCTAAAGCTTTCATGGAAAAAGACTTCAATACTTTTAACTGTTATCTGTATAAATATTAACATTCAAAATTCAAAAATTAAATTAATTATTTTGACTGAATTAATTTTATTTTCTCTGAAGATATCCTGAACAAAGATGTTAAAATATTTAACAGTCCTTGGTATAAAGTTTATTAACAATCATAATTTCACAAAAAGAAATTTATTTAGTTAAATTGATTTCATTTTATCTGAATATATTATGAACAAATACTTTCAAATATTTAACAGCTACTGAAATAGAAATTCTTATTCGTAATTTCACAAAAAAGGTGATCCGTTTTGAATAAATAGCTTTTCCTTTTACATTATAATCCTTATATTTTAGAGAAGCCGATATAAAAGTACTTATTCTAAACAGGCTTACATATATTTTAAAAAAAGGGGTTTTAAAATGTGTGTAAAGAAGATTGTCATCTCATTCCTATGGAATACAGTATTTTACGATTCGTCATGGCTCACAGAAATAAAGGGATTTTGCTACCAATTCACATATAATATAAAGAAACATCTGTAAACATGTCATTTTTTCTCGACGATATATTAACTGTTTTCAAAGAATATCAACAACAGGGAATCAATGAGGACCAAAGGTAAACAAAAGGAACAATTGTAAAGAAGAATCAGCAATATTATTGGTTCTAATCTGGCAGCTCAGCTCCAGTCACATTTCCCACCGCCGTAAGGTTACCTCTCTGTGTCTTTTCTATAAATACTTACATAGCAATAGTCCGGATGAGCTGTTCGCATTAAGGCCCCTTTTATTTCTGTCCCCAATACTACTTCAGTTTAATTCCCCATCCCATCCATCATTAGGCGGTTAGTGATGTCAGTTCTCTGATGGATGCGGGCCGCCTTTCTTTTCGGGTGTGATTTTCGTATTTGTTGTTGTGTCTAAATGAGTGTGTGGCTGAGTGAGTGCTTGGGACGAATGAATATTTTATATTATTAAACTTCCGCATTGATTTCGTCCAGTTAACTGATGTTTCTGCTACATTTAAGGATTGTGGGGGTGCGGTTTATTACTAACATTATTACGGTTTGTTTCTTGTAAATAGTTTTTGTATTCAGATTGTAAATACTCATTGGGCTAGTTTTTAAATTGTTGTTTTATTCCCCGCTCCCCACAGACAATGAATTGTATATAAGGGGACTAGTTAGGACTTTCATGGAGACAAGGAGGTATTATTGTGAATGTAGTAAGAAAGATGAGTAAGAATGCGTTGTTTTGGTGTCCGTGTATTGTTTAATATACTGTAATGTTATTGTCATCTTTAATGGTGGCTAATGTAAGCCGAAAGCTTAGATAGGATTAAACAAACATATCAATATGGTGATTTTCTTTCGTCTTTCAATGATAATGTTATTAAGCTTATATAACAGACGATATGAAAGGAATTTGCATATAATAAATAAGTGTTAGGAATATTGTATGTTTGGGTTAGTGTTTTTGGCTAGCTAAGTTTATTGTTAAGACAGAAGACCGTCGTTTCTCCTATTCCCCATTTTGGACTTCTACCACATTACTGAACATAGTATAATAAATATCGCTCTTCGCATTGGAGCTAGATTTTAAATTGTTGTTTTATCCCCCCCCCCTAACAATGAATTGTACACATAAGGACTAGTTAAGACTTCATGGAGATTCTGAGGTATTATGGTGGATGAAGTAAGAATGGTAAGTAAGAATGCGTTCTTTTGGTGTAAGAAATATCGTTATATATTTGCATTAGTGTTTTGACTAGCTAAGTTTAACGTTAAGAAAAGTGTAACGTCAATCGACATCTCCAGTTGCCTTGATCTATCCACTTCCCTTCTCCACATCCTTTTCCCTTTCATTCCTATCTGCTCTCGCTCCAAATCTTCTGTAACCCCCCTGCCTTGATCGATCCACTATCTTTCTCCACATCCTCTCCTTTACCACTCTTATCTGCTCTTCCTCCAAACCTTCTGTAACCGCTTGCGTGATAGTGGCTTCCAGCCTTGCTTGGGGTGAAAAGCTTTAAAAAAACTCTCCTTTTTGGCCTTGTGCCACATTTTGTAAATATTACTAATAAATAATGATCTTCGCTCCTGTACCTAGACTTTTTAAATTTAAGCGCAGTACTAAACTAGCAACTAGATCTCATCAGTTTACAGTTGAGCTGTTTAGATGAAGGCGTAAGTTCTATGCTAACAGTTTCTTCTCTTGCACTTCTTGCTTGTGGAACTCCTTTCAGGCTTCATACTTTCCAGCCAACTTTAATCTGCAAAAAAAATAAATAAATAAATGCAATGTCAATCGCCGTCTACTCTCCTCCTGATTACTCTTCTTTTGTTCTCGCTCTTAAGCAATGTTTCTGTTTCTCTTTCACACCCAGTAATCACTTGTGTGTCAGTGGCTTTTCTGGCTTGCTTGGGGCGAAGTCGATGAAAATAAAAAGGTATTTCGACCAATTCCCAATCAGAAAAAAGACTGTTTTACATCAAAGCAAAACATTTTTTTTCGTTTCCAATTTGTCCTCTCGGCAGATCCTGATCACCTATAGTTAAGTCGGATAACTTTTATGCCTATATTGTTATATACCCTTGTCAATTATAAATCTTTTTTAATAGTTTGCATAATATTTAGTAACGTAAGCTGTTCTCAGAAGTTCACAGCGGTGTATTCAAAAGGATACGTCAGCATAACTCATCTATTGAAAGAAGGCAAATCTAGTCACGAGACTTAAATATACGTATGACTTACGTTGCATAAGTCATGAAAATGTATATATATATATATATATAAAAAACAAGCTAGCCAGAGTTTTCAATAAGTAATCGCCCCGGGAATAGTTATATTAAAATATTCCACCTTTTCTGAAGCATCAGGAATGTTTTAGACGAAATGGTCGCTGACTGAAGAAAAAAAAATTCATCCTGAATTCGACGTTTCTCTCTATTTTGCAGGCAAAGAAATCTTTTGTATTTTTTACAATTCCAATTGCATTTTAACGCAGCATCCGAGATCTGTATTCTGTGGTATCATGTCAAACAAGAAATAAACAATGGAATTGATATTCATTGACTGAACATCCAGTACTACTCGTTTGAAATTTATAAAAATGTTTAAAAAGATTTTTCAGAAAAATAGGTTTCTGAAGTCCAGTAACTGTTATCACTATTTTCAGTAATGATGGTTGAGGGTTTCCTTTCTAACCTTTAGTTTGAAGTAGTGTGGAACTGTAACATCATATTTATGACATTATTTTCTCTACGATTTACACCTGCTATCCATTTTACTTGTTACTGCGTGTGGCAGTCCTCAAGTGATGTAGTTTCAATTATTTCGTACAGATCTTTGTGATTATGTAGTGCCAGTTCACGAGGTTTATAGAAGGATGGTTTTCGCCAACACCCATAGACTTCATCCGATCAAAGCCATTTTTAAACACCGATCTGGGTTTAAATATTTCTGAACGGCTTTGATGCCATATATGACATCCACATGAAAGTGTCGATCTGACGAGTCTATTTAAGAATATGACTAGTTTTTTGGTTAATATTTTGGGTTTATAGCAATATGGAAGAAATACTTTCCGTGTCAGCTACTCTACCAGTTAGTCTACGAGATTCAAACAACAATATATTAAACAATACATGGGCAGGGCAATAATGATAGTCTATTTTTCTTGCAAGGAAGATTTCCAAGCAACGACAAATTCGTGCATACGAGACGCTGGAAGCGAAAGTCGTACCGCGGCTCATGACATCACACATGAGAGTGAAAACGAGAAGTGTTATGTGTTTGTCGTTGCCTGGAAATCTTCCATGCAAACAAAATCATTATTGCTTTGTCCGTGTATTGTTTAATATACGGCAATGTTATTGTCATTTTTGATGATGGCTAATGTAATCCGAAAGGTTAAATAGGATTAAAAAATATGTATCAATATGGTGTTTTTCTTCCGTCTTTCAATGATAATGTTATTAAGCTTATCAGACGATATGAAAGGAATTTTCATAAAATCAATAGACAAAAATTGTCTATATTATTTAATGAAACATGCATCAATATATATATTTAGATATATATATATATATATATATATATGTCATCCATAGACGGACAGTTTCGCTGTATAACAGCTGCTCAGTGTGGGTAGATGTCCGATTGCTTCAAGCCGAAACCCGACTGATTTGACATTAGTCAGGTACCTTACCACACTAGGCCATCGTCGCACGACAGAAAGGAAGGGAAATTTAACGTTTTTCTCACACGAAATACGACAGCGGCTCGGAGAACTCAATACATACTTGAAGAGTAATGTTTAATAACATTAGGAGCCTCGGTTTTAAAAAAACTCTTTTCCTAGAGAGCTCAACCGGATTTCCAGGAGCATATCAGTGGTTTTTCTCACCCCAAGTTGGTCAACGTTCAACTATATCTATTTCAAAGCAACAAAAAAAAAACTTTCGTTGTGCGTCGTTTTCATTCTTGACTTCAGCTGGATCCAAAATTGTTTTAACACCGTACCTAAAAATATTGACCGAAATACATTTCGTTGATATTGTTTATAATAAAGAAGAAAGAAGAAAGACAGAAAGAACAAAGAAAGAAATTAAGTGAAAAGAATAAAATAAAATTAATGTGGCTAGTCGGTCTACGTAGATCTGAGCCCTATATGATTTGGAGACATACTTAATAGGAAATGTATTTCATGCTTTAATTTTATAAATAATCTTTTTAAAATCTTTCATCAATTGTATTTCGAAGAACATATTTTTATTTCAACATATTGTTTTCATATGTCCATTTTAAATAGTTTATTCCGTATAGTATAAGGTTTTTTTAGCACAATGCACCAATTGAAAAAGGGCAAATTAAATTTCGCCCGACATAAAGTGGGCGAAAATCAAAGAAAACTTTACCTCGTCGACTGGAGGTTTTGGGCGTTTTGAGGAAATATGATGGCAGTCAGCAGTACCGATCATAAACGTAAAAGTCACAGACAGTGAGATTCATAAACACAATAACGCATACACATATATACAGAAACGCGAGATAGATAAAGAAGTTATTGTTAAGTATCTGGCTAGAGATTATTAAAACATGGACGGGGCAATAATGATAGTCCATTTTTGTTTGTATGGAAGATTTTCCAAGCAACGACAAAGTCGTGCATACGAGACGCTGGAAGCGAAAGTCGTACCGTGGCTCATGACATTACACATGAGAGTGAAAACGAGAAGTGTTATGTGTTTGTCGTTGGCTGGAAATCTTCCATGCAAACAAAATCATTATTGCCATGTCCGTGTATTGTTTAATATACTGTAATGTTATTGTCATCTTTGATGATGGCTAATGTAAAGGAATCATTTTAGCATCTAAGATATACCAAGATTATATTTTCTTAAAGATTGTAATGAGCCCGATGACATAGAGTCGCCACTGATATATATATATATATATATATATATATATATATATATATTTATATTAATGCAAAGCTCTTCAGTAAAATGAATTGTAGCACTACGGTTGATTGGCATTTGTTTACATTCGTAAAAACAATATGCTAGATTTAGTTGTTTATCTCTGTCGAATGAAGATAGCTCAGTGGTAGAAACTCTGACTGGTCGGTTGGTTTTCGATACGGGCTTGAAGTATTCGGATGTCTAGTCGCACCGAGGAGCTGTGATACAGCGAAACAGTACTGTCTGCGAATGACATATATATATATATATATATATATATATATATATAGGTGACTATACTCGTGTCGAAAAACCTTCGAATTCTTGACTTAACAATAGCCAAATCAATCACGAAGGGAAAAAAGGGTTTTAAAAAAGAAAGACCCAGGAACATGAAAGTCTGTCGAAAATAATCGCACAGATACAGGTTCAAGGCCCAAAGAAAAAAAACCGATACGAGTAAACAACTAACTAAAGAGCTCAATACAAGCGTAGAGCAAACCTAGTCAAACCTAATGAGCCAGACAAACCTACCAAGGTTTCAGTTAGGCAGATCGTCAGGGTCAGTTAGGTTTGACTATATATATATATATATATATATATATATATATATAAATTATTGATATAATAATATCAAAATGCGCTACACAGACTTACATATAATAACAATCATCAGCTTTTTGTTATTACCTAAAACTCTGAGTCGAAGATTGTGATATTTTTATGGAATAACGCGATATAAATTTATATATGTATAAAACAATTTCCACTTTGTGATGCATCCACCCCAAATATTACTTATTACAAATATTATTATAATATATTATATTTAGGGTCAGTATTGAACTCTCGTTTATTTTATATTTTGAGATATTAGCTTATTTTGAGATTTAGCTTTAATTTTTACGTTATCTATCTCTCTCACTCTCTCTCTCTCTCTCTCTCTCTCTATATATATATATATATATATATATATAGATATATATATATATATATATATATATATATATATATATATATATATATAGGGATAAACTTATTTGTAATCCGATTTGCACTCTCACCCGATCTTCTGACGATTAAACGTTTAAGTCGATTGAAGATAGTTTGAGCGTGAAACTCGGGTTACGACAAGGCTCATCCTTACATCGGAATTAACGTTAAACGTTTTTTTGCGTCGTCTAGGTAATCAAGACTTCGAGCATTTTTCTGAGTAGGTAGATATGACTTTAGACCTTTTTTCTTTTTCTTTCTTCAGTTTTGTCGGGTTTTTTTTTGTTTTTTTTTCGAGACTTTCTCTGGAGAAGGGATTTAGATTTTTGCAAGTTGTCCATTGGTTCCATCAACGCTTTTGGCTTTCCATTAACATACATGCATATATATATATATATATATATATATATGTGTGTGTGTGTGTGTGTGTGTGTGTGTGTGTGTGTGTGTGTGTGTCTATGCGTGTCTGTATATATATATATATATATATATATATATATATATATATATAAAGATATGTTTCATTAAATAATGTTGTCTACATGTGTTTGTTAATTTTAATAGGATCCTCTCATAATAACTGACAAATTTCTTAGTATCCTCATAAAAGGAAGAAAGAAAATTACAATGTTGACTCATATTCATTTTATTCCGAGTAATTTCGGCATTAGCACAATGCCATCATCAGGGGGTTTTTTTGGGGGGGGTCTAAGACAAAAATTGTTGTCTGTATCATTTTTCTAAGACAAACTTTTTGTGTTCACGTGAAAATTAATTGTTTTACGTGTGAAGTGAAAAACCCTAACGCTATGTACTGCACAGTTTTAAATTTTATCATGTTTGCTCACGTGCAATGTCAAGGGAGGTAACTAAGTTATTGTAATATTTAAATATTTAAAAAAAAAAGAAAAACTATTTAAAACTAGTAGTTAAAGCCTAGATATTTAAAAGATATACAGTAAACATTTTGAAACATTCGTGCAGTATTCATAACATATATATATATATATATATATATATATATATATATATATATATATATATATATATATATATATATATATATATGTATATGTATATATCTATATATATATATATATATATATATATATATATAGATAGATAGAAGGGAATTTTAGTAATATCTTAATTTTCCACACGCGACATCAAAAGCTTTTTTATGGCCTTGTGGGTGATAAATTTTCCACCCTGTAAACTCTTTCCCACAATCTAGCGCTATTTTATCGCTAGTTCCATGTTAAATGTTCAGAAGAGCTACATTCCTTTCTTACACAAGTTCAGACCTCTACGGCAAAGACTGTCAATTCCAACTACAAAAGGTCTGAATCTTACGCATTCCCTTCATATTAAACATGTGAAGAAAGAAGCACCACTCGCAGAACTTGTTCCCGAGAAAGGCTAATTTTGTCGAACGGACTCTCGAGAAGCTCCGGAGAGGAAGCTTCCCCGATCACTAGAATCCTAACCTATACAGTCAACCGTTATCTATCTAGATTTACTTCCAAATTTTATGCTCATACAAGAATCTAGCTCAGTTACCATCTAAACAGAATGACTCTTGGGCCTTTATTGGGTGAACCTCACGGTGGAGTAATAGTTTGCGGCTCTGATTGAGGAGAATTAAGTTCGAATTCCAATCGAGTTCATTACATTCAATGACGTGCTAATTCCCTTTGGAAAGGTTTGAATACGGTGATCATACAACACCCTCCCGGCTCGTTCAAGACTTCTATCACAGCGGCTGATCGATGAAGATCGCTTCGATCACAGATCTGCCCTATCTCACGTTGTGATTTAAGTTTGATTATAAGGCAGACAAGATCGAATGGTCGCAGGTATCTTCATGCTGGCCTGGTCCAATCAGGGCGAAGGCGTACAGGAAAAAATAACACTCGAATAAATTAAACAAAAGTAAATGCTGTTTTTTTATATCAGTCCTTCGTACAATAATTGGTTATATCAGAATTCGCATGTAATTAATTATCAGCCCAATTTCGGCACAAGGCTGAAGTCTCTTCGGCAGGCATTCATATGGGGTGTATCACGACCAGTGACTGGGACGAACTCTGTCTCTCCCCTGTCTCCGTCTCGTCTCATCTGACGAATTCACTTCACGCATTCGTATTTATTGACATTCGCTCAAGGTTGGTAGTATACTTTATAATTCTGGGGATTTCCCTTATTTCACTCCCCCTCTCTCTCTCTCTATTATTATCTCTCACTAAACCTGTTACGTGAGCGTAAGTGGCTCATCCGTCCCTCCTCTGGTATTTCAACTCTCGCCCAGGATAAATCAATTCCAAATTCATTGTTTACGAAAATGAAGTTTTCGCTTTACATCTTGCATTTTCAGCTGCGTAGAACACATATCAATCATCATTGCTCTCTAAGTCTGGGTCATTTTCCATTTTGCAAACCCTCGTTCCACCAATTCCAGGTGTCGTCTATATATGAATTAAATCGTCAATCTTTCCCAAGGATTTCATGTATTGACTCTCCTTGACCAAAGTCTTTCAATATATCGTTTTCTCTAAACATAAGAAAACTTTCCTATGTTTTACGCTGGTAACAACAAATAGTATCACAATACAACTCTTCCCCACCCCCAGCTATGATTAAATAGTAGGACTGACTGGGTTCTATAGCCTTGGGTGACCACTGGTCCAGGAGAGAGAAAACGCTGAATTCAAATTTGTATGTAGTCCTGGCGAAGGACTTACTATGCAGATAAGAAAAGGTTTGTACGCATTAACTCGATAAGGCCAACTCCTTTTATTTTTTTATTTTTAAAAAAGGTGCTTTTTAGTAAGGTTAACTTTTTAAGTAAGGTTAACTTTTTAATATTTGTTGTTTGGCTTTTGTTTTTTTTTGTTTTTTTAATCTTCGACTTATACATGGGACCTATGTTAGCTTTATTATTTAATCCCCAGAAATCAATACTTGATTTATACATCATCAACTTTTACACGAATAGATGCATCCTTATAAGAGCCATATTAGGCCAAAACATGGAGTACTGTTACCATATTTGGACAGGAGCTACACAGTGCTCACACTTCAGTTTTGATAGAATCCAAAAAGTCTTCGAGTCTTTGTGAGTGATAAATTATTTTACACCCTCCAACCCCGGCGAATGTAGCAAGCTTCTCCGGACTCATCGCTAGTTCAATGGAAAGTACTCGGCCGAACAGCATTTCTTGCTTCAGTCAGTTCTAACCCTGGCCTGTTCGAGTCTAGGGTTAACTGTTGCCTTCCGCTCCTATCCGCATAAATTGCCTCTTACTCAGTAACCTCTCCACCTTGAGTGGCTCATGGGCCTTGTAGAGGGTGATCTTCACTGTAAAGAAAGTTTTGACTGCATCGAGTTTTAGTTCTATATCCTGCTATCATGAACTATTCCGAAGATAGTGCACGAACCATCTTCTACCGTCCTGGTGCACCAGTAACGACGCCCGACCACATCCTTCCCCCTGTTCCAAAGCTAACATTCTGACCGGAGCAAGAACCGTTAATGATCTTTAGTTCTAGACATTTGAATCAATCGTTATCTTGATTAGAACCTGCAATTGCCTTCTTCACCCGCCCAGACCACACCTTCGCAATTTCTCCGGTCTCACAGGTCGACGAGCCGAAACGAAACTTAGTCTGCTACGACAGGAATTGATGCTTGGCAAGAAAATGGTCTTAATTTCTGCTGTTGCGTTCCATTTAACAGTGAAATGGCACGATGCAAACAATTTTGGCACTTTCTCAAAGACCGGAAGAACAATCCCGCTGCGCACTCTATGAATATTGTATTTGCTCTGTGCAGAAATAGCCTCCAGGAATATTGTACTCAGGAAGCCCAGACTCCGATACTGACTGAAATTAACTCTTGGGAATTCTATTAAATGGATCTCTTCTCGACAAATGGGTGGTGTAGGTATTGTCTTGAGATATAAAATTTTCCATTCGGAAATGATCAGTCATTTTGAATAGGAAATTAACTGAAACGACCAGGAAAGTTTAAAGTGGCAATTCACTTTTGAAAGTATTTGATTTTGGAATAATAATAATAATAATAATAATAATAATAATAATAATAATAATAATAATGACGACGACGTCCTTGGTGTCCAGAAGGAAAACAAACATCGTTGGCTCATCGATATAGCGGTACCAGGAGACATAAGTGTAATGGAGAAAGGAAAAGTGAAGGAGAAAAGATATCAGGGTTTTAAATATGCTGGAGCAGGTTTCTCAGGATTTAAGGGAGTAAAAGTTGCTGCTGCTATGGGCGCCATTGGGACGGTGACAGACAGAGTGCTGAAGTGGCTGGTTAAACTTGGCAATGTTCTTTGTACTCTGAGATGATTCAGAAGATAACATATGCTTGAAAGAGACAGAATTCTGAGAAAGGTTTTTGGTGATTTAGAGAGATGAAGAAATGGCACGACCCATTGTTGCTGCTTATGATCCGCCTCTGATTGCTAAATTATGGCATAAGATATGATTGAAAAAAGATAATAATAATAATAATAATAATAAGAAGAAGAAGAAGAAGAAGAATAATAATGATAATAATGCTAATAATAATAATGATATTGGCACCGACTGAATAGAAAACCCGGCATGACAGAGTGTGCCAATATCTGCACTGGAAAATTTGCAACTCCTACGGGAAGGAAACTGAAAGAAACTGGTACGAACACCACCCTGACCCGGTTACGGGGATAGAACCTGTTACAATTCTATGGGACTACACAATACACACTGACAGAACAATCAAAGCCAACCGCCCAGACATTGTTATTAAAGACCACAAACAAAATAAGTGCCTCCTTATTGATATGGCAGTCCCTGCAGACTGCAATGTATCTTTGGAGATATTCGAAAAGCTGTCAAAATACAAGGACCTTGAGATAGAAATCTCAAAAGTGTGGCACATGGGAACATCAACAATCCCTGTTGTAGTTGGAGCCCTTTAACTGGTTGGAAAAGATTCCAGTAGACCCAATGAAGAGATTCCTGGTAGCCCCTGCCTTAAGGAAATACCAAAAATTGTTCTCAGGAGTACAACCCACACCTTACACCTTCTGGTAGTGTGACCATAGCAGAATCGATATGTAATAATAATAATAATAATAATAATAAATTGCCTACTAAATGATATGGTTTGCCCAGCGGATTGTAATATAGCAACTTAGGAATTTGAAAAACTATCGAAGTATAAAAATGTGGAAATCAAAATAAAAAAGGTGTAAATTGAAAACAAGAATCGTACGAATCATAGTAGGTGCGCTTGGAATGATAAAAATGGAACACAAGAACACATTGAAAAAATCCCTGGAAATTCCAGCTTAAGAGAATACAAAAATTGTCATTATCAGTGCAGCTCACACACAAAGAAGAACTTTGTCCATATAACGCTAGCGATACTATGCAAGTTGGAACAACAAATCATGAAATGTAGCCATAACAACACACCACGACATGCCTGTGTAATAATAATAATAATAATAATAATAATAATAATAATGATCACCAGGGCATAGGAGTGTTGTCTAAAAAAATGGAAAAACCACGTGTATATTCGATTGGAACTGGAAGTACAACCATTCAGAAAAGTTTGCCCGATGACTTGTAACTTTATGCCAACACAAGCATTGACGGCCCCCAAATAGTTCCGCTTTCACAATTTTACGCACAAGACTAATAATAATAATAATAATAATGATTATAAGAGCGCGATTTAAGAAAAAAATTAATAACGACTACAGAAAGGCTTTCGACAGTGGTCCACACTCATGGATAAAGAAGAGTGTGAAAACATACAGAGTATGCCCCACAACAATCAAATTAATGATATAGTCATGAAAAACTGGAAGACTACAGTAAACCTAAACCATACAAACGGATCATTAACATTGAGACCAATCAACATCAACATCAAAAACGGGATTTTCCAAGGAGTCTCATTGTCACCATTATTCTTCTGCTTTTCATTAGCGCCACTCAGCTGCCTTCTGAACAACAGTAGCTACGGATACAAATCACAGAATGGCATACTGAATCACCTATTTTATATTGATGACCATAAAACGTTTGCCAAGGATGACAACCAGCAGAAAAACCTACTTACCATTCTCAAAACCTTCAGCGAGGATATTAGGATGGAGTTCGGCATCGGCAAATAGGCCAAAGCCAAATTCAAAGGCGTTAAACTAACGAAAACTACAGATTTAGACCTTGATATCAACAACAATACCACCTAGGAACATCCCATATATTAAGAAAAGTACTATCAATTAAATGACAATTTTCTATAAGGCCTAAGGACCATAATTGGGATCCGGCTCTACAGAATACAAAGCAGGAAACATAACATAGACAAATAATAATAATAATAATAATAATAATAATAATAATAATAATTTATATATAATAATAATGACATCACTAGTGGGCAGAACGAAGACAAACATTTTTGCCTTATCAAATTAGCTTATAGAAACGATAATAATAATAATAATAATAATAATATGAATATGAATAATAATAATAATAATAATAATAATAATAATGTGAATAATAATAATATGAATAATAATATATTAATAATAATAATAATAATAATTATTATAATTATTATTATTATTATTAGGAGACGAGCGCGATATAAGAAAAGAAAAAACGCAGTTGTTACACAATGTTAACCCATATTCTAAGCTGTTTAATTAATTCCTCTTCGTAACTCATCAACTAACGGAAAATTCCAAGTTGGTGATTTTGAAATATTACAGTTCATGTTGCACAAGGCCCAAAGTGGAAGTAGGAAAAGTCTGGGTCTCACTGACTATCCTACACCTAGTTAATCATGTTCACATCCCATTCATCCAATAAAATTTACTCATACACGACAAGTACATATTCACGCCATTCCATCCAATACATACCATAATACCGCATATTCGCAGGAATCCTTCTAAAACACACACGACATGAAAATATATACAAATTCCAAGATGAACAAAATCCACCATTATATTAAGCCCGTTTCATTTGCATGCCTTCACGCTGGCGGTGTTTCATTCGTTTTGATGCGTTCATTACCACGATAGCCGTTTCTTATTCATTACAAGAAAAGTAAAGTTTGTTTGGTTTGGATTGGTTTGCTTTACGGTATATCAACCTCAATGGGTTATTTAATACCGACAAGATTTTTATTGCTGTTAATATTTTTTCGAGAAGTATTTCTGGTAATATTTCTTTTTTCAAAAATGTGTTGATGGAAATTTTTTTAAAATGTACTGTTGGTAATATTTTTCCCAAAAAGGTATTGCTGGTAATAAAGAATTGCCGGTAATATTTTTTTAAAATTTATTGCTGATAATAATTTTTACAAAAATGTATTGCAGGTATTAAAACCTATTTTTTAAAACGTATTGACCCCAGTTTGCGGGTTAACAATTTGCCCATAGCTGGAACATTAACAGGTGCTTCCAACCCGGGTCAAGGTGAACCTGGGAACAACATCAATTAAGAGTTGGTATCACGCTCCTCAAAACCACTTGATCAGAGGCCTTGCTGTTAGATGTAATTTATTGTCTTACCCAGGACGCGAACGTAGTTTATCGTCTTACCCAGGACGCGGATGCAGTTTATTGTCTTACCCAGGACACGAACGTAGTTTATCGTCTTACCCAGGACGCGGATGCAGTTTATTGTCTTATCCAGGACGCGGATGCAGTTTATTGTCTTACCCTGGCCGCGGATGCAGTTTATTGTCTTACCCAGGACGCGAACGTAATTTATCGTCTTACCCAGGACGCGGATGCAGTTTATTGTCTTACCCAGGACGCGGATGCAGTTTATTGTCTTACCCTGGCCGCGGATGCAGTTTATTGTCTTACCCAGGACGCGAATGCAGTTCATTGTCTGACCCAGGACACGAACGTAGTTTATCGTCTTACCCAGGACGCGGATGCAGTTTATTGTCTTATCCAGGACGCGGATGCAGTTTATTGTCTTACCCTGGCCGCGGATGCAAATTATTGTCTTACCCAGGACGCGAACGTAATTTATCGTCTTACCCAGGACGCGGATGCAGTTTATTGTCTTACCCAGGACGCGGATGCAGTTTATTGTCTTACCCTGGCCGCGGATGCAGTTTATTGTCTTACCCAGGACGTGAATGCAGTTCATTGTCTTACCCAGGACACGAACGTAGTTTATCGTCTTACCCAGGACGCGGATACAGTTTATTGTCTTACCCAGGACGCGGAGGCAGTTTATTGTCTTACCCAGGGCGCGGATGCAGTTTATTGTCTTACCCTGGCCGCGGATGCAGTTTATTGTCTTACCCAGGACGAGTAACGTTTGTACAAAGACTTATAATTCTTTGTAGTGTTGTATATTTTTATACTTGAAAGTGTTTTAGAAAATAAAATTTTAAAAAATAAGTCAGACATTCTATAGAAATATTGTTTAACATTGTCATCACTGTTTTTTTTCTTTTCTTTTTCTTTTCTTAAATCGCGCTCTTCCCTTAACTGAGAAAAATAGCGGAAGAGATACGCCAATAACAATAACAATAATAATGATCATTGTAGCTTAGCAATTTTGTACAAAAAACTGGAAAAATAGCGGAAGAGATACGCCAATATCAATAATAATAATAGTGATCATTGGAGCTTAGCAATTTTGTACAAAAAACTGGAAAAATAGCGGAAGAGATACGCCAATAACAATAACAATAATAATGATCATTGTAGCTTAGCAATTTTGTACAAAAAACTGGAAAAATAGCGGAAGAGATACGCCAATAACAATAACAATAATAATGATCATTGTAGCTTAGCAATTTTGTACAAAAAACTGGAAAAATAGCGGAAGAGATACGCCAATATCAATAATAATAATAGTGATCATTGGAGCTTAGCAATTTTGTACAAAAAACTGGAAAAATAGCGGAAGAGATACGCCAATAACAATAACAATAATAATGATCATTGTAGCTTAGCAATTTTGTACAAAAAACTGGAAAAATAGCGGAAGAGATACGCCAATATCAATAATAATAATAGTGATCATTGGAGCTTAGCAATTTTGTACAAAAAACTGGGAAAATAGCGGAAGAGATACACCAATAACAATAACAATAATAATGATCATTGTAGCTTAGCAATTTTGTACAAAAAACTGGAAAAATAGCGGAAGAGATACGTCAATAACAATAATAATAATAGTGATCATTGGAGCTTAGCAATTTTGTACAAAAAACTGGAAAAATAGCGGAAGAGGTACGCCAATAACAATAATAATAATAGTGATCATTGGAGCTTAGCAATTTTGTACAAAAAACTGGGAAAATAGCGGAAGAGATACGTCAATAACAATAATAATAATAATGATCATTGTAGCTTAGCAATTTTGTACAAAAAACTGGAAAAATAGCGGAAGAGATACGTCAATAACAATAATAATAATAGTGATCATTGGAGCTTAGCAATTTTGTACAAAAAACTGGAAAAATAGCGGAAGAGGTACGCCAATAACAATAATAATAGTGATCATTGGAGCTTAGCAATTTTGTACAAAAAACTGGAAAAATAGCGGAAGAGATACGTCAATAACAATAACAATAATAGTGATCATTGGAGCTTAGCAATTTTGTACAAAAAACTGGAAAAATAGCGGAAGAGATACGTCAATAACAATAACAATAATAGTGATCATTGGAGCTTAGCAATTTTGTACAAAAAACTGGAAAAATAGCGGAAGAGATACGTCAATAACAATAATAATAATAATGATCATTGTAGCTTAGCAATTTTGTACAAAAAACTGGAAAAATAGCGGAAGAGATACGTCAATAACAATAATAATAATAGTGATCATTGGAGCTTAGCAATTTTGTACAAAAAACTGGAAAAATAGCGGAAGAGGTACGCCAATAACAATAATAATAATAGTGATCATTGGAGCTTAGCAATTTTGTACAAAAAACTGGAAAAATAGCGGAAGAGATACACCAATAACAATAATAATAATAGTGATCATTGGAGCTTAGCAATTTTGTACAAAAAACTGGAAAAATAGCGGAAGAGATACACCAATAACAATAATAATAATAATGATCATTGGAGCTCAGCAATTTTGTACAAAAAACTGGAAAAATTGCGGAAGAGATACGCCAATAACAATAATAATAATAGTGATCATTTGAGCTTAGCAATTTTGTACAAAAAACTGGAAAAATAGCGGAAGAGATACGCCAATATCAATAATAATAATAGTGATCATTGGAGCTTAGCAATTTTGTACAAAAAACTGGAAAAATAGCGGAAGAGATACGTCAATAACAATAATAATAATAGTGATCATTGGAGCTTAGCAATTTTGTACAAAAAACTGGGAAAATAGCGGAAGAGATACACCAATAACAATAATAATAATAGTGATCATTGGAGCTTAGCAATTTTGTACAAAAAACTGGAAAATAGCGGAAGAGATACGTCAATAACAATAACCATAATAGTGATCATTGGAGCTTAGCAATTTTGTACAAAAAACTGGAAAAATAGCGGAAGAGATACGTCAATAACAATAATAATAATGATAATTGTAGCTTAGCAATTTTGTACAAAAAACTGGAAAAATAGCGGAAGAGATACGTCAATAACAATAATAATAATAGTGATCATTGGAGCTTAGCAATTTTGTACAAAAAACTGGAAAAATAGCGGAAGAGATACGCCAATAACAATAATAATAATAGTGATCATTGGAGCTTAGCAATTTTGTACAAAAAACTGGAAAAATAGCGGAAGAGATACACCAATAACAATAATAATAATAGTGATCATTGGAGCTTAGCAATTTTGTACAAAAAACTGGAAAAATAGCGGAAGAGATACACCAATAACAATAATAATAATAATTATCATTGGAGCTTAGCAATTTTGTACAAAAAACTGGAAAAATTGCGGAAGAGATACGCCAATAACAATAATAATAATAGTGATCATTGGAGCTTAGCAATTTTGTACAAAAAACTGGAAAAATAGCGGAAGAGATACGCCAATATCAATAATAATAATAGTGATCATTGGAGCTTAGCAATTTTGTACAAAAAACTGGAAAAATAGCGGAAGAGATACGTCAATAACAATAAAAATAATAGTGATCATTGGAGCTTAGCAATTTTGTACAAAAAACTGGGAAAATAGCGGAAGAGATACACCAATAACAATAATAATAATAGTGATCATTGGAGCTTAGCAATTTTGTACAAAAAACTGGAAAAATAGCGGAAGAGATACGTCAATAACAATAATAATAATAGTGATCATTGGAGCTTAGCAATTTTGTACAAAAAACTGGAAAAATAGCGGAAGAGATACGTCAATAAAAATAATAATAATAGGGATCATTGGAGCTTAGGAATGTTGTACAAAAAAACTGGAAAAACCTTGTGGATATTGGATTGTGATTTGATATTACAACCATTCCAAAATGTTTGCCTTTTCGGAACAGAGAGAACAGAACGTAAAGTTTTGGATACAGTCTGTCAGTTAGAAGAAGAAATTATTTTATTTTCTTAAGTTACGAGAGGGGACCTGAAAATCATGTTCGGAAGGAGCGAAAAAAAATAGCAATAATAATAACCCTGCCTTATTGTAAGAGATAAAAAAAAGTAGCAAGTGATAAATTACCGTAAATTGCGGCGTTCAAAAGACGAGCTTTCATGCCGAGAAAAGTCTTTCCATATCTAGGGGTCGATTTTATGGCAGCTATAAAATGCAAACCTTTAGCAACGAGTTGTAAATAAGTAGAACATGCCTCACTGTATACCATTTAAATTAGCAAATATTAAATTATTCATTTTGGCGTTCTGTGCCATCGAAGCATTAAATTCTGAAAGTTTTGGAAGGACTAGCAAAGAAAGTAATTACAGAACCAGTAATTATTGGAGCACTGGGGTGCTGAACAAAAAAATCATGGGAAAAAAAGCTTTGTGGATATTAAATTGCGATTTGGAATTAATGCCTGGTCACCCATATCAGTTTACTAAGACGGCTAGCCAGTCCCTGTCGCAGACGCATGCTCAGGCATATCTTTGTTTATTGTGTCTATTCAATACCCGCACAGTCCACTTGTGGTGTATACTCTGAATATGCTGAGTGAATTTTAGTCACAGTTTCTGGGAGAGAGTACCTTATCTGACGTGATCAAAAGTCTGGACAAGGCCAGAAAACGCTCAAACTCTCGGTCACGATGACTTGTGACTTCGTGCTAGCACAACCATCGACGGCTACCAGTTAGTTCCGTCTATCCAATTTCACTCACAAAGATTGGGTCAACACGTGATATGGTTTTCAGGCACTTTCCAAAAGGTCCTCAAGCCGATAAGATCATGAAGTCACATGAGAAGTCGATCATGGGGCGATTTTACTCATGATAAGAAAGGGAAGGTATTAACCACTCGGCCACAAGACCCATTTGGAATTAGACCCATTACAAAAAGCTTGCCTACTCAGAACAGGGAGGACATTCGGGAACGTTTTGGGTGCAGTCTGTAGGTGATAAGAAGTAATAGCCGTTTTATTTTCTGAAGTTACGAGTGGGTGTCTTGAAGTCAAACGTTTTACCAACAATCAACATCATATACTGTACGGAAGAAGCGAAATAATAAAAATAATAATAATAATAATAATAAAGAGTCGGCCAATATCTGCACTGGAAAATATGCAACTTCTACAGGAAGGAAAGAAAAAGGTATGAACACCACCCAGACCCGGTTACGGAGATAGGACCTGTTACAATTCTATGGGACTACAAAATACACACTGACCGAACAATCAAAGCAAACCGTGCAGACATTGTTATTAGAGACCGCAAACAAAAAAAGTGCCACCTTATTGATATGGCAGTCCCTGCAGACTGCAATGTATCTTTGAAGATATTCGAAAAGCTGTCAAAATACAAGGACCTTGAAATAGAAATCTAAAAAATGTGGTACTTGGGAACATCAACAATCCCTGTTGTAGTTGTAGCCCTAGGATTGGTTGGGAAAAATTCCAGTAGACTGATTGAAGGTATTTCTGGAAGCCCATGCCTCAAAGAAATAAAAAAAAATGTTCTGACAAGTACAGCCCACACTTTACGAAGGGCTTTATCTATGTAATTTTTTTTTCAGTAGCAAGTGTCATGATGCCATTTCTAACCTTAGGTCCCTGAGCGGGACCCGGAAAGAAATGTGTAAACGCCAGAAATCAAAGGAAATAAAAATAATAATAATATCCTATGCTTGCTTCTCAATATTTAAGCAATCGTAAAGTTTATACCATTTTAAATTACACTTTTTTCTTTTCTTTAATTTCATTTTAAGTCTCTTTGACTTCATTTAACTTTATTTGTTTTCTTTTTTTCTAATTGTCTTTTATATTTTATCTATATTTTTAACTTTTCCCCACACCTCCAGCGGAACCATTAATCCTTTTTTTTCTTGGCATAGTCTATCTTTCCTGATGTGTGTGTGTGTGTGTGTGTATTTTTATAATCCCTTGGTATATAATCCAAGTGAATCCTTATAATATAAAATATTAAAACTGATCCACAAAATGAGGTCTATGTATTTATTATAACAGAACATATACATTACATAGAATAGAAATCCAAATTTCCCTCAATCGAATAGCTATTTCAATCAACAAGAGCTATATTGGCATTGTCAACATGGAAGTGTGAAGGGATAAAATAGGAAATTAAAATTTAAACATTAAAAAATAAAAATGAAAGCGAAGTAGAAATTATATATATATATATATATATATATATATATATATATATATATATATATATTGTGTATTGGGGCATCAGATCATTATTCAAACATATAATATTAAATATAACAGACAACGAATGTCTATTATGTTTGATCATAAGCCGTTCTAAACTTCGTATGTTTGCTTTAATTTTGGGAGAAAATAAAGACAAAAATTGCCCAAGATTTGGTTAAATTTCGGCTCACATTAGCCATCTTCAGTCGTTATATAAACATTAAAACAAAGATATTCACCATCAAAAATGATATTCTGTTATGTTTACGTAGAATATTACTATGCGACGATGACTGTCGCGGAATAGCAGACGTAGGTCGTAAATACATGATGCGGTTCTATGACGTCATACCACGGGAGAGACCGAAATATTAACAGCAGGGCCATGTCTAGATACAATGAAATATGTTGTGACTAGTTTGAAATATAATTTTGCTGTGTGTGAGTAGCTTCGTTTTAATGTAGATGCCCTCCAATATCTGAAGGTTCTTTTTAATGTGTGCATGCTTGAGTATTGTTGTGTTATCAACTAATATCTGTCTAATATTATGTACATGGCTATGTTTTTCTAAGAAATGTTGTTTAATAGAACTAAGATCAGAAATGTGACGGTAAATCTACGGGAGAGTGTGGTTGTAGTAAATTGATACACTACATTTTTTGTAGAGGATTTAATTGTGTAGTTGTAGGATTATAAGAGACTATGAAATCAATTGTTTTAAACTTTTAGTTAAGCTTATCATATATTATAAAAAGAATTGTTAGAATTCTTAAAACACTGTTAACAGACTCACCACTGGGAAATATCACAGAAGTTAACTATGTCATATACGCACTACTGGCAAGCTTGGGGTCAAAACAAGGAAAATATTAAACAACAGACAAAGAGAGCCAGCTTGGAAAGCAAAACTGATTCGAGAAATAAAGGAAATCAGATATGATATTTCGATATTAGATGAGATCACTATAAACCCAAATTTCTCAAGAATCAAAGAAGATCAAGCGGAAATATAAAAAAAATCACTAAATGAAATTCCATCAATCAAGAAGATGCTGAAACAGCAACTTCAGTTAAAGGCACAGTGAACAAGACGATACGAAAAACGATGTAGGTTCTATCGCCAAAATAAAATATTTCAAACGGACCTTAAGAAGGCATCTTCTATTGACAAGGTGCAGAAATTCTAGGAGAATATTTGGAGCAGCCCAAAGGAATATAACCCCAATACAGAATGGGTCCAACGTGAAGAAGACCGAATTCTGCATAAACTTCTGCAAGATTGGGAAAACATAACCACTAATAATGTTAAGCCATCTCTAACGAAATCCCCAAAATAGAAATCTCCAGGAAATGACAAGGTGCCCAATTTTTGGCTCTATCATCTGTCATCAATCCATAAAATCCTTGCACAAACACTATCAATATATATAAATAATCCCAATGAAATCCCGGAATGGATCCCTGAGGGTATTACATATCTCATACCAAAACGAGTGAAAAAAAATGACCGAAAAATTATTGGCCAATAATATGTCTGTCCACCACGTATAAATTGGCGAACCGTACTTTTTCTTTTTTCGAAGCAAACAACATTCTTCAACTGGAACAGAAAAGATGCAGGACAGGTGCATATGGTTGTAAAGATCAATTACTGATAAACAAAATAATCGTGGAAAATTGCAGGAGACGATGTAGAAATCTTAGCGAAGCAGGGATAGATTAGTGTAAAGCCTTTGGTAGTGTTCCACACACTTGGATCCTTAAAACCTCCTCGTGATAGTAAATTTCCTTAAAAGCAGTATGGGAATGTGGAACACCACATTATACTTAAATCACAGCAGATGCCCTGCATCTCCAACCGTCTGAATATCCGATAAGGAATCATTCAAGGAGACTCCGTCTCTCTTTAATCTCTATTTCGCATGAACTAAACAGTAATAACTATGGATAGAAAGTAAAAAAAGAAAGTGTTTAATCATCTATTCTACATTGGATGATATCAAATTCTTTGTCAAAAACGACAATGAGATGAAGGTTATCTTTAATACTGTAAAATGTTTCAGTGATGACATCAAAAGGGAACAAGAAAGAACATTTCAGGAAAAAAGGGTATAAATCTTAGCACAGCTTACCGTAAAGCCTTCGATAATGTGCCACACTTTTGGATCCTTAAGGCTTTGGAAATCTTCAAAGTCTCCTCGATGATAGCAAATTTTCTTAAACATAGCATGAAACTGCTGAAAAACACATTCTACCAAAATCCCACCAAAGGTGCTGCCATTTCCAATTGTTTGAATATCCGACAAGGAATCTTCCAAAGAGAATCCCTCTCGCCCTCTTCTCTTCTGTCTGTCCTTAATCCCCTTTTCGCATGAACTAAACAGTAATAACTATAGATACAAAGTAAAAAAAGAAAGTGTTAAATCATCAATTCTACATTGGATGATATCAAATTCTTTGTCAAAGACGACAATGAGTTGAGTGGTATCCTTAATACTGTAAAATGTTTCAGTGATGACATAGGTATGGGTTTCGGATTAGATAAATGTGAAAAAGTAAGATTCAAGAAAAAGAGAATTACACTCAATAAATCTAGATTTTGTCACAGATATTAGGGAGGTCGAACAGGAAGAAGCCTATGAATAACTAGGAGACAAGGAAGAAGATGGAATACAGCATACCCAAATAAAGGAGAAAATAAGAAAAGAATACGACAGGCGTTAAAAACACATTATACCTAAATAATACTGAGGGGAATACCACTTCCAATTGTTTGAATATCCGACGAAGAATCTTCCAAGGAGAATCCCTCTCGCCCCCTTCTGATCTATCTGTTCTTAATCCCCATTTCGCATGAACTAAACAGTAATAACTATAGATAAAAATTACAAATGAATGTTTTTAATTACCTATTCTACATTGGATGATATCAAATTCTTTGTCAAAGACGGCAATGAGTTGAAGCATATCCTCAAAACTTTAAAATGTTTCAGTGATGACATCAAACGAGAAGAAAGAATGAAGGATAAACCTGTGCAAAAATGGAAAAAATAACCAAGAATAATGTTAGGCAAGCAATAACAAAATCCCCAAATTGGAAATCTCCAGGAAATAACAGCTTTTGACTCTATCATCTGTCATCAAAACATAAAAATCTTGTACTAACTTTATCAATATCTCTTATCACAGATGATCCCCAAAATTATAGGCCAATAACATGTCTGCCCATCACATATAAATTGATCACGTCTGTTCCCTGAAAAAATGTACTTACTCTTTTCTCGATGAAAAGAACATTTATCCTCTGGAAGAGAAGAGATGTCGAAGAGGTTCATATGGTTGCAAAGATCAACTACTAATAAATAAAATAATCCTGGAAAATTGCAGGAAAAAAGGGTAGAAATCTTAGCACAGCTTGGATAGATTATCGTAAAGCCTTTGATAATGTGCCACAATTTTGTATCCTTAAGGCTTTGTAAATCTTCAAAGTCTCCTCGATGATAGCAAATTTCCTTAAGCATAGCATGAAACTGCTGAAAAACACATTCTACCAAAATCCTACCAAAGGTTCTGCCATTTCCAATTGTTTGAATATCCGACAAGGAATCTTCCAAAGAGAATCCCTCTCGCCCCCTTCTGATCTATTTGTTCTTAATCTCCATTTCGCATGAACAAAACAGTAATAACTATAGATACAAATTAAAAAAAGAAAGAGTTAAATCATCTATTCTACATTGGATGATATCAAATTCTTTGTCAAAGACGACAATGAATTGAAGGTTATCCTTAATACTGGAAGATGTTTCAGGGTGACATAGGTATGGTTCTCCGATTAGATATATATGTAAAAGTAACATTCAAAAGGGAGAATTACAGAAACACAACAGGCCAGATACAGAAACGATGGCAAGATAAACTGATTCACGGTCAATACCAAACTAGCTGATGGAGACAAACCCTGTGCCCATCAGTGGCTACGTAAAAGCTGAAACAGAAGTTTTTTTTTATTCTTGCTGCATATGACCAATGCTTTTTAACTACAAATTATCAAGCACAAAGACTGAGAAATTGCGTTAGCCCAAAATTCCGATTCTTTGATAAATACCTAGATACAATCTTGTATCGGGTTATATGGTATTGACACCAAATTAAAATAAATCCAGGAATGACAGTGTGGTCCAATATTTTCACTGGAAGATCTGCAACTTGTACAGAAAGGAAACTGAAAGAAATTAGTATGAACAACACCTAGACCCGGTTACGGAGATAGGACCTGTCACAATTTTATGGGACATTACAATACACACAAACAGAACAATCAAACTGATCATCCAGACAACGTGATTAGAGACAGCAAACACAAAAAGTGCCTCCTTATTGCCATGGCAGTTCCTGCAGACTGCAATGTATCTTTGAAGATGTTAAAAAATGATCAAAATCGAAATCTCAGAAATGTGAAGCATGAGGACATTAACAATTGCAGTTGGAGCCCTCGGTTTGATTGGAAATGTTTCCAGTAGACTCATTAATGCGATTCCTGGTAGTCCATGTTAATTGTTCTCACGAGTACAGCCCACACCTTACGAAAGGCTTTATCTATGTAAAATATATGTGATTATTTTTTTTTCAGAAATACTCAGTGGAAAATGTCATGATGCAATTTCTGACCATAGGTCTCAAGGTTGGGACCCGGAAAGAAATGAGTCCACACCAGAAATCAAAGGAAATAATAATAATAATAATAATAATAATAATAATAATAATAATAATAATAATAATAATGATGATGATGATAATAATAAATAAATAAATAAACCGCTCCACAGCCAATACTCTGACCGTACCAAACAAGCTGACGTAGACAAAGACCGCACCCATCAGTGGCTACGTAATGCAGAGTTGAAAGCTGAAACTGAAGGTTTTATCATTGCTGCACAGAACTAATGCTTTTTAACTAGGAATTATCAAGCACATATACTAAAATACTGTGTTAGCTCAAAATGCAGATTCTGTGATAAATATCCAGAAACCATTGATCATCTTGTATCAGGCTGCATGATATCGGCACCCACTGAATATAAAACCAGGCTTCTTGACAGAGTGGGCCAATATCTGTACTGGAAAATTTGCAATTACTACGGGAAGGAAACTGAAAGAAACTGGTACAAACACCACCCAGACCCGGTTACGGAGATAGGACCTGTTACAATTCTATGGGACTACACAATACACACTGACAGAACAATCAAAGCCAACCGCCCAGACATTGTTATTAAAAACCACAAACAAAATAAGTGCCACCTTATTGATATGGCAGTCCCTGCAGACTGCAATGTGTCTTTGAAGATATTCGAAAAGTTGTCAAAATACAAGGACCTTGAAATAGAAATCTCAAAAATGTGGCACATGGGAACATCAACAATCCCTGTTGTAGTTGGAGCCCTTGGACTGGTTGGAAAAGATTCCAGTAGGCTAATTGAAGGGATCCCTGGAAGTCCATGCCTCAAATAGATACCAAAAATTATTCTGACAAGTACAGCCCACATTTTACGAAGGGCTTTATCTATGTAATTTTCTTTTTCAGTGGAAAGTACCATGATGTCATTTCTAACCTTAGGTCCCTGGGCGGGACCCGGAAAGAAATGTGTAAACGCCATATATTAAAGAAAAAAAAAAATAATAATAATAATAATAATGTTTTACACTTGCTGCACATGAACAATGCTTGCTAACTAGAAATTACCAAGTCCATACACTGAAAAACTGTGTTCATCCGAAATGCATATTCTGTGATAAATATCCAGAAACAATTGACCATCTTGTATCAGTTTGCACGATGCTAGCATCCACTAAGCTCGGCATGATAGCGGGAGCCAGCACCTGCACTGGAAAATAAGCAACTTTAACAGGAAGGAAACTTAAAGAAACTGGTATTAACATCACCCAAACCGGGTTACATAGACAGAACCTGTAACAATTTTATGAGACTACAATACACACAGTCAGAACAATCAAAGCTAATTGCCGAGACATTGCGATCAAAGACCACTAAAACAAAATGTGCTTTCCTATTGACATGGCAGACCCCGGAGATTGTAATGTATCTTATCTTTCGAGATCTTCAAAAGATATCAAAATATAAGTATCAAAGTGGAAATCTGAAAAATGTGGTATATCAGGACAGCAATGATTTCAGTTGCAGTTACAGCCTCGGATTGATTGGAAAAGATTCTGATAGACTCATTGAAGGGATTCCTGGTAGTCCATGCCTTAAGGACATACATAAAATTGTGCTCACAAGTAGAGATCTCATATTGCAAAGAGCTTTAACTATGTAAAATGTGTATGACTTTTTTAGTGGGGTACAAAAATGATCAGTGAAAAATGTCATAAAGTCATTCCTGAACTGAGGTCTCTGTTTGGTACCCGGAAGGAAACGTGTAGACAACAGAATTCAATGGAAATAATAATAATAATAATAATAATAATAATAATAATAATAATAATAATAATAATGGGTAACAATCAGTTTCGACGTTGATTAACTTCGGCGATCGTAGGAAAACAGGTAATTCAACCTGATATGTCCGTAAAAATCTCACGAGCGTATATTATTGTGCTCGGTAAAGGCACCAAGGACTGTCATATTATGGATGGCGATCTTATAAGCGCAGCTCTTGATATAGCACAAGGCCCAAATAATGGGGCACCAGTGAGGACCACACTAACTACTCACTTGCAATGGTTTTAGCGAGACAAGCTTGTTAACCATTACACCCCTGATACCATACCAACTTGGAACCATCGAAAAATCAGCTCTTTTGGGCACTGCCCATATTTTGAGGAAGCTGTTGTCTGTCTGAAGTCAATTTTGTGACATGACAGTTAACTTAATGCACCCGGTATATTCAGAAACTTACACTGCGTGAGAAAATAATAATAATAATAATAATAATAGTAATAATAATAATAATAATATAATGTAATATAATGTTAATATAAAAGGTTCAAATCAAGCAAACACCCTTTAAAATTCTTTATTCGACATTCAATCCCATCACTTGAGAAGACACCAGAAGTGTTGAAACAAAATGGCTATTTCTGTAGTGATATTATAACATGTTTATGTTATAATTTTTGAATAAATAATATATATATATATATATATATATATATATATATATATATATATATATATATGTCAGTCTGATCTATCTATGTGTCTACATTCAGAAGATATTAATATTTCAACATTTATTCACATCATCGTCAGAGCATAATGGCGAGAAGAAACTGCTGCATACTGTGATCGTTTTTGGCTGTTATAAACCATTATCAGACGATTTATTTTGTGGAGGTGGTGGGTAGGTGTAAGAGTGTTGTGCTTATAGGTAAACACGTTGCTTTTGATGATATCCCATTGCCGTGTCTTCACAGGTTGGTGGTAGTGGTTTTCTAAGCCCAGCTTAGATGTGGCACAAGGCCGAATGTATGGGGCACCCAGTGAGGATCGAACTCACTACTTAGTCGTAATTGTTCTAGCGAGACATGCTTGAAAACCATTACACCACCTTGAGGAACCCTATATAGTGATTTTCCAAGCATAGCTTAAATGTGGCACAAGGCCGAATATATGGGGCGCCCAGTGAGGATCGAACTCACTACTTAGTCGTAATTGTTCTAGTGAGATATGCTTGTTAACCATTACACCACCTCGTGGAACCCTATATAGTGATTTTTCAAGCATAGCTTAAATGTGGCACAAGGCCGAAAGTATGGGGCACCCAGTGAGGATCGAACTCACTACTTATTCGTAATTGTTCTAGCGAGACATGCTTGATAACCATTACACCTCCTAGAATGATAGGCTATCAGTTTCTTTTCTCGCACTTCTCGCTTTTGGAACTCTCTTCCGGCTCTATGCTTTCCAGTCAACTTTAATCTGCAAAGATTTAAATGCAATGTCAATTGCTATCTACTGTCCCCCTGATTGCTCTTTTCTCTTTCTTCTCATTACTAATGTTTCTGTTCCTAATTCCTCCACACCCTGTAACCCATTTCGTCTTAGTGGTTGGACTGCTTTGCTTGGGGAGATACCCATTAAAAAAATAAAATAAAATAAAAATCTCAAGAGCCACTCAGTTTGTTGTAAAGGCGTAAGAAGAGGAATGTAGCTCTTCTGGACATTTGCAATGGAAATCGCGGTAGAAGAGCGAGAGGCGAGTAATGATCCCATGACGACAATAAGGAATAAATATGTTGTAAGAAAAGATCTCATCAATTTACAGTTGACCTAGCTAGATGTAGCCGTAACTTATAGGCTAACAGTTTCTTTTCTCGCACTTCTCGCTTGTGCTCTATGCTTTCCTGTCAACTTTAATCTGAAAAGATTTAAATGCAATGTCAATCGCTATCTACTGTCCCCCTGATTGCTCTTTTCTCTTCCTGCTCATTACTAAAGTTTCTGTTCCTAATTCCTCCACACCCTGTAACCCCTCGCGTTTTACTGACTGTACTGACTTGCTTGGGGGTGATACCGATTAAAAAATGGACATAAAAGCATATCTCCCCACGGAGTCTGGTATAGGACCATAACATTTCATTATTATTATTATTATTATTATTATTATTATTATTATTATTATATTTTGTCATGCAGTATAAGTTTTCTGAAAATACCGGGTACATTAAGTTATCTGTCACGTCACAAAATGGACCTCAGACAGACAACAGCTTTCTCAAAATATGCGCAGTGCCCAAAAGAGCTGATTTTTCGATGGTTCCAAGTTGGTATGGTATCCCCAGTTGGCCAAGGAAGCCAAACAGTTTCAGTAAGTCTGTTCCCAATGGGTCAATCACCACTAGAATTTCCTTTCCGAATTCCAATCTTGCCATCTCAACTTTCATATCAGAATAGTTTGTCATTTTCTCAATCGCCTTGTTTGCTATATCTGTGTCATTTGAAAGGGAAATGAACCAATAATATGACAGGGGCACCTCGACGTTGTGTAAAGGTCAGAAAGCTTGTATTGCTAGAACCATTACATCTGAGTAGTGAGTTCGATTCTCACTGGATACCCTATTATTTTGGCTTTGTGCCACATCTGGGATGCGCTTATAAAATCACCATCAATAATATCACAGTTCGTAGTGCATTTACTGAGCACATCAATGTCCGGACAGAAATTAATAATAATAATAATAATAATAATAATAATAATAATATACGGTCATAAGATTTTTAAGGCCTTATCAGGTTTTTTTACGATCGCCGAAGTTGATCAATTTACAGTTGAGTTAGCTAGGTGTAGCTGTCACTTCTATGCTATCAGTTTCTTTTCTTACACTTCTCGCTTGTGGAACTCTCTTGTGTCTTCTTGCTTCCCGGTCAACTTTGGTCTTCAAAAATGTACATGTAATGTCGATCCTCATCTTTTCTCTTCTTAATTCCTGTGACGATAAACTACATTCAGGCCTCTGATTGGGAGATTGGAGGCTTTGAGGAGCCTGGAATACACAGCTTAGTTTATGTGGTTCCCAGGTCCACCCTGACTCGGGGTGGTAGCACCTGTTAGGGGTCCCAGCTATGGGCAAATAGTGAACCCGCACAAACAAAAATAAAAAAATACTCTGAATGTATAAAAATACATTCTTAAAGTAAAATACCAGCAATACGTTTTTATATAAAAAATGGCCAACAATATATATTTATATTAAAATGACCAACAATACATTTTAATTATATACAATTGCGTTCAAAATATATTTACTTGAAGCCATAAAATTATATTCAAAACATTTAGATTTTGGCATTAAATAACCCATAGAGGTGTTGATATTAGAAAAAACAAAATCAACCAACCAACAATACCTATCTATAGCAAAATGACCAACAATACATCTTATCTGTAGTTGAAGGCATACAATTGTGTTCAAAATATATTTAGTTGAAGCTATAAAAGCGTACCGAAATATTTAGATTCCGGCATTAAATGACCCATAGAGGTGTTGATATGCCGCTAAACAAAATCAACCAACCAATCTTAATTCCTGAGTTTTTATTGTTCTCTCTTCTCAATCGTGTTGTTTTCCTTCTCACATATTCTCTATGCCTTGCGTCTTAGTGGTTTTATTGCCTTTCTTGAGAAGGACATTATTAATTCAAACACATCCACACACCACGCACACGCATATATATTGTGTACATTATCTACATTCGGACTGTTGTCCTCATCTTTACTGTCATGTTCACGACGGTTGGGCCGTTTTATTTATAGAGTTAAGTCAAAGGGAGATAACTGAGACATCTGGAAGAGGCACGGCACGTGGAACTAGAACAATCTACCCCGGTGGCCTAAATAAAAGGTTCAGTTCGAAACTGCAATCACCTGTAGAAGGTCGGAGCATAAAACGGCGGAAACGTCGTGAACATGACAATAAAGATGGGGACAATAGTTACAATGTAAGAAATATCAATACCTCATTTCAGAAATATAGACAAACACACACACACATATGAAATTCTAGAAATATATATATATATATATATGATAGAAATTAAGGAGGATTTGATATAATTATAATTAAGCAATTCATCGAGTCTAAAAGAAATCTCAACAGAATGCATAAAGCACTGGACGGCCGTTTCGTCCTATATTTTGGAAGTCATCAGCAGTGCGCATCCATTACTGGCTTCTAATGCTCTGGGCTGAGCGGCTTGGAGATAGTAGTTGTGGCTCTCGGGGGCACAGTCGTATGGGTAAGGGAAACTCGGATGAGTTCCACCACGGATTATGTGATCGAGCGTCGCTATATAGAGTCTAATTCGTTACCCCTTTGTCACCGAGGCCCGTTGGAACAGTTGGTATGACGTTTGCCTCATAAAGTAACTGTCTGGGTTTCAATTCTCAGTAGTGGATGCGCACTGCTGATGAGTCCCAAATATAGGACGAAACGGCCGTCCAGTGAGTTCAATACCCGGTTAAGGCAGTGGAGAAATTGGAGAGTGTAATTAACAGGAGATAACTGATAAATGACATCCATTAAACATGGCACGTGGAACTAGAATAGTCTACCCCAGTGAGCGAAATAAAGGGTTCAGTTCGACATTCCAAGCACCTGAAGAAGGCCGGAGTGTACAACGGACGAAACGTTGTAATAAATATGGCGACAAAGATGAGGACAATAGTCCGAATAATGTAAATAGTGTACATAATATCTTATCTCAGAAATATAGACACATACTGAAAGGCCGAAACCTTCTAATAAATATGGCGGCAAAGATGAGGACAATCGTCCGAATAATGTAAATAGTGTACATAATACCTCATCTCAGAAATATAGACAGATACTGAAAGGCCGAAACGTTGTAATAAATATGGCGACAAAGATGAGGACAACAGTCCGAATAATGTAAATAGTGTACATAATAGCTTATCACAGAAATATAGACAGATACTCTGGACCTTGCATCGGAATTGAGCTAATTAGATATTTTCACACCCAGAGCCGGAGATTGGCGTTCGACTTTTGATGAAAGGTCAGCATTTTTAATGCCTCTCACGAAAACTGAACGATTCCTGAAATGAGCGTCACTGGACTTTCATTTCAGTGGATCTTACGTCGTAATCTCCCTAGCTAAGAAAATAAAATACACTTTAAGTGCAGAAAATTGCGTAAGTAAAATACTCTAGAAATTTTATGTCCAGGCCTCATAATGCGCTCTTTACCAGAATCTGTAACCAAGTTCCGCTCAGCATAGTTGCAGTATAAACTAGAGGTGGGCTCTGTGGGTGTTGAACAAATAAGTGCCTGAGATAGGGATTGGCTAGCCCCTTAGCAAATATACTCGGATACGACCGGCCAGTCATTGAAGCAATCGGATGTCTAGCCACACTAAAGAGCTGTGATACAGCGAAACAGTCTATCTGTGGAGGACAATATATACGCACCCGAAAAACTTAAATTCGGTTGTGCACTTTTGGGAGGTATGTTCGAATTTGCAAACAATGACTATTACTGCTAATATTACAAGTCTCTTCCCCTTCACTGAATTGAGCTCTCTCGGTCATTGGCGTGTTTATTCACAGAATAAGTACGTAAAAGTTCATCTTTCTTTTAACCGTGCACCGATGACTTAGGGCGAGAATCTCCGACTGTTGCCGGCTTGAAGTAATCGGGTGTTCAGCTACACTGATGAGCTGTGATACAGCGAAACAATCTCTCTGTAGATGACACAATATATATATATATATATATATATATATATATATATTACCGATTGAATCATAGAGGAGCGTTTCGGTTAGCAAGATCTATTTTACTGTTTTTAAACTACAATTCTCCATGATTTTCTCTCATACATTCATATCTACTCGATGCGCATCCAAATGTAAACAAATGACGTCACACATTATGAAATGGACAAAGTCCGAAAATTATTTTAAGACATTTTTTATGTTTATCTATAAAAAGAACGTGTAAACATAAAAATCTCTTAAAATATTTGTCGAACTTTGTCCATTTCATAATGTGTGACGTCATTTGTTTACATTTGGATACGCATCGAGCAGATATGAATGTACGTGAGAGAATCATGGAAGATTGTAGTTTAAAGGCAGTAAAATCGACCTTGCTAATATATAAAGATATATACATACATACACATATATTTATATATATATATAAATATATATATATATATATATAACTTCATTATAAGATTTACGGACTAGTGTTATGAAAAGAAAATATATGTTTGGTATTTAATCGCTTTCAAAGTTGTTCCTTTCTGAAGCCACACGCTTTATTCAGCCCAGTTTCCATTGACGGACGCATTCCTGGAACTCCATTTTTGGGATAGCGAGCTGCTGTCATGACGCATAAAATTTATTAAAAAAATATATATATAGAAAATATTAAAAAAATACACACACTTTAAAGGCAGAAAAATGCGTAAGTAAAATACTGTATAAATCTTATGATCTCAAAAGTAACTGGGAGTTTAGAAGGAAGATTGCCTCTGTACAAACGTCTTATGGATTATGCAAAAGCATTTGATGACGCAAGTCATGAAGAACTATTTGAACTGCTAGGTAAGCTTGATTTTGGGAGATAGGATATTTGGTTGATACCGACATTTTACTGGAAGCAAGCCGCCTACACACGGATTGAAAATGAATTCATTATATACACAAAAATAGAAAAGAGTGTAAAACAAGGAAATGCATTTTAATCGGATTTATTCAACCTTTCCAGTGAAGCGATTCTGAGAGAATTAAAATTCCTTCAGTATTCCTTATTAGCACTCACAATCTTCACAACATAAGATAATGCAGATGGAACAGAGTCGGTAGCAGACATGGAATGGAAACGACGGGTACCCCTCCAGAAGATAGGAAAGCGAGAATGGACGAATCGATAAATTAATTAAGCAGAACGTATGGTTTTCAGCAAAAGGATCAACACGAGATTGAGGCTGCTCGGCCCGGGGGCTCGGCTTAAAGTGTAGTATCTGTTCTCAGATCACTCGCTTTGTCGACCCTTTGGCTGAGAGTCTCACTTGATACTTACCTGGTGAAGGGATTCGTCGATGTGCGGGTAGTATCACGGCTATGACTAGCTAAGACCAGATATGACTAGCTTAGACCAGCTCTAACCAGTTTGGATAAGCTATGACCAGCTAAGACCAGCTATGACTAGCTTAGACCATCTTGGACAAGTTATGACCAGCTAAGACCAGCGGCCCGGGTGAAAACAGTCGGGTCCCCACGTTAAAAACCGACCTTGTGTCACAACCTGACTCAGGGGGGGGGGTCAAGTAAATGCCAGGATCAACACGAGAGACGAGCTACGAAATGGAGGTACCAAAGTCCAGCAAGTGCCAAAAAAATTAAATACTGAAGAAATCTTTTAACAGAGGAGGGAAAATGTGGCACCGAAATCCGAAGCACATTGGAATAACAAAAGATAGCTTCCAAAAACCTAATCAAAGTATTAAGAATCAAGAAAAGAGCACTGAACTGTAATATCGGTCCTCCTATATGGTAATGAATGCTGGAAAATCACCTCAAGATTTAAGAAAAAACTCTACAGAAGGATGCTGGGAATACATTAGACTGAACATGTGAGCAGCGAAAAAGTTTTCGGGAAAATAGCCTAAAAAAAAACGCTTATATTTAAAATAAAAAAAGACAGCTTAAATTTCTTATGCAAATTATAAAGAAAAGAGGGCTTGGAAAATATAACACTCTCAAGACATGTTGAAGGCAAGAGGTACAGAGGAAATAAGAGAATAATCTGGACGTGCTTGTGTTAATGGTTGGCGAAACAGGGACTAGGAGAGATAGCAAAAAGATAAACACTGCCACGAGTTACAAGAAACAGGAAGTTGGGAAGAGCCATGATCGCCCACGTCCTGAAGAGACACGGCACATAGAAGCAATTATAACTGATTCACTTTCATATACGTCGATTTTTGCACGACAGAACACAAATCTAATTTCTGATGATAAGTAACAGATAATATATGAAAGTCTATGGAAACGGACATTTTAACGAGCGGAGGGTGTTATAAAAAGATTACCTATTTCCTGTGAGTGTAAAGGATTTCATGGGTTACCTACAACAGCAGAAATTGTTATTTAGCTGATGCCACAGTAAAAAAATAATGTAGCTAAATAAATAAAAGCAAAGAAGTGACAAAGTTGAATAGAATTCGTCTTGTTTGTTGTTCATGATTTGTTTTTGTTTTTTAAGTTTTGCTTTGTTTATTGACTTGCTAACACAACTTCTGAAAATGAAAAAAAAATAGCGGGATGTTTCGTCTTATTTTCTCGAAGATGGTCGGTAATTAAATTCAGGAATCTTTCGAGAAATGAACGATAACCAAGAACTCATCTACTGTCACTTTTCAAATATACGCTATCGCCACGATCTTGTTTTTAAGACGATTCATATAACTTATGTCTCTGTCTGTAATGGCAAGAAAATCTAGAAAACAAAAATTGATTACATACAGTCTTCTTATGAGAACGGGGTGGTGCAAGCAGCCTACTCAGTCTGGGGTTCTTTTGTAGTGTTGTCAGGGGTGGTTATTGAAAATAAAAACTAGAACGGCAACTTACAAAGTATAACGGTTTATTTTAAACAAGAAAGATACAAGTAGATATTTACAAGTTCGTCTGAAGCTGGAAAGCGGCTGGTATTTTCCCGACCTACCTATGAAGTAGAATATGGCACAAGGCCAATTTTATGTGGACGATCCGAGCTTATAGGCTCGAGCAAAAATTCCACGTAGACCCCGCATACACGAGGTCGAGCCTGTTCATCACCCCAGATGAGATTCTGCCATCGATATAGCCTCGTCTGGGTTCCTCCCTGCCTGAAGGCAGGGAGTTCGACGTATTGATGCTTGCTGGAAAGCAAGCGGGTATTTACCAGACCTTTCTACGAGGCAGGATATTGCACAAGGCAGATTTTAATGTGGTCGATCCGAGCTCGTAGGCTAGGGCAAAAACTCCGCGAAGACCCCGCATACACTTGATTGAGCCTGTTCACATCCCCAGACTAGACTCTGCCATTCAATATATCCTCGTCTGCGTTCCTCCCTGCCATCGGGCAGAGAGTTCGACGTATTGATGTTTGCTGGGAAGCAAGCCGGTATTTACCCGACTTTTCTACAGGCAGGTTATGGCACAAGGCCTATTTTAATGTGGGCGATGGGAACTCGTGGGCTCAATCAAAAATTCACCGTAGATACAGCATACAAGAGTTCAAGCCTGACCACCTTCCTAGACGAGACTCTATCCTTCGGCATAGACTCGTCTGGGTTCCTTTCTGCTCGAAAGCAGAGAGTTCGAGGTCTTGATGCTTGCTCAAGCCTAAACTGGAAAGCAAGCCGGTATTTACTCGATCTTCCTACGATGCAGGATATGGCACAAGGCCGATTTTTATGTGGGGCGATACGAACTCGTAGATTCGGGCAAAATTACCCTTAGACCCGAATACACGGTGTCGAGCCTGTCCACCTCCCCAGACGAGGCTATGCCGAAGGGCAGAGTCTCGCCTAGGTTCCCCCTCTGCCCGAAAGCAGATAGTTCGACGTCTTGATGCTTGTTGGAAACAAAACCGGTATTTACCCTTTCTCGCCACGAGGAAGGATGTGGCATAAGTCCGATTTTCATGTGGGGCGATCCGAGCTCGGGCAAAATTCTTCGTAGACCCCGCACGCACGGTTTTGGGCCTGTCCACCACTTCTGTTCCTCTGCCCGAAAGCAGAGAGTTCAACGTCTTGATTTTTGCTGAAAAGAAGCCCCTCCCCCTACCACAAAACCAACACCATAGATGCTTATATTCCTAATGGAACAGTCCATTTAATTGAAGTGTATCAGTTGTTTGTCTAATGAGGATTATCATTTCGTTCCCTACGACAGGTTCCAAAAGGAACCCGTGACTTACCTAGGATTTCAGAGACATTTGGCAGTTTTTGCAAACATATATGTCAAAGATTTTAATAAATTCAATCAAAAAGAATTTAAATGTATAGCGAAGAAAACAGCGACTTATCTCGTCAAACCAAGCGACAGCGCGTCGCGTGTATTCTACGACGGAAAATGTGACGAAAAAAAAATTACTTACCAAACAAAAGGGCACGTATTCCGCATGGCATGCTGAAGAAGGAATATTTGAATTAAAACGAAAAAACAAAAAAAAAAAACAAGTCCGTCGCAGGAGTTGCAATAAAATTATTTTGATATGCAAAATACTGAACATCCTCTCCCAGCTGTCGATGAATGGGAAAAAATGTTCGGCCGATAAAAGCAGTTGGTGTTCTCGAATCTGGGAATTTGGCTACCGCGTTATCTTCCGGGCCGCTTCGATTGCACAGACGGTCCTGTCCACATTCTTGGAGTGTGGTTTGGACCCGACCTTCAGTTGGAGAAAAATTGGTCAAGAACGAGCAAAGGTCAATTCTGCCGGTCAGATTTGTTATCGACAGAAGTTGTCCGTGAAGGGAGGGCAGAGGTGTGTGTTACATACATTTTCCCTCTTGTCCTTTATCGATTGTCCGTACTTCCTCTCTGTGATGACCACATGAAGGCACTCGAGCGATCGCTATCCTCCATTTTATGGATGGGACGTGTGAATTGGGTTGACAGACGAGTCTGTACTAAACATTCGTGTCATGGGGGGGATGCCACACTTGAAGAGCAACATTCGTGCCTCTCGGTTGGCTTTCCTACGCCGCGCGTTGACAGGAGGAGATCCGATTTTGGCGGAGATTGTTAGGGACGCGTTCCCTTGCCTTACTATCAGTCCCCCCATCTCGCGCCGTCGTAAACCCCGGGATCAGTTGGTTTTCCTTCGCGAGTGTCGGTCGGCCTTGTTGGCTGTTCCGCTGTTCAGTGACCTTTCACGGCCTAGGAAGGTCTTCTATCGATAATTAGTGGAGGGGCCCGCGAAGGATCAACTACGTGATACGCTCTGCTTGTTGGAGGAGGAGTTTCGCTCCTTCTGGTCTTGGGCGCCAGCGGCGGATTACCTCAGTAACCCTGAGTTTTCGCTTACCTGGCGATTGGCTCGGAATCGGCTGCCTCTCAATGGCAAGATTTTCATATGGGGATTCGCGGATTTGCCAGACTGTGAACGGTGTGGCCTTGGCCTAGAAGAAACGGCTGCGCACGCCTTCTACCATTGCCCCCGGGTCCGCCCCTTATGGGACCATGTCGGTGAGCTGAACTCCCGAAGAACTGGTGCTCATTGATCGTGCATACGCGTGTGACAATATGTCGCCCCCGTATTCCGGGGTGAAACGAATGGTGTTTCTGACGCTGCTTACCACAGCCCGAATGGTGATTTGGACGACGCAAAAGGAGGAAGTCTTGCGAGGCAACCGTCTTTCTCATCAGGATCTAATCCGATTCTTTGAGCATCAGCTCAAGATGAAGATTTGAACTTATAGAAAACGATTGCATTCGACAGTCTTTAGCGAAAGGTGGGTGAAAGAGGCGAGCTTGGTTCGTTTGAACGGGGCTAGCCTTGATTTTCTTTTCTAGGTCAACCTAGGTCACATCGGGGTGGTTTCCTGTGGAACACACCCCTTGTTTAGGTTAGACAAGCTTCAGTGTACCTAGTTAATGTGAGTAAGTGTGGTTCCTGGCCTGTGCCCATCTATCTCTTTTGTTATGATCCAAGTCGAGATTCCTCACCTCCCCAGTTTGTTTTGCCCCCCTTTTATCTCGACTGGGTCAGCCTTTTATTTCCCCATGACCGTGTTATTTTATCTCTTTCCCACTCGTTTAGCGAGAGTGCTTCTTGATTTTGTCCTCTGGACAGAATACAGCGGCCTCTCTGTTTTGAGGGTTGGACGGACCTTACTAACATCAATTATGTTTAGTTTAAATTTGTTGTTTTTAGTTGATTATTGGGTTCATCTCCCTCCCCTCTCATTTTTTTCATTATTAGATTTTTATGTATTTATTATCATCAAATTTTTATGTTGTGGGCGCGTTTCGTAGGTTCCTCTTGTGGGGATGTG
>OZ038502.1:29349964-29477464 GCA_964036315.1 Acanthosepion esculentum | reverse complement strand
AAAAAGACAGAGAGAGACGACGGCACGTCTGTGAGTGAGCGACTGCAGACAAGCGACATTGCATATCCGTCTCTGGATCTTATCAAGAACCCCGAAACAAACAGAAGGGGCTCCAGACCATATATGGCAGGAATACTCCATGCATTGTAGATTTGAAGGATCGATTCCCGGGAGAAAAATTTCCTGGCGCGACACAGGGAGACAACTTTCCTTGCGGTGGACGAAGCAATTGACTCAATGTATTTGTTCCATCTCAGGTCAGCAGTCAATGTGAGGTCGAGCAGTCGCAAAGAGGTGCTCTCGTGAAGTTGAGTGTCAGACATTCTAATGGGGGACAGGGAAGGATCTGTGTGGTGATTGATTGAGAGCAGTTTTGTTTTTGAGGCGTTAAAGTTAACCAGCCAATTCTTGCCCCAGTTCACAACCGATCGGAAGTCCTTTTGCGATAGTCGAACAAAATGATAACAAGCGAAATTCGGACAGCGGGCAGTTTATTAACAACTTACTAAAAAACAGACGTTGACGGTAATTTAATCAAACTCATATATATATATATATATATATATATATATATATATATATATATATATATATATATATATATATATATATATATATGCCTTGATCTATCACCTATCCTTCTCTTCATCCTTTCCTCTATCACTCCTATTTGCTCTCGCTCCAACTCTCTGTAACCCCTTGCTTGCTAGTGGCTTCCCGTCTTGCTTGGGGTGATAAGCTTAAAAAAAGAGTGAATGTATGGGTATATATATATACCTTCTCTTCATCCTATCCTCTATTTGCTCTCGCTCCAACTCTCTGTAACCCCTTGCTTGCTAGTGGCTTCCCGTCTTGCTTGGGGTGATAAGCTTAAAAAAAGAGTGAATGTATGGGTATATATATATACCTTCTCTTCATCCTATCCTCTATTTGCTCTCGCTCCAACTCTCTGTAACCCCTTGCTTGCTAGTGGCTTCCCGTCTTGCTTGGGGTGATAAGCTTAAAAAAAAGAGTGAATGTATGGGTATATATATATACCTTCTCTTCATCCTATCCTCTATTTGCTCTCGCTCCAACTCTCTGTAACCCCTTGCTTGCTAGTGGCTTCCCGTCTTGCTTGGGGTGATAAGCTTAAAAAAAAGAGTGAATGTATGGGTATATATATATACCTTCTCTTCATCCTATCCTCTATTTGCTCTCGCTCCAACTCTCTGTAACCCCTTGCTTGCTAGTGGCTTCCCGTCTTGCTTGGGGTGATAAGCTTAAAAAAAAGAGTGAATGTATGGGTATATATATATATATATATATATATATATATATATATATACAAGTGTGGGATTGGTATATACGGAGTAAATTCCAATAACCAACAATTATTATTCTTTAAAGAGTGCTCAATACAGAGTAGAGCAGGTATAATCATTTATTTAAATATTATAACATAAATATGTTATAAAATCACTACAAAAATAGCCATTTTGTTTCGACACTCCCGTGTCTTTTCAAGTGATGGAACGAAATGGCTATTTTTGTAGTGATTTTATAACATATTTATGTTATAATATTTAAATAAATGATTATATATATATGTGTGTCTGTGTGTGTCTGTGTGTGTGTGTCTATGTGTGTTTGTGTGTCTATGTGTGTGTGTGTGTGTCTATGTGTGTGTGTCTGTGTGTATGTGTGTGTCTGTGTGCGTGCGTGTGTGTGTGTGTGTGTGTAATTATGTATTTTTACAAAGAAAAATCAATATTAAAACTTAAAAAATTTTCATTGTTTTTTCTTAGAAAAATATTTTGTTGTTTTACTTTTTTTTTCTTTAACCGGTTTTCCTTATTTTTTCGAAAACTTTTTAAGTTTTTCTATCTCTCCATGTTGACTGTTATGTTTCTCGATCTGTGTGGATATTAATTTCTTTTGACTTTTTAATATTATTTGTTTATCAAAGTTTGTAGTTATTTTCTCTTGATGAGTATATTTTTTTCATCTCTTCTAGTCAGTGGTCTCTTGTGATTGTACTTGAGACTATTATTGTACATATCCGCTTGACTAGGCTGAGTGGGATGTTGAAACTAGTGCGTTTCGGGTGAGAAGATGTCAAAAGGAGATATTGCCGAGAGTCAGTCGGGTTAAAATTATATGTCGGTTTCTGGTTTAGTGTTGGTTTTTGTTATTAATATGTCTAAAAAGGGAAAAAAAAATTGTTGCTGTATTCCAAGGTGGGAATTGGATGCTTTTAAGGAAAAAAAGAAGAAAAGGTCGTTCCTTACATCTCAACTTTCAACCCAAAGAACACAGAAATCTGCACACATATACAACTAAATCTACCAATCCCACCAAAGGACAAAATAAAATGAAAAGCCTATTACAAAAATACCCAATCATAAAAGTAAATCACTAAATAGACACTAACGAGATATTTTGTCTCATTTGAAGGGTGATCTGGTCGCAGAAATTGCCTGACAGCCGTGTCTTCTCTTGTTTGTGTGGCATGATACAGAATCCTGATGTTAGACATAGGGTCTTCTAGCAGCCACCCTATTGACCCAGAGCAGCACTACCACCCAAATGCACGTAATGTAGGCTTTCGTGTAGAGTTTCAAGCTCTCTTTGAAGTCAATGGAGGCATAACGCCGCCATCACTAGTGATCACTCCAAATATATTCGTAATCACCATTAGAGGCATCCGACTCTTTTTCGAAGCCTCTGCACTGTCTTCTGATCAACAACAAACACTCTGAAATATTGGTATTGAAGCTTCAGGCGCGAATGCTAAGCAGTGTGGCATCCCGTTTACAAATTTCTGGCGGAAATGAATTGAGTCATGCTACTGTTTTTTCACAGTTGGTGCCCTATATACTCTACAGTGGACAAAATCCCAAACAAACAACGCGCATGCGCGAAATTTAAAAAAAATATAAAATAGCGACAATTTAACCATCGCACCATGCATATATATATATGTGTGTGTGTGTGTGTGTTTGTGTTAAATTGATTGGTTGATGTAATTTTGGGGGGCGTATCTATCTTTTTCAGGTTATTTAAAGCAAGAAAATAATTTGAGGTTGTAAGAATGTGTTCTTTGGAGATAATATAAGATTTCTGAAACAACTTCTGCTAATTAACCCATAGGTGTGGAGACAAGATGGTTGACACAGGTATCAATGCTAGGTGGTGACAATCTTTCAGGCTTGCACGCAATCGGCATCAGACCCTGTAGTGGAAGAGTAGCTCGACTATATATGGTTATAGAAGAAAGGTTATTTCCAGTTTATTCTGTTGGTTACTGAATAGCACTCAGTTTTGGCGGGAAAATTAATTTCCTTTTTTTTGTATTTCAGATATACATTATATTCCAATTTTTGTATTTGGAGCTAATTAATAACATTTCTAAGAAGGTAGTGAGTCCCCAGATTCTATTTCAAAAGTAAATGTCTATGTCAATGGTTTTCGTGATAAATTGATTCGGTTTCTATAATAATGGTTTAGAGATACAATTTTTGCTAATTAATCCTTAGCTGGGGGTCGGGCAGAATAGGTGGATTCGTATCTTTCCCAATGCGTAAATGAATATAATTAACCCAACGGAATTGGAACTCATCTCTCCGATTAAGAATGCCGAGCCATTAACAATTATATCCAACCTCACATCCAAGTCTCCAGCTCCTAGTATTCAAAAGTTGTCACCCATCTAGGTACTGACCAAACTTGACGTTGCTTAACTTTGGTGGTCTTACGCGAACAGGTGTGGCCGTAAGCCTATGTGCTAAATGGAAAGACACTATCGATATATCTGCGCTTTTTTTTTTTTTAGTTATTTTCCCGCTGTACAAGGTCCGATAGCTACTCGAGGTAGATGGTTGCAAAGTAAGAGGAAGGTATATATGTAGGGAAGATAATGATAAATTCTAGGCTTGAATAGTTTAAGATTTTAGTGATCCGGAAAACCGAACCCAATTCTATAAATCTTGAAATGAGCATGATAAACATCTATAAAGAAATCCAAAATTGTGTACTTAGGAGTCCAAAATTTTGTTCATACCAATTATTACTGCATTTGAAATAACTTGTATTGGTGACATGTTTCTGTATACTAATATTAGTATCGATCTGTAGAGATGAATTTATATTTAAATGTCTCTCTAATAAATTGAAGGTAGCAAGGGAGAGAGAGATGAAAGGACTAACCACAAACTACAAGAAGACAGAATGCATGGTCATCAGTAAAAGGATGAGCACGAAATGCGATTTGCAGGTCGGAGACACTAAAATCAAGCAGGTGCGGAAATTTCAATATCTAGGAAGTGTTTTGACGGAGGACAGTAGGTGCGATACTGAGATCCGAAGACGGATTGGGATGGCCAAGGAAGCATTCCAAAAGCTGGGAAGAGTGCTGCGAAACAGGAGGATTTCTTTGGTTTGGTTTGGTTTATTTTGTTTTATGGTATATCAACCTCAATGGGTTATTTAATGCGGACAACATTTTTAGGATAGATTCGTATGAATAGAATATGTATTCTTTGGTTTAGATGGGTTTGGTTTATTTTATTTTACGGCATATCAAACTTAATGGGTTATTTAATGCCGACAACATTTTTAGGATAGATTCGTATGAATAGAATATGTATTCTTTGGTTTAGAATGGTTTCGTTTATTTTGTTTTACGGTATATCAACCTCAATGCGTTATTTAATGCCGACAACATTTTTAAGATAGATTCGTATGAATAGAATATCTATTCTTTGGTTTAGATTGGTTTCGTTTATTTTGTTTTACGGTATATCCACCTCAATGGGTTATTTAATGCCGACAACATTTTTAGGATAGATTCGTATGAATAGAATATGTATTCTTTGGTTTAAATTGGTTTGGTTTATTTTGTGTAACGGCATATCAACCTCAATGGGTTATTTAATGCCGACAATATTTTTTTTATTGCTGGTAATATTTTGTTTTGTTAAAAATCTGTTTGGGGATATAGCCCCAAACAGATTTTTAACAATGTGACGTCTCCTATCACGACGTGGGTAATCATGGCTCCCCACAAATTGCTCTCCGTTTTTAGCTCTTAGTAAATTTGTTATTTTCTCCTTTCTCTCCGAATCCCTGTTCTGCCAGTTATTAACACAAGCTAGTTAGATAGTTCATTTAGTGCTTTTTTCTAATCCCTGTTGCCTTGTCTTGTGAGTGTCAAGTTCTCCGAGCCCTCATTACGAGCCCCGAGAATTTAAACTGTCTCTTTTTCATTCTAAGTATGTCACTTTTTGTTTTCCTTTTTGGTAAAACTTCGTTGTTACTCTCATGTTCAATCCATGGTATCCAGAGCTTCCTTTTTTAGAACTAAATTTCTGTTGCTTCAAGTCTCTTCTTCATCTGTGAGGAGAATGACCAGCATTCAATGCCCTATAGGAAATTAGATAATTACATAGCGGATATTACGTAAGATTTCAGTAATTTTTCTTTGTTTCTCTTGCTTCAAGTCTCTTCTTCGTCTGTGAGAAAATTGTCAAGCATTCACTGTCATATAGGAGAATTGATATTACGTAAGAGTTCAGTACTTTTTCTTTGTTTCTGTTGCTTCAAGTCCCTTCTTCGTCTGTGCGGAAATTGTCAAGCATTTACTACCATATAGGATAACTGATATTACGTAACTGTTCAGTAATCTTTTCTTTGTTTCTAACGAAATCATTCTGTTTCTTAATACATTGTTTAGTTTTTGAAAGGCATCTTTCGCTGTCCCAATCCGTCTTCGGATTTCGAGTTTACATTTTTCGTCCTCCGGTAAAACACTTCCTAGATACTTAAATGATTGTATTTGCATGATTTCGGTGGTTCCAACTCGCAGTTCACAGATCACTGTTCGAACTCTTCCTATTGATGACAAACATACATTATTCCTTTCTTCTCGCTTTCTTTTACTACCTTCTGTGGGACATCATGTAGATTCCTTTCTTTGTGTGCTATCAACACCGTGTTATTTGCATATATTATGATGTTAATATTGTGGCCGTCAGTAATGAAGCCTTGCATAACTTGTAACCCTCCCAATGTTGCTTCACTATACAGTTTAAAAAAGGCACCTCTTTGTTTTACGACCTTTCTGTTTGGTTGTATTGACTGAATTAATATTTAATCCATATATGCAGGCAGTTTGCTTCTAGTATAAGTTCTGGATTATTCTAATAATCTTCCTAAATAAATGAAGCTTACCTAGCAGTTCAAATAGTTCTTTATGACGTTTTTTTCTTTTCTTCAAACGCTTTTGCATAATCTATGCACACACACACACACACACACACACATATATATATATATATATATATATATATATATATTATAATTTTATCATATAGACAAAACCATTTTACTCACTACAAAGATGCAACTTGGTTTCAGTGCATTTCAACTGCACTTCGACAGCTGAGAGTCGAAAATGGTTATGAACAATCCTGCTTGTAGGCAAGCCGGATGTGAAACGTCACTTCCTTTTTTCATTTGTTCGAGATGAAAAATATGCATAAATAAAAATATAGGTGTCGGAGTGAAACAATAGTGCTAAATGGAATATCCTAAGACAAGCCAGAACCTGCAATTCGCTGAGCGAAACTTGCTTCTTATGTTTACAGGAGAAAATATGTATCATTGAACTCTTGAATAATACCCAATTATTAAACCAAAGATATGAAACAACCGTTTTCTGTAGACATACTAAGGATCTAACACTACAATCTTGCTAAATTATTAATTCCATAACTATAAACGTTTTTTTTAAATTATAAATCACCTCCTTTGATGTATTCCCTACCCTCTTATGTACCTCTCCACTAATATAATTATGATCCATCATTTTTTTTTTGTATATATTACTGGTAATAATTTCAATTAAATCGTTTTACACCCATACTTATTATTCTACACGCTCTACGATCCAGGAATATTTTTTTAAAAGTTGATTATAAAAGGTTATATTAACATTCCTTATTTTTCTTAGAGGAGATCACCACCTCTACATTTTAAACCACAAAACAGGTTAATTGATTACAAAATTAATAGTGATAACCCCAACATAAATACATGCAATTCAACTCTAGAAATCTTATAGTAAACCAAAAAATAACATTCCCAATTACTACTAAAGCTAACTCTACAATTTGTACCTACTCAAATGTAATATTATCCCCTATCTCTATCTTCCCTCCTCTACCTCTCACTCTTAGGACGCTTGTGAGATGATGTGCCTAAACTCTTGACTGATGTTTATCAGCGGAAAAAAAATTTCCACAGACCAATCAACATTAAACACCCGCTCCATTCATCACCAAACTTCTATCAACAAGCACTATTGTTTCACTCCGACACCTATATATATATATATATATTTTTTTTTTATGTATATTTTTCTTCTCGAACAAATTTAAAAAGGAAGTGACGTTTCACATACGGCTTGCCTACAAACAGGATTGTTCATAACCATTTTCGACTCTCACCCGTCGAAGTGCAGTTGAAATTCACTGGAACCAAGTTGCATCTTTGTAGTGAGTAAAATGGTTTCGTCTATATGATAAAATTATAATAAATAAATAATTATCGCTCTACTATCGGTATAGAGCCTTCTTATGAATCAATGCTGTGAACGTTGGAATTTATATATTACTTTCGTTCTCATCGCATCGTATATATATATATATATATATATATATATATATATATATATATATATATATATATATATATAGAGAGAGAGAGAGAGAGAGAGAGAGAGAGAGTGAGTGAGAGAGAGAGAGATATGAACAGACTGGTGATACCTATCTATTTTTGAACCGTTTGTATATGAGTCCTTAAATGCATGTCATTTTTTCACTGTTACTGATACCGTCTGCTTGCCTGTCTGTCTGTCTGTCTGTGCCTGTGTGTAACGTTGTTATGGGTGACAATGAGGTGGACAAAAAGGCCGACTCAGCAAAGTTCTAATTAAATTTCTCCCGAAGCGAAAGAATGGACGAAACGAAGAAGAAAAAATATAATAATGGGTCCCTGTATGACAATTTCCGATGGAACGGTGGTGGCAGAGAAAGCAGTTAATGGGAATACGGATAGATATTTAGGGATTCTAATGTGTGTCCAAGAGAGAAAAATGGTCGATAAACATATCAGACAAGAACAGGTACTTTGTTACAGGATGCGTCAGGTACCCTTGGATCTTCTTTTCAAATGTGAAAGAAAGAAAGAAAGTAAAATAGAGACAGTGGTAGAAGAAATACAAAGAGGACAAAGAAAGAAAGAAAGAGAAAAGACAAGTAGTAGAAAAAGGACAAAAAAAGAAAGAAAGAAGGTAAGAAAGAGAGAAAGAGAAAAGACAAGGAGTAGAAAAAGAAAGAACGAAAGACATTGAGAAGGCGAAAATGAGAAAGAAAGAAAGAAAGAAAGACATTGAGAAGGCGAAAATAAGATAAAAGAAAGAAAGAAAGAAAGAGAAAAGACAAGGAATAGAAAAAGAAAGAAAGAAAGACATTGAGAAGGCGAAAACAAGAAAGAAAGAAAGAAAGAAAGAAAGAAAGAAAGAAAGAAAGAAAGAGAAAAGACAAGGAGTAGAAAAAGGACAAAATAAGAAAGAAAGAAGACAAGGAGTAAAGAAAGAAAGAAAGAAAGAAAGAAAGAAAGAAAGAAAGAAAGAAAGAAAGAAAGAAAAGACAAGGAGTAGAAAAAGAAAGAAAGAAAGACATTGAGAAGGCGAAAATGAGAAAGAAAGAAAGAAAGAAAGAAAGAAAGAAAGAAAGAAAGAAAGAAAGAAAGAGAAAAGACAAGGAGTAGAAAAAGGACAAAAAAAGAAAGAAAGAAGACAAGGAGTAGAAAAAGAAAGAAAGAAAGAAAGAGAGAAAGAGAGAAAGAAAGAAAGAAAGAAAGAAAGAAAGAAAGAAAGAAAGAAAGAAAACCGTGGAGATAGATAAAAGATATAATCAGTGTTATGATCCAAAGATATCTACCGAGGGAAACTTTCTCTCTTGACGGCAGCGAGGAAGACAGTTAATAAAGCCTAATGGCATAGATGCAAATTCCTAATTCTTTGATAGAGCCGCGGCCGAGGCAGAAGCCATTACGGCGAATGAATAATACCTGTCATTCAAGGCCTCCATCGGATATAATACTGTCCATATTGTCTGTATGTCTAGAGATGGATGGGACGGTGCAGCGAGGACAGTTGATGGGATGCGCGGTGCAGAGCAAAATGCACGAGAAACAACAGACAGCGACGAGAAGTAACATGGAAAGCAAAGACTATTACAAGCAAATCAAAAGATGATAAACTATGGATACGGTTATGTGATTAGGAATGGTAATTTCGGAAAACTGGAAATTAAATGAGGAATATGAAGACGAGCAACAATGAGGAAAGAAAAAAGAAAGAATTTATTTTTTTTAAAAATCAGTGAAAAATGATTTCTATTATTTGCCGTCCATTAATAAAAATCCATGACAATGGGTAAAAGTTTTAACGTTTCGAATTTCCGCTTCTTACTTTCTTTTTAGATATTTAATCTATTCTATTCAAATCTATCTATCTATCTATCTATCTTAGTCTTTTAATTATTTATCTCAGTATGTTATCTATCTATCTATCTATCTATCTATCTATCTATCTATCTATTTATCTTACTATCTATCTATCTAACCATTTCAATCTGTTCATCTATCTCTCTAACCATTTTTATTTATCTAGCTCGCTAGCTAGCTAGCTAGCTCTTTTTCTATCTATCTATCTATCGATCTATCTAACCATTTCAATCTGTTTATCTATCAAACGATTTCAATCTGTTCATCTATCTATCTAACCATTTCTATCTATCTATCTAACCATTTTAATCAGTTCATCTATGTATCTAACCATTTCAATCTGTTCATCTATCTAACCATTTCTATCTATCTATCTATCTATTTATCTATCTATGTAGCTAGCTCTCTTTCTATCTATCTATCTATCTATCTATCTATCTATCTATCTATCTATCTATCTATCTAACCTTTTCAATCTGTTCATCTATCAATCTATGTATCTCAATATTGAACTTAATACCTGGCTACAGTATAGGTAAACGTAAACTTGGAGCGTTGAGTTAATGGTAGATAACTGATACTGAAACAAGTATGGCACGTGGAACTAGAACAATATCCGAAATAAAGGGTTCAGTATGTGATTCCAATCAACTGCAGAAAGCCAGACCGTACAACGACTGAAACATCGTTAATATGGCAACAAAAATGAGAACAACAGATCTAAAAATGGAAATAATTATAATACCTCGACTCAGAAATATAGGCATAAATAATAATAATAATAATAATAATAATAATAATGGCCCACTCTTATCCGAGTATACCCGTGTAGTAGGCCGATTAGCCAATCCCTACTGCAGACGCCTGCTCCGGCACACTTTTGTTTGTTCAAAACCCACAGAGTCCACCTGTGGTTTATACTACAATGCTGAGCAGACCTTAGTTTCAGTTTCTTTGGGAGAAGCGTGCTTTCTAGCGTGATCAACAATCTATCTTATAATAATAATCAGTATCTATCTATCTATCTATCTATCTATCTATCTATCTATCTATCTATCTATCTATCTCAGTCTGTTAATTATCTATCTCTGTTAATTATCTATCTATCTATTTATTTATTTCAGTTTCTTAATTCTCTACCTATATCGATGTCTATCGATGTATCTATGTATGTATGTATCTATCTATCTATCTATATCTATATCTCTCTCTATAGATATCTATCTTAATTATCTATCTATCTATCTATCTCGGTCTGTTATCTATCTATCTATCTATCTATCTATCTATCTATATATCTATCTATCTATCTATCTATCTCAGTCTGTTAATTATTTATCTCAGTATGTTATCTATCTATCTAGCTATCTGTTAATTATTTATCTCAGTCTGTTATCTATCTATCTATCTATCTATCTGTTAATTATTTATCTCAGTCTGTTATCTATCTATCTATCTATCTATCTATCTATCTCAGTCTGTTAATTATTTATCGTAGTCTGTTATCTATCTAGCTATCTATCTATCTATCTATCTCAGTCTGTTAATTATTTATCTCAGTCTGTTATCTATCTATCTATCTATCTATCTATCTATCTATCTCAGTCTGTTAATTATTTATCTCAGTCTGTTATCTATCTATCTATCTATCTATCTATCTATCTCAGTCTGTTAATTATTTATCTCAGTCTGTTATCTATCTATCTATCTATCTATCTATCTATCTATCTGTTAATTATTTATCTCAGTCTGTTATCTATCTAGCTATCTATTTATCTATCTCAGTCTGTTAATTATTTATCGTAGTCTGTTATCTATCTAGCTATCTATCTATCTAAGTCTGTTAATTATTTATCTCAGTCTGTTATCTAGCTATCTAGCTATCTATCTATCTGTTAATTATTTATCTCAGTCTGTTATCTATCTAGCTATCTATCTATCTGTTAATTATTTATCTCAGTCTGTTATCTATCTAGCTATCTATCTATCTATCTCAGTCTGTTAATTATTTATCGTAGTCTGTTATCTATCTAGCTATCTATCTATCTAAGTCTGTTAATTATTTATCTCAGTCTGTTATCTATCTATCTATCTATCTATCTGTTAATTATTTATCTCAGTCTGTTATCTATCTAGCTATCTATCTATCTATCTCAGTCTGTTAATTATTTATCGTAGTCTGTTATCTATCTAGCTATCTATCTATCTAAGTCTGTTAATTATTTATCTCAGTCTGTTATCTATCTATCTATCTATCTATCTGTTAATTATTTATCTCAGTCTGTTATCTATCTAGCTATCTATCTATCTATCTCAGTCTGTTAATTATTTATCGTAGTCTGTTATCTATCTAGCTATCTAGCTATCTAAGTCTGTTAATTATTTATCTCAGTCTGTTATCTAGCTATCTAGCTATCTATCTATCTATCTATCTGTTAATTATTTATCTCAGTCTGTTATCTATCTAGCTATCTATCTATCTGTTAATTATTTATCTCAGTCTGTTATCTATCTAGCTATCTATCTATCTATCTATCTATCTCAGTCTGTTAATTATTTATCGTAGTCTGTTATCTATCTAGCTATCTATCTATCTAAGTCTGTTAATTATTTATCTCAGTCTGTTATCTAGCTATCTATCTATCTATCTATCTATCTATCTGTTAATTATTTATCGTAGTCTGTTATCTATCTATCCTACTATCTATCTATCTATCTATCTATCTAAGTCTGTTAATTATTTATCTCAGTCTGTTATCTATCTAGCTATCTATCTATCTGTTAATTATTTATCTCAGTCTGTTATCTATCTAGCTATCTATCTATCTATCTCAGTCTGTTAATTATTTATCGTAGTCTGTTATCTATCTAGCTATCTATCTATCTCAGTCTGTTAATTATTTATCTCAGTCTGTTATCTATCTATCTATCTATTCCTTTTTGCTTTAAATGTCTTTCCAAAATCACCAGCCACCCCCCGACATCCTCTTCCATTTCGATTTTTTTTTATTCTTTATGTTATTCTCTTTTAAATTTCTCCTCTTCTCGAACTTTCTTTGTTCATAATTTTTCCCTCGTACAATCTTCGTCCTATAATCATTGATACTGTTACTGCTACTATTGCGAATATTACAGTCGATCGTCTCTAATGGGCCTCATTTTCTCGACTTTTTTGTTCTTTTCTTTTCTCTTTTTTATGTTACACGGTATTGCATATGTCGCTGCATGCCGAACAAAGTCGGTCAATATTTTGAACAAAAATCAACTCTACGCTAATAATTTTAGCATCAATATCAGGACTTTGCAACTTCGACAAAAGCTTACTTTCGGCCCGGAACACTTAATCTGCATCAAGCAATGAACAAAAACTATGATAGCCATACAATGCAAGAAAAAATAAAGGAAAAAAAAAAAGCTATAAAAGAAAATTACGATCGAAGCTCGGGAAAAGGTAGCATCAGAGAGTAAGATGATTCGAACTGGAACTTTGAAAACGTCAGCGAAAAAAATAAAACACTGATTATGCCAGCAAAAAGAAGAAGTCGAAGCTTAAACATTGAAAACGAAAAGCCAGACATTATTATTGTTATATTCGTATGCAAATCTCCACCATATAATTGAGCTGCTGATAGAGCTGGAGGCGAAACTAATCCTAACCTTTAGTTGGGACTGGTATATTATTTACATTATTCGGACTATTGTCCTCATCTTTGTCGCCATATTTATTACAACGTTTCGGCCGTTGTACGCTTCTTCAGGTGGTTGGAATGTCGAACTGAACCCATTATTTCGCTCACTGGGGTAGACTGTTCTAGTTCCAAGTGCCATGTTTAATGGATGTCAGTTATCAGTTATCTCCTGTTAATTTCCCTCTGAAAGTTCTCCACTGCCTTAACCGGGTATTGAACTCACACTCTTTGGGTCCTGTCACTGGATCTAACCAACGCCTTTATCCACTGTGCCATGTGTCCTTGATGATTTTTTTTTTTCAATATTAGTCCAAACTCTCGAGGGAGTGCTGGGTGTATTGTCCATTTGCTTGGGCGTCTCCAAAAGGTGGAAGTGCTGAGGGGGGGCTTGGGAATTTCTGTACGGTATTACCGTTAAACCTACTTTAAAATGACCTTGTGTCAAATCGTGTTTCGAGGTGGGCACCCTGGTAAATGCTACTAGTCCTGACTTTTTGGTTATGATTGGTATTCATTGAATATTAGCTCAAGCTACAAGGGGCTTCAACCCACTCCCGAGGCAGTAGCACTCACTCGGGAGAGTGCTGGGTTTATTACCCGGTGCCTGAGGCGTCCTCAAAAGGTGAAGTGTCGAGTGGACTTGGGAATTTTGCGCGATGTGTCCGACAGACTCGTTATTGACGTCGACCTTGTGTCACATCTGGCTGCGACGTGGACGAACTGGTAGTTACCAATAACCCTGAACTTGAAGACGAAACTACTAGTGGAATAGTAGTTAATACTTCTAACTGTTTAGAGCTTACAACAGTTAAATCTGAACGAACATTGTCAATAATTAACAAAAGGAATTACACGGGCTATATGAACACGGTTACGCAGAGGACAGTTGAAGAAATCAAATCCCGAAAAATTCTAGACGAAGAATTCCTTCATAAATTCACCCTCACAGACAATCATTCTTTTTATAGCTCTTTCCCTCTCTTGTGTAAAATGATCAGATATGTGATCTTTTGTCAGGAATCATGATGTTTATATTGGAGCAGTCCAAGTTAATTGGTTCCAGATTCCTATAACGGGTAGGACACAAAGTTTAAATATTTTATTACACCTATAACAGTGCTGAATTAACTGTTTAAATTCACCCTCACAGACAATCATTCTTTTTATAGCTCTTTCCCTCTCTTGTGTAAAATGATCAGATATGTGATCTTTTGTCAGGAATCATGATGTTTATATTGGAGCAGTCCAAGTTAATTGGTTCCAGATTCCTATAACGGGTAGGACACAAAGTTTAAATATTTTATTACACCTATAACAGTGCTGAATTAACTGTTTAAATTCACCCTCACAGACAATCATTCTTTTTATAGCTCTTTCCCTCTCTTGTGTAAAATGATCAGATATGTGATCTTTTGTCAGGAATCATGATGTTTATATTGGAGCAGTCCATGTTAATTGGTTCCAGATTCCTATAACGGGTAGGACACAAAGTTTAAATATTTTATTACACCTATAACAGTGCTGAATTAAAAGTGCCAACACGCAGGGTGTCCATAAAGTTCGTGTGCACTTTAAATAAATTATAACTTTATTTGTATTTGCGATAGAAATAATTTGTAAAAAGGATTAAAAAGAAGTAAATCTATATTTGTTAAGGTTCTATTGAAATTTTTTATTTAAGTTTCCACATGTCCTCCATCATTAGCAATACAAAAGCAAATACGATTTTTCAGTTAACGGAAAAAAATTTGCCAACTGATTTACAGTAATGCCTGGAATCACATTAGTTATTTTAGCTATACTTAAAACTAGGTACATTAAACTTTATAACATTTTTTACAGATTATTTCTATCGCAAATACAAATAAAGTTATAATTTTTTAAAAGTGCACACGAACTTTATGGACACCCTGTATATATATATATAATTTGTAAAAAGGATTAGAAAGAAGTAAATCTATATTTTTTAAGGTTTTATTGAAATTTTTTATTTAAGTTTCCACATGTCCTCCATCATTAGCAATACAAAAGCAAATACGATTTTTCAGTTAACGGAAAAAATTTGCCAACTGATTTACAGTAATGCCTGGAATCACATTAGTTATTTTAGCTATACTTAAAACTAGGTACATTAAACTTTATAACATTTTTTACAGATTATTTCTATCGCAAATACAAATAAAGTTATAATTTTTTTAAAGTGCACACGAACTTTATGGACACCCTGTATATATATATATATATAATTTGTAAAAAGGATTAGAAAGAAGTAAATCTATATTTGTTAAGGTTTTATTGAAATTTTTTATTTAAGTTTCCACATGTCCTCCATCATTAGCAATACAAAAGCAAATACGATTTTTCAGTTAACGGAAAAAAATTGCCAACTGATTTACAGTAATGCCTGGAATCACATTAGTTATTTTAGCTATACTTAAAACTAGGTACATTAAACTTTATAACATTTTTTACAGATTATTTCTATCGCAAATACAAATAAAGTTATAATTTTTTTAAAGTGCACACGAACTTTATGGACACCCTGTATATATATATATAATTTGTAAAAAGGATTAGAAAGAAATAAATCTATATTTTTTAAGGTTTTATTGAAATTTTATTTAAGTTTCCACATGTCCTCCATCATTAGCAATACAAAGGCTAATACGATTTTGCAGTTAACGGTAAACATTTGCAAACTGATTTACAGTAATGCCTGAAATCACAGTTATTTTAGCTATACTTAAAACTAGGTACATTAAACTTTATAACATTTTTTTACAGATTATTTCTATCGCAAATACAAATAAAGTTATAAATTTTTTAAAGTGCACACGAACTTTATGGACATCCTATATAAACATAATTATAATATATCTCACATATGGTGCTGGTAAGAATAAGACAGTACTCGATGTAATAAAACAGAGCTATTAAGTATGTCTTAAGAAATATACATAGTATCCCTCACCGATAGCACACCTCGGAGTTTCATGCACAACGCAATCATCGAGTACTGAATATAAACTGGGCGTTAGGTAATTTTTTAAAAATATATCTGGTTATCGCAATGTTGGCACAGATATATATTATACTAGGATTACACCTTTTTATTTTAAAAATATATTTGCATTTAAAATAAAAGGGATTTGTATATAGATGTAAAAAAAAACATTTTTAGAATTGTGAATATTAATTTTTATTTTTATATTAAGGGGAGATTACTTGTTCTTTTTATATAAGAAGAAAAACGTAATGCGCATTAAAAATAAACCGTAATTTATATTAAAAACTAATCTGGATCAACCAATTTAAGCAGATAATTATTTTTATGCCTACATGTAACCATAAATGCATTTCTCTTGTTTAATAAGCTCAGGTTATTTAAGTGTTTTAATTTTTCAACAAGACATAAGTCACATCTATTTCTTTTCCCGCCATAAGCTTTGGCTTTTTATATAATATCCCAGTTGATAAAAGGTGAATTAACAATATTCTTTAATTGCCAGAAATATTTGGTGAGAGCAGTACTGTTTTTGTATTTTATATTACTTAAATTCATTCGGTCATGTTAGAATTGAAATCGCAAAGGATTCTCAGTAATGACTTTGCTAATTACATTTTTGATAAACAAATTAGACGAACTATTAAAAATAATAACGTATACCAAAAAGAACATAACACTTCCTCAAATAACTCTAAACATATCAACCTACTACACCGCAATCAAATACATTCTAACTACAAACAAGATGAAAAAATCCCCACCGATCCCAGTAAAAAATAATTAATTATATACTATACTAAATATAATGCAACCAACTTAATAACTCTTCTCCGCCAACTAATGTTTTGCAAAAGAGCAACATTGTATATCATTTTAAATGTCCCATGGGAGATTGTATCTCTGATAAAAACGTAAATATATATGTTGGTTTCACAACGATGCCACTATCTTACAGGTATACATTACACATGTCGGATTCATGTTTTATTGCCGAACATTTAAAATAACATTCCTGTCCACATTTACGCTTTAGAGAAATAATAATTTAGAATACAAGTATGCTCCACTGTGGGACCTAGTTGCCAATCTAGTGACAACTTTAAATTCACGTGGTCGGGGATCAGGTACAACAGCTCGTCAGAGTAGTTGCCATTAAAGTATTTGTAGAAAAGACAGAGGGAAGCTACGTCACGTCGGCCAGAATGCGACTGAAGTCGAGATGCCAGGTCAGGATCGATTGTATCGCATACCTTTGGATTTTGTCAAGAATTTCAAGATGTACATTAGTAGCAAAAGACCAGATATGGCAACATTATTCAATGCACGGACGAAGTGTAGATTTAGAAATGAGCCACGTGGATTCTGACGTGAAATGCTTTCTGGCACGATGTAATAAATCGACTTTCCTTGCAGTAGACGAAACAATTGTGTTAATAGAGTCGCTCTACTTCATATCAGGGAAAAACGAAGACGAGGACAACAATCTGAATAATGTAGATAGTGTAAATAATTAAAATACCACATCTCAGAATTATAGGCACAACCTGTAGAAGGCTGGAGAATATAACGGCCGTAACGCCCCGAACCTGGAAACGAGGATGAGGAAAAACAGTCAGAATAATGGAAATCGTGTAAATAATTATAGCCCTTTTGTTTTAGGTTTTGAGTCGTCAGATGTACGTATGTGACCATATATTTTAATTGTGAAAAGAAGCGCCCGCTTTTCTAAAAATCTAAGTGTATGATACGCAGTATAAAATCGGTTTTTATTTAAATAAAAATCTCTGGAAACTTTTGCGCATGCGTAATATGCGGACATAAAATCAAGCTGTTATCTTTTCGATGAATCTCAGCCGACGAAAGGAAGTTTCGTACAACTGGCAACTTATTGATTGCGTAAACATTTGCAAATGTCATTCTCATCAGCCGGTAAGCAAAACTTGTGTCTATCGTCTGTAACTCAGTCGGCAATGTGAATATTATACAGAACCAAAAAATGTTGTTTATCTGATAGGATGTGCGTTAGATAAAGACACGTTAACTATCGTCTAATCATACTTGTTCCATTGAGCTAACAAAATGTGTTTGATTTCGTCTTGGGAAACCGTAACTATTGCTGGGAAGTCAGTTTTAGCGAGGAATAAACGCTGAGAGATAATAGGAAAAAATCAACAGAAATTGGCACACGGTAAGCAGTAAAAAAAAACAATGGTGGTGTTACTGAAAAGAACACATAGAAAAATGGCAATAAAAATAAGAGTTAAAAACTAAAGACAAAAAAGCGAAGATAAGGAAGAAATGGAAGAATAAGACAAAATATTGCAAAAATTGAATTAAAAAAAGTAGCGAGAAAACTGTTAAAATAATTGACTGAAAATAATTTTTCGAAAATAATCGTCCGGAATAAATTGTTCGAAAATAAGCGTTCGAAAATAATTGTTCGCAAATAATTGTTCGAAAAAATAGTTTGAAAATAATTCTTCGGAAATAACTGTTCGAAAATAATTGTTTGAAAATAATCGTTCGAAAATAATCGTTCAAAAATAACTGTTCGAAAATAATGGTTTAAAAATAATGGTTTGAAAATAATTGTTCGAAAAAATTGTTCGAAAATAATTGTCCGATAATGAAGGTTCGAAAATAATTGTTCGAAAAAATTGTTTGAAAATAATTGTTCGGAAATAATGTGAAAATAATTGTTCGAAAATAATTGTTCGAAAATAATAGTTTGAAAATAATTGTTCGAAAATAATCGTTCGAAAATAATGGTTTGAAAATAATTGTTCGACAATAATCGTCCGAAAATAATCGTTCGAAAATAATTGTTCGAAAATAATGGTTTCAAAATAATTATTCGGAAATAATTGTTCGAAAATAATCGTTCGAAAATAATGGCTTGAAAATAATTGTTCGAAAATAATCGTTCGAAAATAATTGTTCTAAAATAATTGTTCGAAAATAATAGTTTGAAAATAATTGTTCGAAAATAATCGTTCGAAAATAATAGTTTGAAAATAATTGTTCGAAAATAATCGTTCGAAAATAATTGTTCTAAAATAATTGTTCGAAAATAATAGTTTGAAAATAATTGTTCGAAAATAATCGTTCGAAAATAATAGTTTGAAAATAATTGTTCGAAAATAATCGTTCGAAAATAATAGTTTGAAAATAATTGTTCGGAAATAATCGTTCGAAAATAATCATTCGAAAATAATGGTTTAAAAATAATCGTTCAAAAATAATTGTTCGGCAATAATCGTTCGAAAATAATCATTCGAAAATAATGGTTTAAAAATAATCGTTCAAAAATAATTGTTCGGCAATAATCGTTCGAAAATAATCATTCGAAAATAATGGTTTAAAAATAATCGTTCAAAAATAATTGTTCGGCAATAATCGTTCGAAAATAATCATTCGAAAATAATGGTTTAAAAATAATCGTTCAAAAATAATTGTTCGGCAATAATCGTTCGAAAATAATGGCTCGAAAGTAATCATTAGAAAATAATGGTTTGAAAATAATTGTTCGAAAATAATTGTTTAAAAATAATGGTTCGAAAATCATCGTTCGAAAATAATGGGTTGAAAATAATCGTTCGAAAATAATTGTTCGATAATAATTTATTATCTATCTATCGCATCCTTTATAGTATCTCTATATCAAAGTCTATTTAGTATTTATCCACGAGAGCCTTTACATTAATTATATATCGCAGTCTGTTTATTACCTATTTTCTACCTATAACAGTATTGTCATTATTATTATCGACATATCTCAGAATTTTCATATCTATCTATATCTATCTATATCTATATATATATATATATATATATATATATATATATATATATATATATATATATCACAGCCTTTACAATAACTGTCAATCACAGTTTATTTTTTATCTATCTATCTATCTATCTATCTATCTATCTATCTATCTATCTATCTATCACAGCCTTTACATTAACTGTCAGTTACGATCTATTGATCTATCTATCTATCTCAGTATATATTGGTTAGGTTTGTTTTGTTTTACGGCATATCAACCACAATCTGTTATTTAATGCCGACAAGATTTTTATTGTTGCTAATATTTTTATCTATCTATCTATTTATCTATCTATCTATCTTGTAACTCGAAGAGAAAGTTGAATTTAGTATTATTCAAGCTCTAAAATTACAACCGAAAAAAGGATCGAGAACCCGAAACGGAAAAAACCCAAAAACATTAAATAACAACAAGAAACAAAAGATATAACCTAGTTAGACTGCAAACTTTTCTGTTTATTCCTTTACACTTTTTCCTTGTTTTTTTTCTATTCGTTTGTTTGTTTTTGAGTCCATAATAGAAACGCACCAGACAGTGTTTATGTTAAATTAGCGTATTATGGTGAAATAAATGCTATTAAAACTGGGTTTGTGTATGCTGAAACTGAATTGCTCGACTCAACCGCAGGCTGAACTGTGTTTATGGGACTGTAATTGCGAATGGTTGAAGAGAAGGTCGGCGTGGGGGAGGAGGCAGAGATAAAATAAAAGAAAACAAAACAACGAGCGGGAAAAAGTAAAATGACAATAACAATGTTACGTTCATTTTACTTTTTTCCTATTTTTTTTTTATATCATTTGGTAAGAAAAGCAATTATAGTAATCCGACTTTATCCGCGGGGGTGGGGGAGCACGTTCCAAGACATCCCACCACGCCGCCAGCTGATGTATGAAACCGCGTATATTAGCTAACTTGCAGTATCGCATCCGTTAATTCTCTAATCACGATCTTGAGAAATGCAACGCTATACTAAACAGAAGAAGAAGACGAGGTAGTAGTAGTAGTAGTAGTAGTAGTAGTAGTAGAAGAAGAAGAAGAAGAAGAAGAAGAAGAAGAAGAAGAAGAAGAAGAAGAAGTGATACTAATACAAGCGTACATGTTTTAAATGGCATGGCACTCTTCTATGACAAACAATGTAGGAGAATGAAAACTGAATTCACAGTCGTGGAGAAGAAAACGCGAAACCACGCCGTTGTAATGCACGCTTTGCTAATGTGGATAGACAGATATTATGCCAAAGCATGAGTGTATATGGAGGTTTGCATTAATCATACATTTTTTTACATGTCAGACGACAATTGTTCCCTTTCCCGCTAAAAGCCTTAGCCTTAGAAACAATTTCCCAGATAACAGATGGTGAAAGTCCCCTATCTTTCAATTGCCTGAAATATTTAGAGAGAGCAGTACTATGTTTATATTTTACGTTTAAGGTCATTTTGTGATGGTAAAAACGCAATTACTAAAGATTTTCTGTGGAACCAAAGTAGGATTTAACGTCGTTACCGTAATTTATGTTCACTCAGTATATAATGTTGTCGGTTATTGTTCATCTGAAAATCTAGTTAGTCTAAAAAACTTAGATAACCCTAAATTATTGAACTAGAGAAGTGAATTAATAACTATTAGGTCATCCCATAAGTTCTGTCCGAATTTTAACTTTTTGTTAAAATGAACGAAATTTAAAGAGTATTTTATAATGTCTAATGGAGCTGAACATTATTTTTATATTTAGATGCATTTAAACTGATCAAATTTTATTTCAGAGAACAATAAATTTAAATTTTGTTTGATTAAAAGTACCCAAGAATCATTTGAGGCACATAATGCTTTATGAGTTCAAGAAAGGAAACTCAGCAGCCGAAGCGGCTAGAAACATTCACTCAGTTTATGGAGAGGAATGTGTGAATGAAAGAACTTGCAGAAGATGGTTTGCAAAAAACAAAGGTGGAGATTTAACCCTTGAAGATGAAGTTCGAACCGTACGTCCAGTTGAGTTTGATGAAAAGCTTCTTGAAGCAGCCCTTGAAGAAAATCCTGCTTTATCAGTTGAGGAATTGGCAGTGGTTCTCAGTTCAAACCATACAACTGTTCATCGTCATCTTCAACAACTTGGAAAAGTTCCTAAACTTGGAAAATGGGTGCCTCATGAATTGTCTGAAAACAACCTCAAATCACGAGTTGACATCTGCTCTTCTCTCCATTCTCGCCAACTTGTTTCACCTTTTTTGGATAGACTTGTGACTGGCGACGAAAAATGGATCTTTTATCGAAATGTTAAGCGTCGTAGACAGTGACTTGGTAAAGGGGAAGGACCCCAGCCACAGCCGAGAAGGGAACTTCACGGGCAAAACGTTCTTCTTTCAATCTGGTGGGATTGCCAAGCAATAATCCACTTTGAATTCTTACCACCTAATGCAACAATTAATGCTCAAATATACTGTCAGCTTTTAGAGCGTTTGAACCAAGCTTTGAGGGGAAAAAGACCTGCTCTAGTGAATTGAAAACGGGTGATGTTTCATCAGGACAATGCGTGACCACACACAGCAAGAATCACGTCACAAAAGATCGAAGAACTTGGTTGGGAGAAAATTACTCATCCACCTTATTCTCCCGACCTTGCTCCTTCAGACTACCATTTGTTTCGTAGCTTACAGAATCATTTGGAAGAAACAGCTTTTGTAACACAGGAAGAGGTTAAAACTGACATTTGTGAGTTCCTCGAATCAAAGACAAAAGAATTTTACAGTAATGGAAGTAGTAAACTTGTTAATAGATGGAAGGAAGTCATAGATAATCAGGGAAAATACATTGTTGATTGAATCTGTAATTAAATGTAAAATTTGGTCACTTGTTTTCTTTATTCAAAATTCGGACAGAACTTATGGGATGACCTGATACTTGCTGACACAAAAATAAACACTTCATTAAATACACGACACCAGATTAGCTGTTATTTATTTTTTACACAACCTTTATTTATTCTTTTCTACGTTTTTCTACGTTTTTCTGTTTTATTATGTATCTAATTTTTACCGTTCAAAATGACTGCCATTTAAGCATTATTTTTTCACCTCCATTATATTTTTCCATTTTATCATTTTAAGTTTAAAATTTAATTTTCATGCTCATAATTTTCTTCCTTCCTTTCTTTTCTCCCAGTTAGTTTTCCAATCAAAACTACCTTTAAGGTTCAATATTAAAATCTGTAAGATTATGTATCACTATATCAGCGTCGTGATAACAACATATATTTTGATTCAAACCGTAAAACGTTAATTTTGAACTCTGGACGCGAAGATTGCATAAGGTATGAAACTCAGAGTCGTGTTCGGTGTGTGAGATAGGATATATATATATATATATATATATAGATATATATATATGTGTGTGTGTGTGTGTGTGTGTGTGTGTGTGTGTGTGGTGCAGTTCAATTTATATTACAATAAATCATTCGTACAAAAAGTAGATCAGTAATGTTAATGATATAAGATGGCGAAATCCCTTCGCAAACAAAATTAAAGATGCATTAAACTACAAATCACTCGATGAATGTTATGACCCTTGTGTTTAAAAATTATAAGCTGTATACGATCTTTCTTTAATACGTAAGTACTATTGACTGTACATTCAGTCATCTTCAGGCATGGAAATTAGTTTGTTTTTGATAAAATTCAGGTAGCATTCGAGACGAAAAAATATAATGCGAATCGAAATATGTTTTTTTGAAATGTGTTATTGATAACGGATACAAACTTTTAGAGCGTGCAATCGCAACGCTAAGGTTATAGGATTTTATCAGTCAATGTCGTTTGAACTAAATTATAAGCCGTAAAAGGTCTTTCTTTAATACGCAAGTACTTTCGACTGTATATTCAATCATCTTCAGGCATGGAAATTATTTTGCTTTTGCTAAAATTCAAGTAGGATCCGAGACGAAAAAATATAATGCGAATCGAAATATGTTTTTTTGAAATGTGTTATTGATAAAGGATACAAACTTTTGGAGTGTGCAGTCGCAACGCTCATGTTGTAGGAGTTTATCAGTCAGTGTGGCATGAACTAAATTATAAGCTGTAAAAGTTCTTTCTTTAATACGCATGTACTTTCGACTGTATATTCAGTCATCTTCAGGCATGGAAATTATTTTGTTATTGGTAAAATTCAAGTAGGATCCTAGAGGAAAAAATATAATGCGTATCAAAATATGTTTTTTTGAAATGTGTTATTGATAACGGATACAAACTTTTGGAGCGTGCAGTTGCAACTAAGGTTGAATTTTTTGAAAATTTTGCGTATTTTCCTAATATGGCAATGAAGTGATGGTGTTGACGATTCAACACCTTCACTTGATATGACACCAGAAGTGTTGAAACAAAACGATTATATTTTTGTGGTGATTTTATAACATATTTATTTTATTATTTTCGAATAAATTATTTTTACTTTAATCTGTATTGAGCACTCTTTTAAGAATAGTATTTTTTGGGTATTGGAATTTATTCCGTATAAACCAATCCTATACTTGGATATATATATATATATATATATATATATATATATATATATATATATATATATATATATATATATATATTCACTCATGTAAAAATTAGGTGAATAATTTCGTTATTATTTAATTTTTGTTTTGTATTTTTCTAATGAAGTATGACCCTGTACACATTTTATTACTTCACATGTCCGTACCACACAATTTTAATTTCAATATTTCTTTAAAAAATCCATGTTTCATAAATATTACATATAAATTAGTATAAATATTAGATGTGTTTTTCCAAATCTCCCAATCTCTCTCTCTCTCTCTCTCTCTCTCTCTCCACACCAGGAAAAAAGAAGAAGATTAAAAAAATGAAGGAAGAAGGATGACAACTAAAAAGAATACGAGTTGAAAAAAATAAAAGGAATAATAAAGGAAGAGATTGATTGTTTGTGTTTTACGGCTTATCAACTCTTTGCAGGTTATTTAACACCAGAAAAGAAAGAAAGAAAGAAAGAAAGAAAGAAAAGAGGTAAGAAAGATTAAGGAAAGAAAGAAGGTAATAAAAAGAAAGAAGGTAAAAAGAAAGAAATAGGACGAAAGAATGGATGTAAGAAAGAAAGAAAGAAAGAAAGATGTAAGAAAGATTAAGGAAAGAACGAAGTTAAAAAGGAAGAAAAAAGAGCCAATGAAAGAAAGAAAGAAAGAAAAGCAAGAAAGAAAGAAAGAAAGAAAGAAAGGCAAGAAAGAAAGTATAGGCAAGAAAGAAAGAGAGAAAGAGAGAAAAAAGAGAGAAAGAATGGAGGTAAAAAAGAAGATTGAAAGAAAGAAGGAAAGAAAGGAGGTAGAAAGAAAGAAGGAAAGAAAGAAGGTAAAAAGAAAGAAGAAAAGAAAGAAAGTTGAAAGAAAAAAAGGAAGCAGATGAAAAAAGAATGAAAGAAAGAGACAAACATGAATAAAGGATTGTTGTTTTGTTTTTGTGTAATTTTAATATATATATATATATATATATATATATATATATATATGTTTTTTTGTCATGTGTCATATCAACAACTCTGTGTGTTATTTAATTTCGGAATCTGAATATTTTGAAGTCAATTTTATTTTGGGGGAGATAATAATGGTTTTAGTGATACAAGTTTTATTAATTAACCCATAGCTGGGGGAGAAGGGGTAAATTCATACCTTTACCTATGGTATTTATGCGTAAATCATTATAGCGAACTCAACGGAAACTGGAGCTATGCTCTCAGATTAACAATTCCTAGTCATTATCCATTACACCACCCACACATATAACGTCTAGTATTCCCAAGCTGTCACCCATCTAGGTTTGACGTTGCTTAACTTTGTGTCGTAAACCAAAAAATAAATAAATAGATAAAAAAGAAAAAGAAAAGTAAAAGTAAGTGAAAGAAAAAGAGAAAGAAGATAAGGTTGGTTAGGTTTTATTTCGTTTTACGGATTATCAACCTCAGTGGGTTATTTAATGCCGACAAGATTTTTAGGATAAGTTCGTATAAATAGAATATGAATTAATTTTTTTTGTTTGTTTTTGTCTTGCTGGTAATATTTTTTTATCAAAAATGTATTGCTGGTATTTTTACTAGAAAAAATCATTAAATTTATGTTATCATAATTTCATAGGGTTTTGACATCAGTTTGAGGGTTAAAAATTTATACTCATTTATGACACCCTAAATGTGCTACCCGCTCCCATCTTGTCATGGTAGACATGGGAACATCGCTCCTCGAAACCTTCCGATCAGAGGCCTTGCTGCCGGATGTAGTTTATCGTCATATGCAGGACGGCGCATTGCGAGATTTTATAGGCGTCTTCTGAAGCCCTAACCGCCAGGGCGGGAAAGAAGAAAAAAAGAAAGAAAAACTATAACATTGAAATTGACAATGTCAGTAAGGATATCAACCAACCCTCTCCGATCAGTTATTGTAATACAAATTGTATGTTTTTAATTGCTTTCGAAAAATAAGCAAAACAGAAAAAAGAGAAAAAGATCCGAAACAATGAAGGCCTACAACGGATCATTATTAAAATCTACCAGCCAATTCCCAAGAATGGCACAAAAGACAAATGCATTAAACAAACAAGAAAGAAACGAATTACTTAAAATGATTTTATCAGAAGGAAAATCGAAACAGTGAAGCACTTTGAAGAGAATACAAAGAACTTTGCAAATCGAAATAATTCTTCAGTCATTACGTATCCGACCGATAAATTTCAATGAAAAAATTTACTCTCTCTCTCTCTCTATTGTTGCGATAGAAACTGAAAATATTTTTGGTTTTTATGAGGAATGTGATTTTCAGATGGTATAATGAACAAATTGATCCAAGTTTTGTAATTCGGTTTTAATGAAGAATTTTAGGCGCAAACAAAATAAAAAGAATGGAATCTAGAAAGATAATAGGTTACCTATTATTGAGAAAGATATGCCAATTATCCAAATTCTTCAAATATTGATAAGTAAACAAGAAAAACAAAGCCGTCCTGGGTATGACGATAAACTACATCTAACAGCAAGGCCTCTGATCATGAGGCTTTGAGGGGCATAGAACAACCTCTTAATTGCTGATGTTCCCAGATCTACGCTCACTCGGTGTGCTGCAAATGAGAAATCACAATGATTTGCAGTGTGGCTTCAAGTCGAAACATCTTTGCTGATTATGATGCATAATTATAACAGACGATTTTGTTTATATTTTCATTACCTTGACCTAAATCTATATAAATAAATACATCAATACGATCATTATTTTAGCCTGATGAAGTTCTTTTAAAAGACGAAACATGTTATATAGTTTTTTTTTCTCTTGGTTATTCTATTATTTGTTTCTTTGTTTAGCGGCGTAGCAAAATAAATCATAAGTAATAAGACGAAGCTCGGGATGTTGCTTTGGGCATCTCGATAGCTTTCGACAGAATTTGGCATATCGTTCATCTCCACAATTTGAAAGGCTACGGTATTTCCGGACGAAGTTTTAACTAATTCAATCTCTTAATGAAAGTTATCTTGAATGGCCACTCATCTAGATCTGTTTTTTAAAATACAGCTGTTCCCCATGACACTATACGTGGATCTAATTTGTTCTTAATTTTCAACAGCGACCTTCACGATGACATCAGTCCTCAACTTGGTGTGGATGCTGTTCGCACAACCATTTACTCTTCTCTCGTTAATAAGTTATGTCAGTTCGATAAGGTGAAATTGGAAGGGGATTTTTTTAAAATGACCTACAGTATATTGTTTACTGGGGCAAGTAGTGGCTTGTTAATTTTAACGCCCCTAAAATGAATCTTCTCTCTATTAATCACCTGAAAGTACCCTTCCCGCTTCCCATCGACGGTAACCTCCAGGTAGGTGACTCGTTGCGCCTGTTCTGCTTAACATTCTCGGCTGACATAAAGTGGAAAGACATTGTTAGGCCTGCTGATAAGAAAGTCTGGTCATTGTATCAGGCTAGACAATTTTTTACGCCAGAACCTATCTTATATGTTTATAAGTCTATCATTCGTCTATGCTTTAAATATTTTCCCACATCTGGTCCAGTGTTTCCGCTGTATATTTAGACATTCTTGTTAAACTCCAAAAAGGAATCAGCAATATTATTGGTCCTGACCTGACATTTCGGCACCAGTCTCTTTCTCATCGCCGTAATGTAGCTTACATGTACCTTTTCTATAAATACTTTCATAGTAATTGTTGCGATGAACTCTTCGCTATGGTACCAATACTGTCGACTGGGGGTTCAAAATACGCCGATTGCAACTCTGCAGAGGGGTAAGACCTCCCCTCCACAAAAAAGGCGTTCTGTGTTTAATGTTCCAAAATTTACATCCCATGTCAATCGTTATTCTGTCTTACTGGCTTTATTAGTCATCTTCAGTATTCCAAAATTTAAATGCAATGTCAATCGTTATCTACTGTCTTCTTGATTCCTCTTCTTTTATTGTTCTCGCTCCTTACTCATGTTTTCTTTTTCTTATTCTTAGTAACCCCTTCTGTCTTAGTGGCTTTATTAGTCAACTTTAATGTTCAACATTTAAATGCAATGTCAATCGTTATCTACTGTCTTCTTGATTCCTCTTCTTTTATTGTTCTCGCTCCTTACTAATGTTTTCTTTTTCTTATTCTTAGTAACCCCTTCTGTCTTAGTGGCTTTATTAGTCAAATTTAATGTTCCAATATTTAAATACAATGTCAATCGTTATCTACTGTCTTCTTGATTCCTCTTCTTTTATTGTTCTCGCTCCTCACTAATGTTTTCTTTTTCTTATTCTTAGTAACCCCTTCTGTCTTAGTGGCTTTATTAGGCAACTTTAATGTTCCAATATTTAAATGCAATGTCAATCGTTATCTACTGTCTTCTTGATTCCTCTTCTTTTATTCTTCTCGCTCCTTACTAATGTTTTCTTTTTCTTATTCTTAGTAACCCCTTCTGTCTTAGTGGCTTTATTAGTCAAATTTAATGTTCCAATATTTAAATGCAATATCAATCGTTATCTACTGTCTTCTTGATTCCTCTTCTTTTATTGTTCTCGCTCCTTACTAATGTTTTCTTTTTCTTATTCTTAGTAACCCCTTCTGTCTTAGTGGCTTTATTAGTCAACTTTAATGTTCCAAAATTTAAATGCAATATCAATCGTTATCTACTGTCTTCTTGATTCCTCTTCTTTTATTGTTCTCGCTCCTAACTAATGTTTTCTTTTTCTTATTCTTAGTAACCCCTTTTGTCTTAGTGGCTTTATTAGTCGACCTTAATGTTCCAAAATTTAAATGCAATATCAATCGTTATCTACTGTCTTCTTGATTCCTCTTCTTTTATTGTTCTCGCTCTTTACCAATGTTTTATTTTTCTTATTCTTAGTAACCCCTTCTGTCTTAGTGGCTTTATTAGTCAACTTTAATGTTCCAATATTTAAATGCAATGTCAATCGTTATCTACTGTCTTCTTGATTCCTCTTCTTTTATTGTTCTCGCTCCTCACTAATGTTTTCTTTTTCTTATTCTTAGTAACCCCTTCTGTCTTAGTGGCTTTATTAGGCAACTTTAATGTTCCAATGTTTAAATGCAATGTCAATCGTTATCTACTGTCTTCTTGATTCCTCTTCTTTTATTGTTCTCGCTCCTTACTAATGTTTTCTTTTTCTTATTCTTAGTAACCCCTTCTGTCTTAGTGGCTTTATTAGTCAACTTTAATGTTCCAAAATTTAAATGCAATATCAATCGTTATCTACTGTCTTCTTGATTCCTCTTCTTTTATTGTTCTCGCTCCTTACTAATGTTTTCTTTTTCTTATTCTTAGTAACCCCTTCTGTCTTAGTGGCTTTATTAGTCAACTTTAATGTTCCAAAATTTAAATGCAATATCAATCGTTATCTACTGTCTTCTTGATTCCTCTTCTTTTATTGTTCTCGCTCCTTACTAATGTTTTCTTTTTCTTATTCTTAGTAACCCCTTCTGTCTTAGTGGCTTTATTAGGCAACTTTAATGTTCCAATATTTAAATGCAATGTCAATCGTTATCTACTGTCTTCTTGATTCCTCTTCTTTTATTGTTCTCGCTCCTTACTAATGTTTTCTTTTTCTTATTCTTAGTAACCCCTTCTGTCTTAGTGGCTTTATTAGTCAACTTTAATGTTCCAATATTTAAATGCAATGTCAATCGTTATCTACTGTCTTCTGGATTCCTCTTCTTTTATTGTTCTCGCTCTTTACCAATGTTTTCTTTTTCTTATTCTTAGTAACCCCTTCTGTCTTAGTGGCTTTATTAGTCAACTTTAATGTTCCAATATTTAAATGCAAGGTCAATCGTTATCTACTGTCTTCTTGATTCCTCTTCTTTTATTCTTCTCGCTCCTTACTAATGATTTCTTTTTCTTATTCTTAGTAACCCCTTCTGTCTTAGTGGCTTTATTAGTCAACTTTAATATTCCAATATTTAAATGCAATGTCAATCGTTATTTACTGTCTTCTTGATTCCTCTTCTTTTATTGTTCTCGCTCCTTACTAATGTTTTCTTTTTCTTATTCTTAGTAACCCCTTCTGTCTTAGTGGCTTTATTAGGCAACTTTAATGTTCCAAAATTTAAATGCAATATCAATCGTTATCTACTGTCTTCTGGATTCCTCTTCTTTTATTGTTCTCGCTCTTTACCAATGTTTTCTTTTTCTTATTCTTAGTAACCCCTTCTGTCTTAGTGGCTTTATTAGTCAACTTTAATGTTCCAATATTTAAATGCAATATCAATCGTTATCTACTGTCTTCTTGGTTCCTCTTCTTTTATTGTTCTCGCTCTTTACCAATGTTTTCTTTTTCTTATTCTTAGTAACCCCTTCTGTCTTAGTGGCTTTATTAGGCAACTTTAATGTTCCAATATTTAAATGCAATGTCAATCGTTATCTACTGTCTTCTGGATTCCTCTTCTTTTATTGTTCTCGCTCTTTACCAATGTTTTCTTTTTCTTATTCTTAGTAACCCCTTCTGTCTTAGTGGCTTTATTAGTCAAATTTAATGTTCCAATATTTAAATGCAATGTCAATCGTTATCTACTGTCTTCTTGATTCCTCTTCTTTTATTCTTCTCGCTCCTTACTAATGATTTCTTTTTCTTATTCTTAGTAACCCCTTCTGTCTTAGTGGCTTTATTAGGCAACTTTAATGTTCCAATATTTAAATGCAATGTCAATCGTTATCTACTATCTTCTTGATTCCTCTTCTTTTATTGTTCTCGCCCCTTACTAATGTTTTCTTTTTCTTATTCTTAGTAACCCCTTCTGTCTTAGTGGCTTTATTAGTCAACTTTAATGTTCCAATATTTAAATGCAATATCAATCGTTATCTACTGTCTTCTTGGTTCCTCTTCTTTTATTGTTCTCGCTCTTTACCAATGTTTTCTTTTTCTTATTCTTAGTAACCCCTTCTGTCTTAGTGGCTTTATTAGTCAACTTTAATGTTCCAAAATTTAAATGCAATATCAATCGTTATCTACTGTCTTCTTGGTTCCTCTTCTTTTATTGTTCTCGCTCTTTACCAATGTTTTCTTTTTCTTATTCTTAGTAACCCCTTCTGTCTTAGTGGCTTTATTAGTCAACTTTAATGTTCCAATATTTAAATGCAATGTCAATCGTTATCTACTGTCTTCTTGATTCCTCTTCTTTTATTGTTCTCGCTCCTTACTAATGTTTTCTTTTTCTTATTCTTAGTAACCCCTTCTGTGTTAATTGCTTTATCAGTCAAATTTAATGTTCAAAACTTTCAATGCAATATCAATCGTTGTCTATTTTTTCCCTATCGTTCGCTCTATCTAATGGTTCTCTATTTCGTTCTTGTTCTTCTACCCTTTGTGTCTTAGTGGCTTTGCTGCCTTGCGTGAGATGATATGATTTAAAAAAAAAAAGAACATGCGGTACAAATATTTTAGAAATTAATGTTTTCGGCGCTTACTGAATAAAATGAGATTTTAAATTTGTTTAGCGTCGTTTCGAAACAAATAATATTCACACTTTTTTCACTTTTCATAACTTAATTCCCAAATTCCATGCGTTACCATTTTAAAATACCGAAAAGTTATTACTCGTTGCTCGGAATGCAACTCCCGAATGGAAATACTTCTAAAGTAGGAATAATTCGATGTAGTGGGTAGGAGGTTTATAAACGGTATTCTGAAGGTCAGCGTTCTTCAAATAGCTCTTCAAATAGTTCCAAAAATGGTTTTAAACGCAAATTATCTGAAAAGGTGAAAGCAAAGCGCAAAAAAAAAACAAAAGACTCGAGCCCCCAAACACTGTCTATCTCATTCAAAATAATTTGAATTTATCAAATATCGTGGCTGCAAATAATCGCAGGAGTCGCTGGTAGTGTAAGGGTAATCAACGCTGAAAGTGAATTCAGTGTGCCAAGTTCAATTCCCACTTGTTTTTGCTTCATTCACTTTTAAATACCCTTATAAAAGGCATGAATCCATCCTACATTTATGGGTTAAAAAAATAGAGCAGAGTGGACTATGTTATTTTATTTCTTACGAGCTTTTTTAAATGGTCGGCAGAACAGTGATTATGAGAGTAAAAACGCAAATTATACGAAGATCTACAGAGAACAAGGCCAATTGCCGTCTTTTTCATCGCTCCAAAAAAAGCGTTGTGTTTTTAAAGAAAAATAACGGAAGTGGTAAACATTTAGCTATCCATTCATACGTTTTTATTATATCATTATATACGAGGTCTGATCAGAATGTATCGGGTCTAATGCTATAAAACGAAAACTACAACACATACCAATTCGGCATTTAATCCCCTAAGAAGTAGTCCTCGTCTGAAGCCACAAGCTATACCGTCGTTTCCATTGACGGAAGCAGTTGTTGAACTGCTTTTTAGGGATAGCAAGCAGCTGTCTCGTCTCATTTTCGTGGCTTTCCTCGACGTCTTCAAATATCGTTTCTTTGAAGTAGGGGGGATGATACACTTAGGCACAATCCGCTGCCCAAGCCATAGTCACCCATGGAACCTCTGTGATGTGGTCAGACGGCCACATTCTACATACTTTTCTTTCAACTCAGCGGGAACATTACAACTTTGAATGCTTGCGCGCCATGTTTCGAGGTTATTTTGTGCCAAGCGGCTTCACCATGCGTTCTTCAGTTCCGTTACCAGAACAACAGTCCCAATACTTTTTGATCAGAGCTAGTATATATATATATATATATATATATATTTTCTGTTCATTAATTTGTATTTCACTCAGCCTGCATTTGTTTATTCTTTAGGTTAAGTCGTTCAAAAGTATCACTTGCTGAGCTTATTTCATTGCAATTATTTTATATATTATTACGAATTCGTATTTCTTTTGTTAGGATATGTGACATTCGTCCGTCTAGGGAGATCAAGTATCAGCGTCCTAGGGGTTCAGCTGCTGCTGATGGTGCAGCACTTGTTATGGCTGTACAGGTCCACACGAGAGTGACAGTCTCAATTGCAACGAATACATGGGAAGAGGTTCTCCACCGATGTCGCGTTTTGTTTTATTTGCATCGAGCACGCTTCTCCCCGGCGGCAAGCCACCGTTTTTCCTCTTCTTGCCTCGGTGTCAATCGGAATCTCAAGCGTAAGCGATCATTTACTACGTCTTCCCATTATTTTCCTGTCCATCGCCCTCATGTTCGTTTTGCTGACGTCCATGAAGCGAAGATGAGGTCGGCCTCATAGCCTACAGCTCATGGCCAGTTCCCCTTACAGAAGGACCTTGGGAATCCTCCCATCCTGCATACAGTGTACATGTCCAAGCCAGCGGAGTCGGTACTGTTTGAGAAGCGGGTATAGGCTGGATACCTGCGCACAGGTGAAAACTATGGCAGGTGGTAATCCGGTCTGACCAGTTGATGCCCAGAATGCATCTCAGAAGATGAATGGCATGCTATCTGGATTAGATGCTCCAAGTCTCGCTGCCAGAGAGCAGGACGCAGGCTTGGGAAGAATTTTATGAGAGATCGACGATCGCCCATGCAGCACGTCTCCCCTCTCTATGCCACCAACGTTGTCCAGGTGGAAAGGTAGAGGCCAATACAGCTCAGTCACAGGTGCAAGAACGAAATTAGACATAACATTGTACTGTCTTAGGAACTCCAGCTACAGATTTGTCCTCAGCGTTTACTCCTGAAATCATTCCCATGATTGGGTATGTTCGCAAGGTAGCAGCAGAGGTTTAAATTCAGTTTTCCTTCAATTAGATGGACTACTCTCCGGGGCTGACGACTTTCATCGACCCGAATTTTATGAAGAATATTTTATATATTTGCTATTGGTCCGATAACTGATTGAATGATTTGTTTAACGGCATATCAACAATGTATGGGTCATTTAATACCGAAATTTCATTTTCTTTGATGCTTCGAAGTAATAAAAATGTGGTATATATATTATTATGCTTTCGCAGTTGAATACATGGTAGATGATACTCAGCTTTTGTTCATATGCATGTCTGTGTGGACATAATTACTTTGTGCGTTTTATGTCGTACTTTTGTTGAAGTAATATGTTGGGATATATTTTGACTTTTTTACGAAATTGTAGAATATTATATGGATTAATACCATGAAAGAGTTATTTCATATTGGTTTTTGGGTTGGTTGATGTTGTTTAGCATATCAAAACCTCTATGGGTTATTTAATGCCAAAAGCTAAATATTTCGAACAATTGTATGGCTTCAAGTAAATGTATTTTGAAAGCAGTTGCATGGATTTAACTACAGATAAAATGTACTATTCGTTATTTTGTTATAAAATGTATTGTTGGTTATTTTTCTATAAAATGTATTGGTGATCATTTTGCTACTAACATGTATTTTTTTCATTTGTTTATATAAACATATATTGAAGGTATTTTACTATAAAAAATGTATTTTTATACTTTCATAGTGTTTTCTTTTTGTTTGGGGTTCACTATTTACCCATAGCTGGGACCCTATCAGGTGCTACCCCTCCCCCGGGGTCAGGGTGTACCTTGGAACAACAACAATTAAGAGATCTAAATAACTGATCTTTGTTGATGTTTTAACGTAACGTTTTCCAAGAATAGGACATATCTTCGGAATTTAGGGGAAAGGCAGTTCTTATTCTAACTTGGATTGCAATTTCTGTTTTTTTATTGTCTTCCTGTCGTTTATTTTAGTGAAGAAGGTAAAATTATACAGATCCAACGGCCATGAAGGCGGTAATAGTAAGTACCGTGGAGGTTATCGAAGCATGAGGGTGACGGAGAATCACACGTCATCTACTGCAGCCTGCAAGACTCTGCTTGTAATGGCGCTCGCGACACGGACTAAAGACACCCCAGACCGAGAGATTTGAATTACTCACATTGCAACAACTTCCCGACTACAAATTCTTCCCGCACATCTGCTTTGAAAATCCCTCGTCATTACATCATCGATTCGCAGGCACAAGTCCAATGGATTGGCCACGTCACTCGTATGGAAGAACCTGGCATTTTCAGACAGGGTGTACGAAGACATCAAGAGCGTTAGCATCGACCAAACTTCTGTCCGCTTCGAGTAAGCCGGGCGTCAAACAAATCAATATTCAAAGAGAACAGCATCACCGCGGAACATTGGCATTGGTGAAAACCGTTGGCTTGAAGTGCCTCTACTTCTCCAGACAAGAGTCATTTCTTATTTGAATAGCCTCGAGTGTGGCTTAACTGTTCGATCTTTGCATGGCTGTCTATTTTACAGGTGTGGCAGACGAAGCTGGAACGTAGAAGCTCTCCCTCACTTCTCTCTCTCTCTCTCCCGCCCTCCCTCACTTCTCTCTCTCTCTCTCCCGCTCTCGCTCACTTCTCTCTCTCTCTTTCCCGCTCTCGCTCACTTATCTCTCTCCCGCTCTCCCTCACTTCTCTCTCTCCCGCTCTCCCTCACTTCTCTCTCTCTCTCTCCCGCTCTCGCACTCTCTGGTTCCTGTGTTGTTCTCCAACTTATGATTTCGCTTTTTCTCGCTCTTCAAGACTCTTGAACTTCATGGCACCAGCCACTGCAATAGTCTGACATCTGATCCCGGCTTCCAGAGTCGGAAATAGCTAGCAGTTGACCGTTTGTTGATGATATATATTACATCTATGTAGAGATTGCTTTAAAACAATTAATGTAAACTATTAATAATTAATAACTATTTGAATAAAAAAAAACAACTTTATCTAGTATCCAATGAACAATTCGAACCTTTTTTAAGATTCTTTTTAAACAAAAATTCCTTCTTATAACGAAAACACTAGCGAATGCACATTATTGAAGCATTTCCTGGTAGGATTATGTCACGCAATAACGTTATTAAGGAAAAAAACATGTTTAAAATATATCAACACAATCATTTTCCGTGTAACGTCTTTTAAGCAATGTATGATATCTGCTAATAAATTCAATTGAAATATTTAACCTCTTCATGAATGGATCATATCTGCATAACTTGATACCGGGAAAATAATATTTCCTATCATTTTATTTGATTATATTTGTTTACTAGTAATCCACTATTTCTCAAGATAAGCCACTTTACATACAAAGTCAACTAGAAATACATTAGTCGATATGTTTATATATATATATATATATATATATATATATATATATATGTGTGTGTGTGTGTGTGTGTGTGTGTGTGTGTATCGACATCCACAGACAGACAGTTTCGCTGTGTCACAGCTCATCAGTGTGTCTAGACATGCGATCGCTTCAAGCCGGGACGGAAACCCGATTTGGCATCAGTCGGACATTCTAAACCAGGGGTGGGCTAACTACGGCCCGCGGGCCACATGCGGCCCGCCAAACGATTTCGTGCGGCCCGCTTTAAAATGTTATTTATTAAAACTATGTTTTTCCTTTAAAAGCCCTTTATTTTGCCAATTTTAAATATCAATTAATTTGGTTCATATATACTATGCGGCCCAGTAAAACTATAAATTTTTAAAATGCGTTCCTTGTACTAAAAGGTTTGCTCACCCCTGGTCTAAACCCTCGGCTATCGACTCCCGGCAGCAAGAAAGGCGAATTGGAGAGTCTTGCATTATCATTATTCGCCCTTTTCTCCCCAGAGTGCTCGACAGATTAAATTATTTTTTCGGCAGCTAATATATATATATATATATATATATATATATATATATATAAATTACATTTGAAAGAAATTCAAAAATACCTCATATGAATAGCCAAGGTTTGTCAACACCAAGACGTTTGGAGATATCTTTTTTTTTTATCTCCAAACCCCTTGGATATAACAAATCGTGCAAGGTTAATTCTTGCGGGGAGAATGGCTATTCATATAGGGTATCTTTGAATTTCTTTTATATGTAATTTATTTATATATGCTCTGTAATAAATACATTGAGCTCTCTTTGTGCATCTGTTTTAATATTTTATATTATTAGAATTTACTTGGATTATTTAACCACGTATTTATACATACACACAAACACACACACATTCATATATATATATATATATATATATATATATATATATATATATATATATATATACTCCAGAACATCAGAGTAAACATATATATTTCGAGAATCAGTAGGAAGATGTATTTCAAAAGCACTATTCGGACTTTCTTGGATCATCAGGTTCTACGTAACCGAGTTAGTCTAAGGGACGTCAGATCATATATATATATATATATATATATATATATATATATGTGTGTGTGTGTGTGTATATATATATATATATATATATATATATATATATATATATATATATATATATATATGTGTGTGTGTGTGTGTGTGTGTGTGTGAATAAAAACCAAGAGGAAAAACTTATCTTAGCCAACTCTTTTCGTCCTCTGACGTCTTTTTGTATAGAGCACTCTGCGATTGCAGATCCGGATAACACAACAGACTTTAAATAAAAGAAAAAAAAACAACAACACAATTAAAAAAAAAATTAACGGATGCGTTATTTTAAGCACGAAAATTGTTTCCATCGAAATAAATTGCTGACATTACTGTTGCAGCGTCCCTTGCACTTATAATAGAACTATTCTATCAGTAGTGCTTACATTAATTCCTGACCATTGATAATCCCTCTTTACTTGACCTCTAGTGTGTTTTTATCCATAGGATACTACTGTTTATATACGTAGATTTACTTGAAAACTAATTCAAGCCAAAATATTAAGCAAAATCTTTCCCAACCTGAGTCCAATATTGGATCATGGCAAATAAATTTCAGGTGAGCCACTGAAATTTCATAATTTTTATCAGTCTTATATATGGGCCACAGCTTACAGGCCACAAAATGGAAGTATTTCTTTTCACTATTATAATTTTATGGGACACAGAAAAATTATAGTTTCAAAGTGGGCCATAAGCTAAAAAAAGTTGGGAAACAATGGTGTAAATGACTGGTTAAATCTAATGATATTCAAACATCAGCTACGAGGATCCAACAAACGACCGGGTTAGTAAAACTACTCTATATTCGATCTATTTCGTTAGAATAATCCAAAAGCTATCCAAAAGCTAAACCAGTATCTGTACAAAAATAGAAAGGGGCGAGAGACAAGGATGCGTCGTCGCCTCAGGTTTATTCAACCACTACAACGACACTATCCTACAGAAACTGGATCCCCTATTAGGATTTATTATGTGTGGGCGTAATCTTAACAATATAAGATACGCAGATGACACTGTGTTGATGGCTGACTCGGAAAGGAAACTCAGTCAGTCAGTTATGTGCCATGTGTGATAAACGCTTAGGCGATCATGTATCTTTCGATACATGACTGACGAGGCAGATGCTTTCCTGCAGTAAGTTGTCATTTCAATCTGCGGTAGACCAGTTGCCGTCCATGGCTATAGAACCCCGTTTGTCCTGCTATTTACCCATAGCTGGGGGGACAAGAAGAGGATTTACACCCTTTCCCAAGGCTATTAGCACGTCAGTCACTCGTTTATGTGTCATGCGTGATACACGCCTAGGCGATCATATATCTTTTGATACATGACTGACGAGGCAGATTTTTTCCTGCAGTAGGTTGCCATTTCTTTTTGTGGTAGAGCAGTTGCCATTCAAGGCTATAGAACCCGGTCTCTCCAGCCATGTACCGAGATATGTGCCATGCGTGATACACGCTTAAGCGATCATGTATCTTTCGATACCTGACTGACGAGGCAGATTTTTTTCCTGTAGTAGGTTGCCATTTCTTTCTACGATAGACCAGTTGCCATTCAAGGCTATAGAATCCGGTCTGTCCTGCTATTTACTCATAGCTGGGGAAGAGAGAAGAGGAGGATTCATACCTTTCCTAAATGTACTAGCACGTAAGTGAATGCAATGGATTCGACTGGAATTCGAACTCGGCTCTTCGATTCCACAATTCGAGCCGCTATCCATTACTTCAACAGGTTCTATCAGAAAGCGAGACAAAAAGACTATCCATCAACTGAAAGAACACTGAAAGAATGGAAATCAGCAAGAAAAAATGCATAAGATGTGAGTTACGAATTGTAGATATAAACATCAAATAGGCGCAGAATTTTAGATATCTGAGAAGGTTCTTGACAGAGGATGAAAAAATATGACGCTGAAATACAAACAGACATTGGATTAATGAAAGAAGCATTCCAAAAGGTGTTGAGATACGGAGAAATGCTTAGAAACAAATAGAGTTGGTTTGCTATTTGGTATCCCTCCTCTTATATGGCAGTGAATGTTCGACAATTTCCCCAATGATTGGGGGTGGGGAATTAGGGGCAGCAGCAATGTGGGTCTACAGAAGGATGCTGAAACTTTCATGGTCGGAGCAGGTAAAAAACAAGCAAGTCTTAACGAAAATGCTAACAGAAAGAACACTTCTAGTCAGAACCAGGAAAAGACAGCTAAAATTCGTTGGACACATAATAATGAAGGAGGGCTTGGAGAACATAACACTCACGGGAGAGACCAAGTAAGCAACAATGAAGCCTTAAAGTAAATGACAAGTGAAAGAACACTTCTACTCGGAATCAGGAAAAGACATCTGTAATTCCTTGGACATATGAGCAAGAAGGGATTGGATAACTTAATCCTCACGAGAGAGAGAGCGAGTAAGCAACAAGGAAGCATTAAAGAAAATGATAAAAGAAAGACCACTTCTACTCGGAATCAGGAAAAGACAGCTGAAATTCCTTGGACACAAAATGAAGAAGGAGGGATGGGAGAAATCAAAACTCTCACGGGACGGAGCGAATAACCAACAGGGAAGCCTCAAAGAAAATGGCAAGTGAAAGAAAACTTCTACTCAGAATCAGTAAAAAGACAGCTGAAATTCCTTGGCTCATTATGACGAAGGAGGGCTTGGAGAACTTAAAACTCAAGGAACGCAGTGAGCAAGCAACAAGGAAGGCTTAAAGAAAAAAGCAGTAGAATGAACACTTATACTCAGAATCAGAAAAAGACAGTTAAAATCTTTGGACACATGATGAGGAACGAGGGCTCGGAGAACTTAACACTCACGGGATGGAGAGAGTAAACTCCAAATAAGCCTTAAAGAAAATGGCCAGCGAAAGCCACTTACTTGACGAGCTTGTATGAATGAATGGCGGAACGTGTGATGAGAGGTTTAGGCAATGGAAGCTATGAGCCAAACGCGATAGGAAGTAGAGAGCCGTGATCGCTTATGTCTTGAAGAGACGTGTCAAGAAGAAGAAGAAGAAGAGGAAGAGGAAGAAGAAGAAGAAGATTACATTAAAGCAGACACATACAGTGGGGAAACCATCCTCATTTGGTTGATTTTGTTTAGCGGCAACTCAACAACTCTATAGGTTATTTAATGCCGAAATCTAAATATGTTCTATATAATTTTATAATTTGAGGGTGAAAGGTAAAAAATATATCGTTTTTAGTTCATAAGATGTATTGCTGATACGTTCACTAAAAAAATGTATTGTTGGTCATCTATCTTCTATATAATATTAAAAGTCTGTGATTGCGTGCGTGTTTGCGTGGTACGTGCATCGGGCGTATAATAGTTTAAATTAATCTGATTTAAAAAAAATATTTTTAGTGAGTAAGATTTTAAAATACGACTTGTTTATGCAGTAAGTATTTTTATTTTTATTTTAACTTTATTCAAGCAGAAATTTTTTGTAATTAAAATATTTTTTAAGTTAGAGACAGACACAAAGAGATCCTGATTTTCTCTTTCATCCAGTTGTCTGTAAAATAATTATTTAAAAATACGACTTGTTTATACAGTACGTATTATAATTTTAACTTTCTTCGAGCAGACAATTTTTGTAATTCGAATACTTTTACGTTAAAGACAGACACAAAGAGATGCCGATTTGCTGTTTGTCCAGTTGTTTTTAGAGTAATTATTTATATTTCAGTTTTCTTTTGTTGAGAAAATGTCCACCCAAAACAATCTTGAGATGGTCCTGTCTCAGGAAAAGATGCAAAAGCATTTACTTTTATAACTTGCAAAATAAAATTCCTTTCCGCGACGTAATGTTGACACATGGCACAGATAATGAACTTGTAAACCAGACCAATTATGACACGAACGAATTGAAATATTTAACTGAATTACAATAAAATTAACTTGTTTTCAGGGGAATTTTTAATCAACTTCAATGTTTTTTAACCTGAACCGTCAGTGACCCAACGGGTCACGAGTAGTCTAGTATAATATAAGAGCATGACTCGGTAGGAGAGATCATCCACTCTGAACTGTGCAAGCGACTACATATAGGGTGTTCATAAAGTTCGTGTGCACTTTAAAAAGGTTATAACTTTATTTGTATTTGCGATAGAAATAATCTGTAAAAAAATGTTATAAAGTTTAATGTACCTAGTTTTAAGTATAGCTAAAATAACTTATGTGATTTCAGGCATTACTGTAAATCAGTTGGCAAATGTTTTCCGTGAACTGCAAAATCGTATTACCCTTTGTATTGCTAATGATGGAGGACATGTGAAAACTTAAATAAAATTTCAATAAAACCTTAAAAAATATAGATTTACTTCTTTCTAATCCTTTGTCCAAATTATTTCTATCGCAAATACAAATAAAGTTATAATTTTTAAAGTGCACACGAACTTTATGGACACCCTTTATATTTATATATATATATATATATATATATATATATATATATATATATATATATATATATATATATATATATATATAAATATATCAAGTATGTGGTGCAGTTCAATTTATAATGAATCATTCATACAAAAAGTAAATTAGCAAAGAGTTTTCGCCATTTTATATCATTAACTTTACTAGTCTACTTTTTGTATGAATGATTCCTTGTAAAATATATATATATATATATATATATATATATATATATATATATATATATATATATATATATATATAAAGTGTGTCCATAAAGCTCGTGTGCACTTTAAAAAATTTATAACTTTATTTATATTTGCGATAGAAATAATCTGTAAAAATTGTTATAAAGTTTAATGTACCTAGTTTTAAGTATAGCTAAAATAACTAATGTGATTTCAGGCATTACTGTAAATCAGTTGGCAAATGTTTTCCGTGAACTACAAAATCGTATTAGCCTTTGTATTGCTAATGATGGAGGACATGTGGAAACTTAAATAAAATTTCAATAAAACCTTAAAAAATATAGATTTACATCTTTCTAATCATTTTTACAAATTATTTCTATCGCAAATACAAATAAAGTTAGAAATTTTTTAAAGTGCACACGATCTTTATATATATATATATATCAAGTTCACACTAACTTTATGGACACCCTGTATACTTTATATTATTATTATTATTATTATTATTTTATTATGCCTTTTGATTCCTTGGGGAACATAAGCCCGCAAAAACAAAGTTCAGTTGTTTGCAGAATAATTATATAATATTCTGTTTTATTTCAACAAACACTATCTTAAATATTTAAAATTATTTTTTTTGAATATTAAAAAATATTTTAAAGTTAATCTGGTTTAAAATTCAAGTCAAGTTTATCCCGGAAGTTCTATTCGTATCAAACGCTGTAAATAATCAGTAAAACGTTAAACATCAACTTGTAAACCAAACCAATGACGACACGTACAAATTGAAATATTTAACTGAATCACAATAAAATTAACTTCCATTTCAATGGAATGTTGAAATCAACTTCATTGTTTTATAACCTAAATCATCAGTGACCCAACGCGTCAAGGGTAGTCTAGTTTTACTCTAAAAATATATTGTTGATCATTTTATAAAAATTTACTGTTGATTTTTCTTTGGAGGTTCACTATTTGCCGATAGTTGGGAACCCTAAAAGCAGTTAACACCCCGGGACCTGGGTACAACAGCAATTAAGAGGTGATTTCACGCTCCTCAAAAACACCAATCTCCCGATCAGAGCCCTTGCTACTGGTTGTAGTTTAGCGTTATGCCCAGCATGATATTCTATTAGTTAGAACGCAGTTCCAATCGGACAGATTCTTCTCAACAGTCACAGATTTGTGGAACAGACTCCCACGAGGATGCTTCCCCGATCACTACAATCTAAACCTCTTCTAGTCTAGCGTCAACCGTTATAAAGCCTACATAAACCGCTAATCTACAATTTGTACACTCATAAATCAACCCCATTCAACGATCCTTTAACTTGCGTGGCCGTTGGGGTTTTTTTTTATTGTGTGAACAATATCGGAAAAAATTAGCGTCCTATATGAGTGTCGCTTTGCACGCTTGTTCGTATTAATGAAGTATTCATTAACTTAATTCAAAAGTGGTTGGTGTCATGAAACTTCTCTTTTTTTTTTCAGTCCATGAAAACATTTTCACTTTGATGTTCCGAAAAGTTTTCGTATTTATTTGAAGCATTCAAGTATTTTAGCAACAACGCGTACGAACAATAAATGAAAAGCGAGTCAAAATAAAATTTTCAAAAAAGTCGATCATGAACCCAACATTACTACGGCAGTCATGAAGTATTATCTGGTCATGAAGAGTCGACTAAGAAACTTCAAAGACAAAAAAGAAAAAAAAAAAGAAACAGAAAGGAAAATCAAAACGTTTAAATTTTTCCCTTCGTCATTTTTGTTACTTGGTCGTGAGACTCGCATTGCAGTTTCCGGTTGCTTTGAGCATGATTCTTCATCGAAGGACACGCTTGTACAATTAAAATAACAAAGTATTGGACGTGTTGGGCCAATATGTTTATAAAGTGATGTCTTGAATCATTAAACTATCTCACAAACATACATACATATATACATGCATGCATACATACATACATACATATATACATACTGGGTGTAACAGCAAAATTGTCCAAATCGTGTAACAGCGAAATTGTCCAATTGTTAGATTAAGACTTGAACCGTTGTAAATTAGAAATGATTAAAGTTATCTTACTGTAATTCTCCGAGATTTTATAACACTATTGAGCTCTATTTTGAACAAGAATGTATTTAGCTCTAAATTTAAATTATGATCTCTCTTATTGTTGCGACCTCCTGATACAACTTTCATACATACATACATACATACATATATACATACTGGGTGTAACAGGAAAATTGTCCAATCATGTAACAGCGAAATTGTCCACTTGTTCGCTTAAGCTTTGAACCTTTGTACCTTAGAAATGATTAAAGTTATCTTACTGTATTCCTCCGAGGCTTTTCTAACGCCATTGGGCTCTACTTTGAATGTATCTAGCACTAAATTGAAATTATGATCTCTCTTGTTGTTGTGACCTCCTGTACAGTTTTCCCCTCTAATGTTCCCTCTTTTTTTAAACTTATTCATCGTTCTCTTGATGGTTCTTGAATGGACTTTGAAGATGGAAGCCAGAGTATGAATGTTAGTACCATTAATGAAGGTCTGAACGATATTTTTCCCCTCAGCATTGCTCAGTTGGTAAGACAGTCTGGCTGACACAAAACGATTTTAACCTGTTCTCTTTCCAGCTGAATAACTCAAAGGGTTTTTCAGTGATTCTTACGACAATGGTATCAAGATTGCTAAACGTCTCATGTTAAAACTTATAAAAAAAGAAACTAATTGAGTTGAATTTTTTTGGATATTAAACATTTTGTTACATGCTGTTACACGATTTGTACAATTTTGCTATTAAACTCGGTATATATATATATATATATGTGTGTGTGTGTGTATGTGTAAACATTTCAGATATATTATATCTGAAATGTTAGATGCAGCATTCAAATTAAAACACAACCTTCTAGACAACGTAGATGTGGTGTGACCAACATGTATCTCTGTTGAAGATACGATCTATCAAGAGACCTTTAAATTTATATATAATGTTGGTTTTCTGCAACATTGTTATGGTCCAGGTCCTTGTACCACGGTGAGGGTCCAAGGTAGAACCAATGAAGAATAACTCGAACACAGGTATGGAATAACACAGATATATATTACAAATAGAATATATGTACAAAAGAGTAGAAGTGTTAGTAATAATAATCAGGTTAGTTTAGAGAGAACTATGTTGTCTCGAAGTATCACGATTCAAATGTCTTACAGTAATCGTCTAGCCGACTGCCCGACTCACTCACTGTGTCTCACTCACTCACTCACTATATTCATCAACACGCCCACGTGTGTCAAATGTGGCACAAGGCCGGTTTAATGTGGGCTTTCCGAGCCCGTAGGCTCGGGCAAAAATTGCCCGTAGAAACCGTATGAACGGGATCGGGGTGGTCAACCACCTCGAACGAGGCTCTGCCCTTCGGCTGAGCCTCGTCCGAGTTCCTCTCTGCCCAAAGGCAGAGAGTTCCCCTCTGCCTCAGAGGCAGAGAGTTCGACCGTCTAGCCGAGTCGTCCAAAAAGGACTGACTCACTCACTCACTCTGAAGTATTTAGTGTCCTCCCCACGAGGGACAGATGTGGCACAAGGCCGGGTTTAAAGTGGGGTACCCGAGCCCGTAGGCTCGGCCAAAAAATAGCCCGTAGATCCCGTATAAACGGGATCGGGCCGGTCAACCACCTCGAACGAGGCTTTGCCCTTCGGCGGAGCCTCGTCCGAGTTCCTCTCTGCCCAAAGGCAGAGAGTTCCACCGTCTAGCCGAGTCGTCCAAAAAGGACTGACTCACTCACGATGTTTAACAACACGCCCAAGTGTGTCGAATGTGGCACAAGGCCGGTTTAATGTGGGCTTTCCGAGCCCGTAGGCTCGGGCAAAAATTGCCCGTAGAACCCGTATAAACGGGATCGGGGTGGTCAACCACCCCAAACGAGGCTCTACCCTTCGGCGGAGCCTCGTCCGGGTTCCTCTCTGCCCAAAGGCAGAGAGTTCCCCTCTGCCTCAGAGGCAGAGAGTTCGACCGAATAGCTGAGACGTCCAAAAAGGACTGACTCACTCACTCACTCTGTCTCTGCGTCCTCTTGAGCCGCAGTATTTATGGGGTACGGACTAGTCCATTACTATTATGGGTAGGTTCCCATAACAAACATGTTAATTCGTGGGGAGGAATAATTATGAATGTTTAAAGTAGATATATTAAAATTAGTATAGTATATAATTAATTAATTTTTTTACTAGGATCTGTGTTAGCTATATTAGTATTTATTATGTTTTTTAGGATAGTTTCATCCTGTTTATAATTAGAATGTGTTTGGTTGCGATATAAAAGATTAATATATTTAGGATTATTTGAAGAAGTATTATATTCTATTTGCTTCATATTAAATTTTCTGATAGAACAACTTATTTGTTCATCAACAATATAATTAAGGAAGTTATTATTAATAAGAGTTTGTTTTATATTTTTTAGTTCACTATAGAAAATCTGTTTTGTGGATGAATTAATTTTGGTACGGTTTATTAGGGTTTTTATAATTGCTATTTTATAGTAATTTAAGTATTCACTCTAATAGTAAAGGGTGAACGAATTTATACTAGTAGGTTTTTATAGGTATTTATTTGACGTTACTGCAAGTATATGATCCCAACATAAAATTTAAAAACTCTACAGTACATAAGTTTAGCATTTTTTATTTTCACAATTAAAAAATATTTGTTCAGATGAAAAACAAGACCCTGAAGATGACATTGTGCTGATGTCGAAAGAACTCAAGAATAAAATGGATATACATCAACATGGTAATTTTCTTTCTTTCTTTAATAAGGATACTAAGTCCGATAATATGAGAGGATCTAATTAAGAATAAATAGGCAAAACTTGTCTAACTTAATTAAGGAGGCATGTCTTGAAGAAATGTTGCCAATATATATATATATATATATATATATATATATATATATATATATATTATTTTATATGCACAGTAATTATTGGAAAGTGCCCAATGTTTGTGATAGTGCTAACATATTCAGATTTATGGATATGAGTTTGTGACCCTGGGTTTCCCGTTTTTGTGATCATCAGACAAACGTTTGTCTGATGATCGCAAAACCGTGAAACCCAGGGTCACAAACTAATATCCCTACAACTGAACACACACACACACACTCACACACACACACACACACACACACACACACACACACATATATATATATATATATATATATATATATATATATATATATATATATATATATATATATATATGTTGAAATGAAACTAAAGTGTATACATCTCCGTCTGGGATTCCGAATACACTTTCAACTTAATTTCAATGAAAATATAAATTAAATAGCATATATATCTTTTATTTTTATTTTTATATTTTTTCTCTTTAGTAATTCTACAATTTAAAACTTAATAGAGATCTGATTTAGATTTCTAAATAGGTAATTTTAATTTTTTAATTTTTTACTTTTAATTTTAATTTCAAATTTTATAAATCTATTAATATCTATGATAACCTTGCTTAGTTGTCAAATTTTTCGAATCATCCTATACTTGTTTATTGATTGGCTACTCTAGCTTATGTAACAGCGTTTACTCCTAGCTAAGGATCGTTGATTAATTTGAAACTTTTAAAACCATTTATTCTATATTCTATATTATCACTTGACAAGACACAAGAAGTGTTGAAACAAAATGGCTACTTTTGTCGTGATTTTATAACATATTTATGTTGTAATATTCAATTAAATAATTATATATATATATATATATGCAGTGTAACCCGGATATAAGAGACCCGGATATAAGATAAACCCGGATATAAGAGAGATTTTATCTGGTCCCAAATTAGAGCCTGTGTTAATGTATATATAATAGACCAAACCCGGATATAAGATAAACTCGGATATAAGAGACGTCTTCTCCGGTCCTGACAACTCTCTTATATCCTGGTTACACTGTATATATATATATATATATATATATATATATATATATAGTTTTAAGGTGTGCTATGTTTATGGGATAAAGTGCTCAATATCAGAGATAGAGCGTATGTAAATATAAAAGTGAACATTGAAGTCAACATTAAGAGACGGCAGGCTGTTTCATAGTAGACGCAATCGTCTGGCCGCCTGATATATATATATATATATATATATATATGTGTGTGTTTGTGTGTGTGTTTAATAATAATAATAATAATAATAATAATAATAATAATTATAATTATAATAATAATAATAGTAATAATAATAATAGTAGTAATAATAATAATAATATTAATAATAATAATAATGATAATAATACAATTCTATGGGACTACACAATATACACTGACAGAACAATCAAAGCCAACCGCCCAGACATTGTTATTAAAGACCACAAACAAAATAAGTGCCTCCTTATTGATATGGCAGTCCCTGCAGACTGCAATGTGTCTTTGAAGATATTCGAAAAACTGTCAAAATACAAGGACCTTGAAATCGAAATCTCAAAAATGTGGCACATGGGAACATCAACAATTCCTGTTGTAGTTGGAGCCCTTGGACTGGTTGGAAAAGATTCCAGTAGGCTGATTGAAGGGATCCCTGGAAGTCCATGCCTCAAAGAGATACAAAAAATTGTTCTGACAAGTACAGCCCACACTTTACGAAGGGCTTTATCTATGTAATTTTTTTTTTTTTTTTGGCAGTGGAAAGTGTCATGATGCCATTTCTAACCTTAGGTCCCTGGGCGGGACCCGGAAAGAAATGTGTAAACGCCAAATATCAAAGGAAATAAAAATAATAATAATATTAATAATAATAATAATAATAATAATAATAACAAATTCATAAATGTAGACTTCATTGATATTATTTGGGGAAATATATTTCCAAAGGTACCACAATCTTCAGACAGATTTGTACCTTATTGATTAAGTTCAGTTGTTGCCTTTCCATCATCCCGCAGCCAGTTAAATGTTGTAGGAAAGGCCCGAAAACTTTATGAAACCCACTGAACTCAGACAGTACCTGACTCCTGACCAACAATGGGGTATTTATTTCCATGACCGAAACTTTGGCATAAAAATAAAGACGAACATTAATCACAAAAGAATCCTTCTTCCATTTTTCATCCAATTTTAATAATTCTTACAGGATTTTTTATAAACCTACAATTACTACCAGAGTTTTTATAGACTTGTTAAAAACAATAATACCGGATTTTTATTTCTATGCTTGCAATTAATTAATTAATAGTATCTGTTTTATAAACCTATGTAACTACGGGGTCTTTTAGAAACCTGTAAATAATACCAGGTATGTCAAAAGCAATAATACATTTTTTTAACAAATAATACCGGATTTTTATTTCCATTTCTATAATTAATACAGCATTTGTTTTATAAACTTATATTACTACTGGGTCTTTTAGATACCTGTAAATAATACTGGATTTGTCAAGACCAGTTTATGTCTATATTTCTGAGATGAGGCATTATGTACACTATTTAAATTATTCGGACTATTATCCTCAAGGACACATGGCACAGTGGATGACGGCGTTAGTTAGATCCAGTGACAGGACCCAAAGAGTGTGAGTTCAATACCTGGTTAAGGCAGTGGAGAACTTTCAGAGGGGAATTAACAGGAGATAACTGACATTCATTAGACGTGGAACTAGAACAATCTACCCCAGTGAGCGAAATAAAGGGTTCAATTCGCCATTTCAACCACCTGAAGAATGCCGGAGCGTACAACGGCCGAAATGTTGTGATAAACATGGCGACAAAGATGAGGACAATAGTCCGAATAATGTAAATAGTTGTGAAGACCAATAATACGATTTTTGTAACAAATAATACAGGATTTTTTTTTAATTTTCATTTTTATAATTAATACAGCATTTGTTTTATATATCTATATCACAACCGCGTCTTTTAGAAAGCTGCAAATAATAATGGATATGTCAAAACCAATAATCAGTGCGTGATACACGCTTAGGCGATCATGTATCTGCCTCGATACATAACTGACGAGGCAGATTTTTTCCTGCAGTAGGTTGCCATTTCTTTCTGTGGTAGACCAGTTGCCATTCAATACCGGATTTGTCAAGGCCAATAATACGTTTTTGTAACAAATAATACCGGATTTTTATTTCTATGTTTATAATTAATACAGATTTTTTTTTTATAAACCTATAATTACTGCTGTGTCTTTTAGAAAACTGTAAATAAAATCGGATTTTTCAAAACCAATTTAGTATGAAAACACTGCCATGATTGCTCAGGATCGCCTAATCAGTAATGTTATGACTTGGGGTCATGGCAAGTTTCGGGTCTTCCAACATCATACTTGCTCGCCCAAGAGACCCTACCGGAACAATACCTATTCCGGCAGGCGATCCTGAAACAAAAAACAAAAACAAAAAAAAATACGTGAAGCACGCAACAAATGGACTCCTCAAATAAATGCCACTGCTGACCAATCACCACCGACTTACGTCACTTCCTCCTCAGCTAAGACGATACAAAAAAGAATCGACGGCGAGCTCGTCTTTTTCCTTCATCTTAGGTTGACCACGCGAATCGACCCTCATCTTCAACGAACAGTTTGACATACCAAGTAAGTAATAACAAGAAAAGTTTCCTTTCATATGAAGTGTTACTTAACCGCCCCCCCCCAAAAAAAAATGACCACGTTCGTAGGTCATATGAATAATACTTTTTTTTTACAAATAATACCCGATTTTTATTTCTATTTTTATAATTAATACTGTGACAAAGCATAAAGTATAGCATAAAGAAAGAGGGATATATTTTGAAAATTACTGTCGAGAAAAAGAAAAAAGTGGGGTGAATCCTGTGTTAACACATTTTTCAAACGACTGTTTCAGAATTCGAAGTATTACATGATCGTGTCTTCTTTTGAAGAGGCTTTAATCGTTTTTTTTTTTAATTTGTAAACCACAACCGTTTTTTTGTAAGCAAAAAAGAAAGATCTTTACTATTCCCTACAACTAACTGATATTACTAAAGATGGCCGATGGTCTCTCTCGTATAGTTTACTTTTAAGTGACGTAAGACAAGGATCTTTGTTTAGAACGGTTTAACATCGTTTTTATTGGTAATTTTGTTAATGAAAGACCCACCGATGGCCTTCAAAGAACGCATGCAGCATATATATATATATATATAAATATATATATATATAAGGTAGTGCTGCCTGCGTTCTTTGAAGGCCATCGGTTGGTCTTTGATTAACAAAATTACCAATAAAAACGATGTTAAACCGTTCTAAACAAAGATCCTTGTCTTACGTCACTTAAAAGTGTATATATATATATATATATATATATATATATATATATATATATATATATATATATATATATATATATATATATATATATATATATATATATATATATATATATATATATATATATATATATATATATATATATATATATATATATATATATATATATAAAAAAAAAAAAAAAAAAAAAAAAAAATTTATTGTCATCCAGGGACAGACTGTTTTGCTGCATCACAGCTCTTCAGTATGGCTAGACATCCGGTTGCCTCTGGCTAGGATCGAAATCCGACTGAATTGGCATCACTCGGAAATTCTACCACTAAGCCGTCGGCGAACAGCAGGTTTGAAGGTGAATTTTAGCGTATTTATTTTTAGATAAACACACAGTGACCGATAGGACTCAATTCGCTTTACCGAAAGAGTCTTATATTGAGATTTTTCTTCTTAAAAAGTTGAATAATTATGACACGTTCGACAACATAGAAAAGAGTGAATTTTAAATAGATTGTTTTTTTTCGAGACTTAGCATGAGCAAAACAAATTCTCAGATATTTGGCAAAATAAAAGACCGCAGAATGACGTCAGTATCTGAAAAGTTTTCCTCCTTTAATAGTCAATTTTACTTTCAGTTTAATTTGTAACGTATATTAATGTAGGTAGAAAAATAGCAAATGTTCGTGAGACAGCAAGGGTCACAAAGAACTGCCGGAGTCCCCAATCATATTTGGACACCATCTGGTTGTTTGCATCGGCCCTGTGTTCGCATATGCTTTTCTTTAAATACCGTGATTTTTCGATTACATATCTGGAGGGTAGTGTTTACATTCTGTTTAATAAACATCCTCTATTATTTTCTTTAAAAAAACGGTTTAAAATATAGGGATTACTTTTAGAACGGTTTACCGCTTTGTTTTTAAGTCTCTGAGTGTCCCACTCCGAGTAGAAGACTAAAAAAAGAATTAAGAAAAAGGTAAAACCACCTGCAGGGTCTGAATTCACTGACCCGGAACCATCATGCCGTTATGGACTGATTCGCAAAAACTCTAGTCGTTCACCTTCGACTGAATAAAATGCAGCGGAGAATGAGGTTGTTTACCAATCGAACCCTGTCAGTTATGTGCCATGTGTGATAAACGCTTAGGCGATCATGTATCGGAAGATACATGACTGACTGGGCAATTTTATTTTCCCCACAGTAGGTTGCTATTTCTTTCTATGGTAGACCAGTTGCCATCCAAGGCCATAGAATCCGGTCTGTCCTGCTATTTACCCATAGTTGGGGGAAGAAGTAGAGGATTCATACCTTTCCCAAGAGTATTAGTACGTAAGCGAATGTAAAACTACTCTATTATACGCATTTTATGAGCACCAGAATGCTACATCGGTGATGTCTATTCTGCAGTCATAATAAGTTTCAGGCCTCGAAGACATCAGACTTTCTCCCCCATATGTACAACCGAGAGCAATCATTTTTCGACCAGCTTTCTGGTATAGCTGCGCATCATTGCCAGAATTGTAACCAATATCTCTGCCTATGCGAATAAGATCTTTTTATTCAGTTTTATGGAGGAATTCTGACCAATCGGGATTTGATTAATTTTTCTCTTGACTATATTTTTATTGGCCAATCAAATGGGTGGATTCCGTTTTGCCCGTAACCGTTATTCGAAGTATTCATTCAGAATGGCAGTTGTCGTTTTTCGCCAATGAGAAAGCTGCAGACTTATATCTATTAAAATTCTGATTTTATTGCCGCCTCTGTTCGTTGCGAATAATGTCTGAAGAAGACATGTTGAATATTATATTCGTAGGCGAAAAAACGTATTGCAAGCCATCTTAACCATTTCTCTGTAATGAAAATGATGTTCCCTAAAGTAAGCATGAGCAACCTTTCTCGACCAATGGGACGCATCAGATATGACTGATCATAAGACGGGCCATTACTAAAATGATTCAAGGTTTTTGTTGGAGATACCTCAGCCATTTTTGCTACAGAAGGCAATACGTGTAATAATCTGTCTTGGAAATGGGAAAAGTTGATTGTTTTTGGAGAAAAGATTTCTCGATAATTAAAAAAAGATATCTTTGTATAATATCACAGATGACAGTGGTTAACAGATGTCGCTGCATGTGATTTGTTTCTTAATGTATTCAATCGAAAATACAAAAAATATTTTTTTAAATGAAAAAATTATGAACGTTCTGTATCTAAGGCAAATGATATGTGCACGCATGATCTTCCTTAGTGAAAATCGCCAGTCGTTTAAAATGATGAAAACGTTACCTTCAATGAAAAGTTAATAAAATTCGAGAAACATTCTACTTAATTATTATTTACGTAAGTGGTTATGTATGAGAGAGTGTGTGAGTGAACAAGTGACAACGAAGCGAAAGAAACGTTTTAATAAACGTTATTTTCCTCATAAAATCCAGCGTGACATTTGAAAAGCCAAACGGGTTCGTATATGGCGTGGGGCATGCATTTTCCCATAAATGCCCTAGCTACTGAAATTATCGTGTTCATTATTTTTCTAAGACAGAATTTTTGCGTTTATCTGAAAATTAAATTTTTACGTATGAGATGAAAAACGCTAAGGTTATGTACCTCACAATTTTTAAATCTTTTGGTGTAGTCAAACGTGCAAATGTCAAGGGAGGTAATAAATTATTGAAATGTCTAAATATTTTTAAAAGAAAAAACTATTTAAAACTATTAGTTGAAACCTAGATATTTTAAATTATCTACTGTAAACATTTTAAAACATTTGTGCGGTATTTATAATTAAATTTGTTAAGTGTCGGCTGCAATTTTTAAATTATTGATAGCTTCAAGAATTTTTAGTTTATGCTTATCATTTTCATGAAGACAACACACTGATGACGACATTTTGCTAATGTCGAAAGTACTCGGAATAAAATGAATATGCATCAACATGGCAATTTTCTCTCTTCCTTTCGACTCCGTGACTCTATATTCTTCGAGTAGTGCCGTCGACTACTCGAGGAGTATGGAGCCACAGCATTGGAATGCCATAGACTCCCCGAGGAGTATGGGAGCAAAGTTCCCGTAGATTCTCTTAGGGCTATGGGATCAGAGATCGCGTATACACACACACACGCATGCACGCACAAACACTCACACACACACACACGTATGTAATTAATCATTGTTTACGTAAGTCATTATGTATAAGAGAGTGTGTGAGTGAACAAGTGAGAACGAAGCGAAAGAAACATTTTAATAAACGTTATTTTCTTCATAAAATCCGATGTGACATTCGGAATGCTAACCGCGTTCGTATTTTGCCCATAAATGACCTTAGTTAACTGAATTTAATTGTCTAATTATATTTTTACAGAACCTTTTTTCTTTTTTTTTTAAAGTAATTTTCAGAATGTCTCCGCTTTTTTTATGCTGTAATTTATTCTGGATTTCACGACGAATTTTATCGAGTTAACTGTTAGAAACATCTGAATTCTTTGCGTACCTTTATGCCGTTTAGCCTTATGCTAGACTAAATTAAACTTTTGTGAAAAACACGACAGACGGAAGAATAGGAAAATCGTGACAGAACAAAAGTTAGATTCTCAGTAACAGTTCGAGTCTCAAGTGTTGTTTACATCAACACCTTCATGCCGTGACACCTTTTTAGCCGTGTAAGATTGATGCTGTGACCTCTTGGGTAAATCTGTCTTTGCCAACGAGACGTACTGTATTTGCCGTCGTCAATACCAGAGGCCATCACCGCATCACCTTTCCTTCCGGCCAGGCTGAAAGTCTTCTGGCGGGAATCGACTGGTCCAACATTCAAATCTCGTAAGCTGTGACCGTTTAACAGTCGCGGCTTTATTATCGCGTCTTTCGCTGATGAAGTCTAGCATCTTAATTGATGTCAGCTTCTTTTTTTTTTTTGTAAGCAAATGAAATAAATTAGTAAAGATAAACACGTGGATAGAAAGATAAAATTGTATGGCACCTTCATCGATTATTAAAAGTTTTCTCTAGCACACGCATTCGCAAACAGATATATACAAACACACACACACATACACGCACACATATATATATATATATATATATATATATATATATATATATTTGTGTATTCAGGCAGCAAATTAACATTTAGGCATGTCGGGTTAAATATATTACAAAGATTGTCTGCTTATTTTTAGCATAATCCGTTCATATTCACGGATATTTTTGCGTGTATTGCAATCAAGATTGTAAATATTGTGAATATGAACTGATTATACTAAAAATAAGCAGATAATGTTTGAAATTTATTTTATCAGACATACATATATATATATATATATATGTATATATATATATATATATATATATATATATATATATATATATATTGATTGATTGATTGATTGATTGATTGATTGATTGATTCTTAGGGATTTTATCTTTCAACAAAATTCAAACATATGGCAACGAATGCGGTCCACTTAAACGAAAAGAAGGGGCTTCCTACTCACGGACCAATACATACCAACACAGACAACGTATCGAATACAAATACGATATGTAAAGATATAATTATCTTGATATATATATATATATATATATATATACAAATATGGAAAGAGTGATAAAGGAAAGAACAAATAAAGAACAGGAGAAAGGAAAGAAAATATAAGGATTATTATTATTAGAAGAATGTTTAACGGCCGCTTGTGTCATCAATGTTTAACAGCCGCTTGTGTCATCAATGATTAACGGCCGCTTGTGTCATCAATGTTTAACGGCCGTTTGTGTCATCAATGATTAACGGCCGCTTGTGTCATCAATGATTAATTGCTGATTAATGGCTATTATTATTTTACTGTTTCTTCTCTTCTTTTTTTATAGTTCCAGTCGAAAGTTCATAGTAGAAGGATCTTGACATATTTCGCTTCACGCGGAGAACTGCTTCGGTCAATCAGTGGAGCTTGTTCGGCTTATCAGCCTGAAAGCACTTTGCATTTCATTCACAGAAGATATATGATCCTGACTTTTGAATTCCTGATAATCCATTTTTTTTTTCTTTTTATTTCTGTCTTTGGAATGCCAGGAATCAATTTTACGTGGTAGCTAACCCACGGCGAAAGGATAAACGTTTGTTTACGGCTTCTTGTAATCTTTCTCATCAATTAGTATAGGGACGCTCCTTACCATTGAATGTCACATATAAAATCAAAATTGGCGAATGCTTCGTATGAATTTGACAGTTCGACTGCTGACCCAATTTTAAAGCGGTCAAGGCCGTATTTTTAAGAAACAGAATACAGAATAAAAGATAAATTATTAAATTTTATGATAGGGATTTATATTAAATATAAATACTTCAAAATGATTGATTTAATTTAATAAAATTTAATTCAATTAATAAGATGGAAAAAAAGACGAACATGCTGTCTATTCATTTTTTGTATCGTCTTGGCTGAGGAGGAAGTGACGTATGTCGTTAATGATTGGTTGCCTGTAATTTCAAGATCAGCAGTGGCAGTTACTTAATGTGTCCATTTGTTGCGTGCATGGCGGAATTTTTGCTTCAGGATCTCCTGCCGGAATAATATTTTTTGTAAGGTCTCTTGGGCGAACAAGTATGATGTTGCAAGACCCGAAACTTGTCATGACCCCAAGTCATAACATCACTGACGAGGCGACCATCCTGTGCACACGTTTGTGTGTTGTCATAACAAACAAACAATCATTTTTAATATAAATAACGAAGGTCATGTCACAATATATATATATATATATATAATTAAGTAATTCATTGAGTCTGAAAGAAACCTCAACAGAATGCAGAAAACACTGGACGGCCGTTTCGTACTATCTTTGGAACTCATCAGCAGTGCGCATCTACTACCGAGAATTGAAACCCGGACAATTGAGGTATCAAGCAAACGTCATACCAACTGTTCCAACGGATTTCGGTAACGAAGAGGTAGCAAATCAGACTCAATATAGCCCCGCTCGCTCAAATATTCCGTGGTGGAACTCAACTGAAATTCTCTGTGCAACTCAACTTGGTTTGTTTTGTCTTACGGCATATCAACCTCAATGGGTTATTTAATGCCGACAAGATTTTTATTGCTAGTTTGGTTTGGTTTACGGCATATTAAACTGAATGGGTTATTTAATGCCAACAAGATTTTTATTGCTGGTATTATTTTTTTTTTCAAAAATGTATTGCTGGTAATATTTTTTACATAAAATATTTCTGGTCCTAAAACCTATTTTTACACTTTCATAGTGTTTTGGCCTCTGTTTGGGGTTAACTATTTACCCATAGCTGGGACCCTAACAGGTGCTACCAAATTATCGTCATACCCAGGACATTGGATATTGGGAATCTCACTGTAAAAATTGCATTCATATATACACTAAAATTCAAAAGTTTCAGTTAACCCCTGGTAATTTTTTAAATTGACCCCCAAAGTAGTTGTTTTCTAATTTGAATACGAGATAATTATTATACATGGTTAAAAAATATAAGACAATTTTAATTAGAAATTCTATTATATAAAAAAGAAAAAAAAATATTATTAAATTCCTCTATCGTCAAAATGTCCTCCTTTAGTCTTGATTACTGCAGCACAAATTTTTTGGCATTCGTTGCAAAAGTTTCTCAATGACTCTAAGAGCTCTTTTCCATTTTTTTTTTCACTCTTCTGTCAAGCTACTACCATGCAAATTCTGGGGGTGGCTTCAACCTTCTGAACTGTAGTGTATATATATATATATATATATATATATATATATATATATATATATATATATATATATATATATATATAGTCAAACCTAGTGAGTCTGCTCTATCTTGTATTTAGCGCTTTTTGTTTGTTGTTTACTCGTGTCTTTTTTTTTCTTTGGGCTTTGAACCTGTATCTGTGCGATTATTTTCGACAGACTTTCATGTTCCTGGCTCTTTCTTTTTTAAAATCTTTTTTTTCCTTGGAGATTAATTTGATTATTGGCAAATCAAGAATTCGAAGGTTTTTCGGGACGAGTATAATTACATATATATATATATATATATATATATATATATATATATATATATATATATTAAAGGCTGAGGAGCGGAATAGACATAAAAAAGGCTATATATAAAATGATGACTGTCAGTATAAAAACAGCAAATGTTTATTGGACCAAATAAATGACTCGCACGGGGTTACTGAGTATGAGAAGACTATTTTGGGATTGAAAGGGCAATAAAAGAACAGGCTTCAGGAAGACGGAAGTTGGCGATTGGCGATGCATTTACATTTTTTAAAGATTTTATGTTGTAGGGAAGCAAGAATTCAGAATAGAGTTCCACGGGTGAGAAGTGAGAAGAAAAGAAACTATTAAGATTGAACATCTAGCTAGTTCAACATTAAAACAGTGAGACCTAATTGCCAATCTAGTAGCATTTTTCAGTTCATGCAGTCGAGGTAGCAAGAGCTGGACAGAAAAATTGCCATGAAAATATTTGTAGAAAAGACAAAGGGAAGCCACGTTACCTCGATGCGAAAATGACTGAAGTCGAGATGACAGGTCAGGATCGATTCCATTATAGACCCTTCTTTGAATTTTGTCAATTATCTCGAGATATATAGTAGGATTACCAGACAAGATATGGCAGCAATATTCAAGGACGAATGGTAGATTTATAAATGTATAAAGTAGTTTCTGAAGAGAAGATTTATCTGATATGACACAGTTAAACAACTTTCCTAGCAATATACCTAGCAATTGATTCAATATAATCATATCACATAATGTCAGTGGAAAAGATGGAGTAATTGCTCTCCTGGAAGTTAGCATCAGCCATGCTGATGGCTGACAGAAAATCTTCTCTATGATGATTTTCTTTTTTTTTTTTTTTGGAGGCGTTGAAATTAACAAGCCATTCCTTGCTCAAGTAAACAACTGATGACTGGAGGTTATTTTAAAGAAGAGTTCCTAGTTTTACTTTATCGATCCTGTCTGACATACTATTAACAGAGGAGTAAATAAATGTGTCGTCAAATTATTAACCTCTTCTCCGGCGTAGCCGTGTATATACTAAAGTGCCTTATTCAGACCCTGACGAATAAACACGTTGAAAACATAACGTTAAAAAAATAGAAATGGTTCCACGTGCCATGTTTAATGGATGTCAGTTATCAGTTATCTCCTGTTAATTTCCCTCTGAAAGTTCTCCACTGCCTTAACCGGGTATTGAACTCACACTCTTTGGGTCCTGGCAGTGGAGAACTTTCAGAGGGAAATTAACAAGAGATAACTGACATCAATTGAACATGGCATGTGGAACTAGAACAGTCTACCCCAGTTTGCGAAATAAAGGGTTCAGTTCGACATTCCGACCACTTGAAGAAGGCCGGAGCGTACAACGGCCGAAACGTTGTGATAAATATGGCGACAAAGATGAGGACAATAGTCCGAATAATGTAAATAATGTATCGGGTTATCCCATAAGTTCTGTCCGAATTTTGAATGTTGAAACAAGTGACTAAATGTTACATTTAATTACAGATTCAATCAACAATGTATTTTCCCTCATTATCTACGACTTCCTTCCATCTATTAACAAGCTTACTAATTCCATTACTGTAAAATTATTTTGGCTTTGATTTGAAGAACTCACAAATGTCAGTTTTAACCTCTTCCTGTGTTACAAAAGCTGTTTCTTCCAAATGATTCTGTAAGCTACGAAACAAATGGTAGTCTGAAAGAGCAAGGTCGGGAGAATAAGGTGGATGAGGAATTTTCTCCCAACCAAGTTCTTCGATCTTTTGTGACGTGATTCTTGCTGTGTATGGTCCTGCATTGTCCTAATTGCTGACAGTATATTTGAGCATTAATTGTTGCATTAGGTGGTAAGAATTCAAAGTGGATTATTGCTTGGCAATCCCACCAGATTGAAAGAAGAACCTTTTGCCCATAAAGTTCCCTTCTCAGCTGTGGATGGGGTCCTTCCCCTTTACCAAGCCACTGTCTAGGACGCTTAACATTTCGATAAAAGATTCATTTTTCGTCGCCAGTCACAAGTCTATCCAAAAAACGTGAAACAAGTTAGCGAGAATGGAGAGAAAAGCAGATGCCATTCGGGATTTGAGGTTGTTTTCAGACAATTCATGAGGCACCCATTTTCCAAGTTTAGGAACTTTTCCAAGTTGTTGAAGATGATGATGAACAGCTGTATGGTTTGAACTGAGAATCACTGCCAATTCCTCAACTGATAAAGCAGGATTTTCTTCAAGGGGTGCTTCAAGAAGCTTTTCATCAAACTCAACTGGACGTCCGGTTCGATCTTCATCTTCAAGGGTGAAATCTCCACCTCTGAATTTTGCAAACCATCTTCTGCAAGTTCTTTCATTCATACATTCCTCTCCATAAACTGAGTGAATGTTTCTAGGCGCTTCGGCTGCTGAGTTTCCTTTCTTGAACTCATAAAGCATTATGTGCTTCAAATGATTCTTGGGTACTTCCATGTTAGCAGGGTTTTAATCAAACAAAATTTAATTTTATTGTTCTCTGAAACAGAATTTGATCAGTTTAAATGCATCTAAACATAAAAATAATGTTCAGCTTCATTAGACATTATAAAATACTCTTTAAATTTCGTTCATTTTAACAAAAAGTTAAAATTCGGACATAACTTATGGGACGACCTAATACATAATACCTCATCTCAGAAATATTGACAGATACAGAATTTATAGTTGTTAGCAAACGGATGATCACAAAATGCAAATTATATTGAAGATGCCAAAATAAAAAACAAGTGCAAAAATGTAAATATCTGCGAATCGTTTTAACAGATGACAGAAAGTGTAACCCTGAAACCCGAAAGTGCATTGGGATAAAGAAAGATGCTTTCCAAAAGATAAGCAAAGTATTAAGGAACAGAAACATTTCGTTAGAAGCAATGAGAAAACTACTGAACAGCTATGTAATATCACTCCTCCGTTATGACAGTGAATGCTGGACAATCTCCTCATAGATGAAGAAATTTGAAGCAACAGAAATATGGTTCTATAGAAGAATGCTGAGAATACCATGGACCAAACATTAGAGCAACGGTGAAGACCTAGAGAAAATGGAGGCAAAAAGAACATTTATCCATAGCGTTAGGAAGGGAAAGTTTAAACTTTTATGGCATGTAATGAGGAAAGTCGGATTGAAGAATTAGATACTCACAGGACTGTTTGAAGGCAAGAGGAACACATGAAAGCAATGCATAACCTACCTAGCGGCGTCCTGGGTACGACGTTAAACTGCATCCAACAGCAAGGCCTCTGATCAGGAGGTTTTGAGGAAGCGTGGAACCACCTCTTAATTGCTGGTGTTTCTAGGTCCAACCTGGCCCGGGGTGGTAGCACCTGTTGGGGTCCCAAATAGTGAACTTCCAGGTCTTTTCCAAACTTCCAGGTCTTTTCCAGCACCTTTCTTTTTGAAAAAATATTATTACCAGCTATACGTTTTTGGAAAAATAATATTACCAACTATACTTTTTTGAAAAACAATATTACCAGCTATACTTTTTGAAAAACAATATTACCAGCTATACTTTCTTGGAAAACAATATTACCAACTTCTACATTTTGAAAAAAAAAAAAAAAAAAAAAAAAAAAAACTTTTTCAGCATGAACTTCCAGGTCTTTTCCAAACTTCTAGGTCTTTTCCAGCACATTTCTTTTTGAAAAAATATTATTACCAGCTATACGTTTTTGAAAAAATATTATTACCAGCTATACGTTTTTAAAAAAATATTATTACCAGCTATACGTTTTTGAAAAAATATTATTACCAGCTATACGTTTTTAAAAAAATATTATTACCAGCTTTACGTTTTTTGAAAAACAATATTACCAGCTATACTTTTTTAAAAACAATATTACCAGCTATACTTTTTTGGAAAACAATATTACCAGCTATACTTTTTTGAAAAACAATATTACCAGCTATACTTTTTTGAAAAACAATATTACCAACTATACTTTTTTGAAAGAAAATAGCAAGAAAAACAAAACCTTTTCAGCATTAAATGACCCAACGAAGGTCGATATGCTGGTTAAACAAACAAACTATCTATCTATCTACCTAGCGGGCTTGAGTAAATGGATGGCGTAACAGGGTTTAGGAGAGTTAGTAAAAAGACGAAAAATTATTAAGAGCTACAAAGGACTGGTAATTACGGTGAGCCCATGATCGCCAACGCCCTGAAGGTACACGGTACATAGAAGAATATTTTTATTAACCCTATAACACTAACCATAGGTATATAATACCCAGCGCAAATTTTCCTATTTTTAATTACAATTTTCAGTACCTGATTTTCTTACCTAAATAATGTTTTTCAGTTCCTATTAATGTTAACTCAAAGTACAAAGTTTGAAGTGGCTGCATGTAAAATATTTCAAATAAAGATTTATATTTTTTTTTTTTTTTGATATTTTCAAAATCGGATATGACATACCCATGGTTAGTAGTGGTGTAACTTTAATTGATGGTTAGTGTTCTAAGGTCAAAGCCAAATAGATATACTTCAATATGTTGATGCATATATGGTGATTTGCTAAGTGTAGTTTAGATATGGCACAAGGCCAAAGGTATGGAGCACACAGTGAGGATGGAACTCGCTACTTAATCGTAACAAAATCATTTCAGATTCTGATATCTCATAATGGTCACCTTTAATCCTAGAACACTAACCATGGGTATATAGTACCCAACGCAAATTTTCCTATTTTTAATTACAATTTTCAGTACCTGATTTTCTTACCTGAATAATATGTTTTTCAGTTCCTATTAATGTTAACTCAAAGTACAAAGTTTGAAGTGCCTGCATGTAAAATATTTCAAATAAAGATTTATATTTAATATCTTTTTTCAAAATCGGGTATGATATACCTATGGTTAGTAGTGGTGTAACTTTAATTGATGGTTAGTGATCTAGGGTTAATAAACTGAAATCGTAAACAAAGAGAAAGGCGCTAGTTTCTCTCTCTCTCTCTCTCTCTCTCTCTCTCTCTCTCTCTCTCTTTCTCTTAGTAGGGAGAAGGTTCAACGTCGATATGATATTTTACCGATTTACTAAGCGTAGCTTAGATGTGACACAAGGCTGAATCTATGGAGCACTGAGTGGGGGATCCAACTCACTACTCAGTCGTAATTGTGTCGATATGATATTACATCCCGAATATAGTCTTCGAATAAAGTATTCAATGAATCTCTCAATCTTACTTTTAATTCTATACATTTCTCAGAGAACATGAAACTTTAGCGGTAAAACTGATATCATCTCGAGCCGTTAAAGAAATCACAGCTTATTTATAACAAGGCATAAAATTGGTATTCAAGAGCAGAATGTTTTCTGGCACCAAGGCTACGCATTTGTCTATCGGAGGGAAAGCTTTCTTTTTTTTTTCTTTTCCCAAAATTCTGACCTGGTTTTCGGAAATAAAGGTGGTGGTGTAGGACTGGTGAATGCTAATGAATAATTCAGAAGAATTTGATTCCGGTCTCAGAGTTTGTCTGGAAGAAAATAAGAAGCTTAAGACAATATTTTGTCTTCTATCTTTCTATAGTTACGCGTATACATTTGTCATTTATGAATTCAATATCTCGAAGTTATTTTATTCTTGGTCGCAAGCCACTATAAATGGCCTAGTGTAAAAAAAGAAAGAAGGAAAGAAAACGTTCTTTTTTTATACTAATTTATTTCACCCAGTACAAGACCTAAGAGGCAAGTAGAAGGATATTGACAATTACACATCTCAGAAAATAAATACTAATTTATGAAAATCGGTAGTCAAAAACCATCTGAATATAAAAAGGCTCCAAAACTTTGGAACGATGGCGTACTGAATATAAAAGTTAGCTATGCGGGGTGGCCACTGAAAGACTGAACGATACGAAACAAAAATAACTTTTATAGACACATGTTTTTTTTTAATTTTTAATTATTTTATTCAGAGATATAATTAATGGATTTTTTTTTCAATATTATGTTTGAAAAGAAACCCTGAAATGAGCACCATTTTCCTGCTCACAAACACAGGCTCTTTCCTCAGCATTTTTCATTACCGGACACAACGTTTCAAGTCCTAAACGTCGGATTTCGGCTCGAATGTTCTCCTTAAGTTCTTGAATTGTTCGAGGTTTATTTACGTCAACCTGTTCTGTTAATTAGCCCCACAAAAAAGAGGTCTGATGCCGTCAAATCAGGTGAGCGCGGAAGACAAACAAATTTAGCATTTTTTTAAAATTATTCGTTCATCGAAAATTTATCGCAAGAGCTCCATTGTCGTCTTGGCAGTGTGCGCACTGCGCAGTAGCTCTCTCCTGTTGATTAACTTCGACCGCTAGGCGTAAAATATTTCAAGCAGTCCTATACAAGGCCCATTGATTCTTTCTGAGTGACCTTCCTCATTTTCAAAGCAGTCGATAACTCTTTCAACCATAACACCGCACCAAACTGAATTTTGGAGGATGCAATCGAAGGTGATGTAATTTAATGAGATTCTCAGTACCCCCAAATCTTCAGTTTTATTTGTTGATGTACTCGTTTAAATGAAAATGGACCTCATCACTCATCAAGTTATTCATGAATTTGTTGTCTCTAGCTATGTGTTGACATCGAATGACGTACTCCAAGTGTTGCTGGGTATCTTGGGGTAGTAAAGTTTGGACCATTTGTATCTTTTATGGAAATATTTTTAAATCCATTTTCAGAATCTTCTGAAGCGATGTTCGGGCGATGCCTAGTTGAGCAGAGCGACGACGAAGAGAAACTGAAGGACACTCTGCCGTACAACTTCCATCGCTGCGTCAGTACGAACAGTTCGCTTAGGACCTCTTCCCGGAAGATCGCCGACTGATCCAGTTCTTTCAAAGGTTCCGAAACATGTTATCGCTATTAGATACTCTGATGTTAAAATGTTGCCGGTATTTTCTCTGAGTTGGAATAATTCATCTTTCACTGGAATCGAAAATCTCTATGAGTTTTACTAGTTGCTGGACATAATACGTAGCCATTTTAATCTCCAAGGGATGAAATATATCCTTCACAAAAAAAAAAAAAAATTGAAAAAGAAAAGTTATGACTTTTTCAATCCCTTCAGTTTTGCAGTGGCCGTCCTGTACATTTGTTGCTGTCATCTAAGAGTCGTGAGTTCAATCCTTGGATCGCACCAATTCAGCAAGAACGAAAAATAACTGAGGGCGCAATAATCAATAGATATCCCATAACAGCAAATCAATGAACACATTGATGAAGAGCAGAGGGTATTTAGTCGAAACATGTGTATAACAGAATCTATAACAATCAAAATGAGAACAACAGTTCAAAGTAATACAAGAATATTATAAAATAACAAAGTGATAAAAAAAAATAACAAAAAATAGAAGAATATTTGAGAATATTCACAATTTCACGCCTCAGAAATGTAATATTAAATTAGGTATTAAGTTATTGAAGCAAGTTTCATCAGCGTAAAAAGGGTAGGTAAGAAGTGCAATTTTTGAGGATATATATATATATAAAGAAAGAACAGTAAGATATATAATCCGGTGTTAAAGATATTTTTATTTTTACACAATAGTGCTCAATGTAAATTTACAGAGCATTAATATTATAAATTAACTGATTTAAAATATGTTTTTTTCGCTACACAGTAATAACCATGTTTCAAAAATGGAAGCTAAAAGCTTCGAATTTAATTTTGTAATTAAACTAAAGACATCCTCAAATGAAATGGAACTAATGTCTTTAGTTTAATTACAAAATTAAATTCGAACCTTTTAGCTTCCATTTTTGAAACATGGTTATTACTGTGTAGCGCAAAAACATATTTTAAATCAGTTAATTCATAATATATATATACATACACACACACACACATATATATATATATATATATATATATATATATATATATATATATATATACCCTTGTGCAAATTAATTGAAACAAAACAAATAATTCCGTTATTATTTACTTTTTTCGTATTTTCCTAATAGAACACGACCCAGTGCACGTGTTATTATTTCGTATATCCATTCCACGAAGTCGTTCCTTGCAAATTGATCACAGATTCTCGATTAAATTTAAGTCAGGAGAATTTCCGGGCCAGTCGATAGTATATTGATTTGTTCACTGGTAAGGTTTGCCAGTGTTCGTGGAGCGTTACAATTTTCGTACGCTTCCTTGGAGTAACATCTATGGCAGACAATGCCCGTAGGACAACTAATCGACAGTGCAGGCAGTAGTGTCTGGGAGTGATAAAAATCTTATGCAATCACTGTTGACGCTATATTTTTCAAGACCAAACAAATTTCATCATATACCCCGAAAATAGATTCATATTACTGCACACCATTGCAAATAACCTAATCTGAGGAAAAAATATAAATCGATTACAGCTGTGAGAAATTTATTTTTGTTATTTTGATTAATACACCCTGTCACTCCAGTGGGTCTAAAACCGATCGTATCTGTCTGTGGATGACATATATATATATATATATATATATATATATATATATATATATATATATATATATATATATATATATATATATATATATATGCGTTCAGTTGGACGTCCACTCTTACGCTACAAAGACGAATTGAAACATCTCAACTTTGATCTGAAAACCTGGAAAGCCCAAGCATTAGACCGAAAGGTGTGGCGTAAGACATGTTTCATTAAATTAAAGAGTTTTGAATAAAGTAGACTGAAGCACCGTGATCAACTTCGTCAAGATCTGAAGCAGAGAGCCGTCAAAATCCTGCTTTAACAAATTTCATCTGTCAGTGAGAATTTGTTGCTGCAGCATGCCTGGGCTTGTATCACACTTTACAAAGGGCAATTGAAATATGTCTGAAGTGTGTTTTCATGTTGCCTGTTTTACGCCGTCATGTCCTCGGCTAACTTCGATTGAATAAATACAGACTCCTTCTGTTATATCAGTAACTGCATTAATTCAAAATGTTTTTAATGAAAGTACTTTAAAGTAATTGAAGAAGATAGAATCTGTTACATCTAAACATGATGCTGTTTTTGCTCCATTCTAATTGAACGCTTTTTCTGATTGACCAGGTAGCTATGGCTGCTATTTTTTAATGTATTTATTTTCAGAATTTTTCTTGTAATACATTTATTGTAATGCTTATTATTTAATAAATAATGCGAATATCTGTTTTGGGGATAAAGTGGTAAATTAACGGACTAGGAGCGCAAATGAATTTTGAAACAGTAATAGAGGACTCATTTACGGATCCCTACCACCACCAATGGACTTCTGATGTAACCCACAAAATCTACAGACAAAAAAAAACTGCATGAAAAACTTCCAAATTGTCAGCGATGTATTTCAAAATTTGCGAGATTAGTGGAACGAGTCGTATTAGTTGTCGAAATGACTGCTTGGCGGCAGTGGCGGGCCTTTTATTTGTAAAAAAAAAACACGGTGTACAGTATATAAAGTACGATATATTAGAGCGTGCGGGAGTAAGTAGCTGTGAGAAATTTATTTTTGTTATTTTGATTAATATATCTATAAAGTATATATTTATTTATGCCATGTATATACATATATATATATATATATATATATATATATAATATATATATATATATATATATATATATATATATTTAGAGCATTTACATTATGATCATAACTACTGGTAGTTACTATAGTTGTTTTATAACTCAAAAATAATTCCTTCCCATCTACGGACAATCGGCTTTAACGGACTACCCCTGTCCCATTAGTCCGTATTGAGAGGTTTGTCCTTAAAATGAATGCAATAGGTTTTGTGCACAAGTTTTGTTTTTTCTTACAGTACACACACACACACACACACACACACACATACACACACACATATATATATATATATATATATATATATATATATATATATATATATATATATATAACTCAATCATGTCTCTCTACCCCCCTTCACTCCCTCACTCCCTCACTTCGTTAACTTACTTATTACTGCCCGTCATAAATGTGTAAATTTCTTTTCATTTTTCGTTTCAACCTTTGGAAATAAATCTGATGATCCGCTGTCCTTTAAAAGGGCTGTGGTGAAATAATTTATTATATGGAACCTTAAAGTGGTCTGTTTTTATTTAAATTATTAGCTCTGATTTACATTGAGCTCTCTGGATTTTATCCTCCTTGGGTCTACCCATACGGATTACCTAGTTTTTCGTAAACTAAATATATATACATATATATATATATATATATATATATATATATATATATATATATATATATATATATATATATAGAGAGAGAGAGAGAGAGAGAGAGAGAGAGATAGATATATATATACAGTGAGGTGCATAATTATTAGGCCAGCTGAATTTTATCTTTAAACGTTAGCAATTGAGCTAATTTTTTTTAAATATTTTGTATATTATTATATAGTATTAATAATCTGAAAGTTTCAAATAATTACTATGAGTAAAAAATCAGTTATTGTAAAATTATTCCAAAACTCCAAAAACGATTGGTATATAATCATAAGGCCATTTAAAAAAATTATTACAAAAGTGACAAACACTAAAAATTGATAAAAATAAATACTTTGTTTTCCGTGATTGGCTATTATTTCAAACTCTATTTTTCATAGAATAGATTAACTTCTGAGTGTCGTTTTGGTAATTGAATCCCAGGCTTTCAAAATTTCCCTTTTGACCTCTTCCATGTTATTAAATTGATGCCAATTCTTGTATACTTGTCTAACCAATATCCCCCCAAAATTTCTCGATAGATTGAGATGGGGTGATCTGGCGGGCCAATACATAACATTGATTCGGTTAGCTTGAAAACTCTCCATAGTGTACATGGCCTTGTGAACAGATGCGTTGTCTTACTGAAACACCCAATTTCAACCACCAAATTGAACAAAGCATCAAGTCTTGTGTCAATGAAAACAATTGGAGTTTTTTGCCTTTGAATCCGAACGCTGCCCAATTTATAACACTCTCTTCTCCTTGCACACGATTGGAAAAGACCAAAGTTACCCTTTCTAAAGTCATGTCAATAATAAGATAACACATCCGGGCCGTCCAAATTAAATTTTTCTCATAGGAAAATTCCACACCTTTCCATTGCTTGTTCCAAGTATATAAGCTTTGGCCCAATTGAAGCACTCCGACATATGGTGCTCAGTCATATGACCTTTGGCCCAATTGAAGCATTCTGACATATGGTGCTCAGTCATATGACCTTTGGCCCAATTGAAGCATTCTGATATATCGTGCTCAGTTATATGACCTTTGGCCCAATTGAAGCATTCTGACATATCGTGCTCAGTCATATGACTTTTGGCCCAATTGAAGCACTCTGACATATGGTGCTCAGTCATATGATCTTTGGCCCAATTAAAGCATTCTGACATATGGTGCTCAGTCATATGACCTTTGGCCCAAGTGAAGCACTCTGACATATGGTACTCAGTCAAACATGGAGCGTTCATATGGTTACTATAACTGAACTCAGACGATCTGTTAAGTTCTCTCCAAACCGTCCAGTGTGAAACAACCAATTCCACAGTGGCCTGGATCTTGGAACACGATGTGACGGCATTGCTTGCTTCTTTTTGGATTGCTCTGACATCTCTGTCACTTAATTTCCTGCTTCTTCCGGCTCTTTTCCTGGCTCCATATTTTTCCGTGTTTGATGAAAAAGTTGTTAATAACCGTTTCTGAATGCCTCATCCTAACGGCCATTTCACTCTGACGAAAACTTTCATTTTTAACTGCGATTATTTGACCTTTTTCAAATTCACTTAATTTTGGACCCGAAGGCATAGTTTATATCAATTTTGTTATGCACAACTGCTGGTGGATTATTAATAATAATTTATAATATTTTAAGCCATTGTTGATTTAAATTATTTTAACTTACATTTGTTCTTTTTTTTATTGGCTTTATAATTATGCATCAATCGTTTTTCGAGTTTTTGAATTATTTTACAAATGATTTTCTACTCATAACAATTATTTGAAACTTTCAGATTATTAATATTATATAATAATATACAAAATATTAAATATTTATCTCAATTACTAAATTATAAAGATAAAATTCAGCTGGCCTTATAATTATGCTCCGCGCTACATACATACATACATATATATATATATATATATATATATATATATATATATATATATATATATATATATATATATATATATATATCAACCTATATATATATATATATATATATATATATATACATATATATAATTAAGTAATGAAAATCTTGATAATCCATATGTATAATCCCAAGAAGGATGAAATCCGGAGAGCTCAATGTTAAATCAAACCGACTAATTTAATTTAATGAAAACAGACAACTTTAAGGGTCCATAGTTATAATTTATTTCCACAGGAAGTTTCTTTTTCTCTGGATCATCAGACCTCACTTCCAAGTATGAAAAAATGATTTTAAATTTACATATAATTTTTACACTTTTGATGTGTTGTATTAAGTTGATGTAAGGTGATATAGAGAGTGGTGAGAGATAGTGTGACGGACATGATCTAAATTAGAAAGGGAAGAGAAATATAGGAATGCTTTTAAATTTATTTTTATTACAATACTTAATAGTGAGGAAGCGGGATAAGTATCAGACATTGATCTATTTAATAGGTCAACTCACCGGAAACGATATAGAGACAAAAAATGAGAGAAGTAAAGATGTAAGAAATAAGATATGGACTTAGGGCTTTGAATGAAAGATAGGGGGATATAAATTTGGAAAGGGAAATTAAGAGAATTAACGTATGTGGGCATATTGGTTGAATGCGTTTACCTTTTTTAGCTAAGCACAATCTTTATTATTATTATTATTATTATTATTATTATTATTGTTATTATTATTATTATTATTATTATTATTCACTTTGATTTCTGTTGTATACACATTCGCTTCCGGATCCCAACCAAAGGCCGAATGTCAGAAATGACTTCATGAGATTTTACACTGTTTATTCTTGTAAAAAAATAAACAACTTATGATCCCAACCATTTTACATAGATAAAGCTCTTCGTGAGGTGTGAGTTATAGTTGTGAATACATTTTTTTGTATTTCTTTAAGATATGGCCTACCAGGAAACCCTTTTATAAGTCTATCGAAACCATTTCCATTCAATCCGACGGCATCAGCTACAACTGGAATTATTGATGTTCTCATTTGTCACATTGCTTAGATTTTTTCCTTGTACTTTTTTAAAGACCCTGAAAGGCGAAATATAATCAGCATGGACTGCCATGTCGATAATAATAAAGCATATTCTGTTTTTTTGTGGCCTTTGATCACGATGTGTGAACGATAAGCTTTGATTTTTCTGTCTATTTGTATTGTAAGGTCCCATACAATTGTTATAGGCCCTATCTCTATGACGGGGTCTGCGTGATGTTCATACCAGTTTCCTGCAGTTTCCTTCCTGTAAAAGAAGCATATTTTCGAGTGCAGATATTGAACCACTCTTTCAGGCCGAGTTTTATACTCAGTGGGTGCGAACACTGTGCGACCTGATGCAAGTTGGCCGATTGTTTCTGGATATTTATCAAAGTGCACTTAAGTTCAACAAGAACCAACCTCATACCTTGGTTTTTGTATTGCAAAGTCCCATACAATTGTTACAGGCCCTATCTCTATGACGGGGTCTGCGTGACGTTCATACCAGTTTCTTGCAGTTTCCTTCCTGTAAAAGAGGCATCTTTTCGAGTGCAGATATTGAACCACTCTTTCAGGCCGAGTTTTATACTCAGTGGGTGCGAACACTGTGCAACATGATGCAAGTTGGCCGATTGTTTCTGGATATTTATCAAAGTGCACTTAGGTTCAACAAGAACCAACCTCATACCTTGGTTTTTGTATTGCAAAGTCCCATACAATTGTTACAGGCCCTATCTCTATGACGGGGTCTGCGTGATGTTCATACCAGTTTCTTGCAGTTTCCTTCCTGTAAAAGAGGCATCTTTTCGAGTGCAGATATTGAACCACTCTTTCAGGCCGAGTTTTATACTCAGTGGGTGCGAACACTGTGCAACCTGATGCAAGTTGGCCGATTGTTTCTGGATATTTATCAAAGAATCTGCACTGAGATTCAACACAGTTTTTCAGTATGCATGCTTGGTAATTTCTAGTTAGCAAGCTTTGGTCCCGTGAAGCAAAAATAAAACATTTGGTTTCACCTTTTAACCCCGAACTACGTAACCACTCATTGGTATGGTGTTTGTCTATATCAGCTTGTTTGGTACGGATAGAGTATTGACCATGAAGAGGCTTATCTTGCCATCGTTTCTGCATTTGGTCCATTACATTTGCTTTCTTTTCTAGTTTCTTTGCCGCTGCAGTCGATTTCTTATGGTTTATTTGCACTTCTTCACCCTCTTGTAATTCCATTTTCAATTTGTTGGCTTCCTTTATTGCTGACTTAAGTTTCTCATCTGTTTCTTCTTCTTTTTTCCTCTTCTTCTTTTCTTTTTCTTATTCATCTTCTTATTATTATTATTTTTATTACTATTACTATTATTATTATTATTTAAATATTTTTTCAAAAACTTTCGACGAAAGCTTTCAATCCCACTTAGATAAAAAAATAATTTTATGATGTTTTATTTTTTTTAAAAAAAGACTACTCTTTCGGATAAGATATCATTTTTGTAAGAACCTTCCATTCGCTGAACTGATCGAAAGCTATGCATTCTTCTTGGGTTAGCCCCGAAGGGTTCATATCTAAATACACATCAGATGAATTGTCCAATCAGCTATCGCTTCATATTGGCTCGTTACAAATTTATTTGGTTGTCTTTTTGTAGTCGAATTTTTATTCTTCTCGTTTTTTTGTTGTTGTTTTTACGTACTTTTTAATTTAGTCTCATTATATCAGCATTGTTCTTGAGTCTTCTATGAGAAATACAATGCCGTTTGTTCTTTTTTATCATTATTACAGACGACATCTGTTGGCGGTAGGTAAGAGAAAAGTGAGATAAACGGCGTCGCATTTTTTATTTAGCTATTTTTAAGATTTTTTACTTATGTCTGGGCGTAGGTGTAGTAATAAATTGAAATATCATACGAAAAATTTAATGCAGTAAAAACAGTTTTAGAATATAAAATAAAAGTTTTAGACTGAGTATTAATTCGAACTTTGAAGTATCAAAAAGTTTTGTGTAATTTGAATGAAGTCTTGGCGTAACTTCGAATGCAACCGAATCCACACCTTATTTGAAAGCAAGCTCACTATGTCAGTATTCAGATGGCGGCAACCCCGATATCGCAGTGCTTATCGAAAGACCATCTCACGATGTTATCTTTTTCTGGAAAAGAACCTCACTCGTAGTATTGCTTATAGGAAACCTCACTTTGAGTTTTGTTTGAACTGTTGCAGGAATACCAAATAAATTCGATCCAAATAACATCTTATTTGGGAAAAGTAGTTTCGAAGTACAGTACAATAGAGACTAAGCACTAATTTACTCCAGTTAGCTTAGATTTCGAGCCCAAGTGAATACAGTTTACAGAATTAAAAAGACATTTCTATCCATTATAAATACAAACAATATATATATATAGTGGCTACATCTTATTTTAAATATATGCTGCATTTATTAAACCGTTTATCGACCTGGGCATTCAATAAAACTTTGTAAAGAAAATAGGTTTACCGACAGGGATCGAACCTGCGTACTATCTTGTAAGGGGAAACTGCCGTCCGATCTAGCTAGCTTTACTCCTCGGCCACATAAGAAGCCATAGCAAGTAAGTATCTATTTTCCCTTCTTAAGAAAAGCGGTAACTAAACTATATATATATATATATATATATATATATATATATATATATATATATATATATATATATATATATATATATATATATATATATATATATATATATATATATATATATATATATATATATATATATATATATATATATATATATATATATATATATATATATATATATATATATAATCTCTCATTAACAAGGCGCCGATTAGAGGAAGACTGATTTTGAAAATAAATTTTGAACTATGCTCCGAGACAAACACTTAGAGGCTGATGATAACCGCGTGAAGAACGGTTTGAAATAGACTATACCTATGTTGAGGTCATTTTTTCTTTGCTTTTATACATATAGTTGGGGTGAGGGTTGATTTTTGAGGTCTTTAGAAGCTTTTTATTTTGCTTACAACACCATCACTTGACAAGATACCAGAAGTGTTGAAACAAAATGGCTATTTTTGTAGTGATTTTATAACATATTTATGTCATAATTTTCGAATAAATTATATATATATATATATATATGATGATTTTGGGGGATTATTATGATTATGATTATTGGGGTTGATTATGATTTGGGGGAATGATTATGATTATAATTATTGGGGATGATTATGATTTTGGGGGATGACTATGATTATGATTATTGGGGATGATTATGATTTTGGGGGATGACTATGATTATGATTATTGGGGATGATTATGATTTTGGGGGATGACTATGATTATGATTATTGGGGTTGATTATGATTTTGGGGGATGACTATGATTATGATTATTGGGGATGATTATGATTTTGGGGGATGACTATGATTATGATTATTGGGGATGATTATGATTTTGGGGGATGACTATGATTATGATTATTGGGGTTGATTATGATTTGGGGGATGACTATGATTATGATTATTGGGGATGATTATGATTTTGGGGAATGATTATGATTATAATTATTGGGGATGATTATGATTTTGGGGGATGACTATGATTATGATTATTGGGGTTGATTATGATTTGGGGGAATGATTATGATTATAATTATTGGGGATGATTATGATTTTGGGGGATGACTATGATTATGATTATTGGGGATGATTATGATTTTGGGGGATGACTATGATTATGATTATTGGGGATGATTATGATTTTGGGGAATGATTATGATTATGATTATTGGGGATGATTATGATTTTGGGGGATGACTATGATTATGATTATTGGGGATGATTATGATTTTGGGGAATGATTATGATTATAATTATTGGGGATGATTATGATTTTGGGGGATGACTATGATTATGATTATTGGGGATGATTATGATTTTGGGGAATGATTATGATTATAATTATTGGGGATGATTATGATTTTGGGGGATGACTATGATTATGATTATTGGGGATGATTATGATTTTGGGGGATGACTATGATTATGATTATTGGGGATGATTATGATTTTGGGGAATGATTATGATTATGATTATTGGGGATGATTATGATTTGGGGGAATGATTTTGATTATGATTATTGGGGATGATTATGATTTTGGGGGATGTCTATGATTATGATTATTGGGGATGATTATGATTTTGGGGGATGACTATGATTATGATTATTGGGGATGATTATGATTTTGGGGGATGACTATGATTATGATTATTGGGGATGATTATGATTTTGGGGGATGACTATGATTATTGGGGATGATTATGATTTTGGGGAATGATTATGATTATGATTATTGATGATGATTATGATTTTGGGTGATGATTATGATTATTGGGGATGATTATGATTTTGGGGAATGATTATTTTTCGAGATGATTACGTTGCTACTCAAAGGCTTTTCTACGTTTCTTTTCTCGGCTCCACACTTCAAGTTTTCTGCTGGCATTGATCGAAGTTTTAGTCAATTCCCAAAGCCTAATTTCGTAAGAAAAAAAAAGTCCTATGCAAATGAAAACCCAGATCAAAAGCTAGCCAGGAGGGATTCTAACGTCGAAGAACTTTTTTTTAAAAAGGTTAAGTGGCATAATTTTTTCGTTTTATTTATTTTTGTTGAAGATTATGATTTTTGGGCATGATTATGATTTTGGGGGATGATTATTTTTGGAGATGATTATTACGTTGCTACTCAAAGGCTTTTGTACGTTTCTTTTCTCGGTTCCACACTTCAAGTTTACTGCTGGCATTGATCGAGGATTTTGTCAATTCCCAACGCCCAATTTCGTTGGTCGTTCACTTAGAAAATGAAATCAGAATTTTTTTTTTTTCACCTTGCTCTTGGAGTAGATCGAAGAAGATGTTCTGAATTTCATTATTGTCCTCGTTCAGTTGCTTGGAGATTATTTTCGTTATGAGAACTTGAGAAAGTAAAGAAAAAATAAGGTATACCTTCTTGAACACTAGTATAAAATCACCCGCCCACACATGTACTCTCATGCACCAAAAACAAATGCCGGTATGATTCGATTATGTCCTTAAAACCCCAAACCCTCTCACAGTGTTTATTTAATAGGCCCATCGTGTTATGTTTCAAATAATCTTCTCGCCGGCTTCATTATTTTTTCCACGTTTATTAAACTTATATAAAAATTCCTGGAAGAACCCAACACGTTTATTTTATAGAGATCTGCTAAGCGAAGCTTAGATACGGCACAAGGTCGAAAGTATGGAGTTTGGAGCACCAAGTGAGAATCGAACTCACTATTCAGTTGTAATTGTTCTAGTGAGACAAGCTTGCGAACCACGACACCAAGTTAAAGTTCCCTATATGTTTGTTTTATAAGACGAAAAATTCCCATCAGCATGATTATTCCGGACGGCACTTTTATTTGCTATAACCCCTTGAAGAAGATCTTGCTTGAAATAATTTTCAGCAAACATCTTGAAATTATTTTCAAATTTGAAAGCATCTATAATTTTACAGTTGACAAGCGAATGTCCTTCCACGTTGATATTTTTCTCCTATTTGCCGTTTCTCTTCGAGACGACGTGGGTGACAAAAGAAAGACTTATCTTAACCGACAGAATGCTAAACCTCAACCCATGTGGCATATATATATATATATATATATATATATATATATATATATATATATATATATATATATATATATATATATATATATATATATATATATATATATATATATATGAATAATATATATATATATGAATAATATATATATATATATGAATAATATATATATATATATATATTTTATTCGACGCTATATTACATTTGCCTTTATAACGTCCATCACAAGACGAAACGCGTCGGCTAAGATAAACTTTTTATTTTGTCGTTATTTGTATTGTCCTTTTATAGATGACTCTATCTGAAATTTTTACACACACACGCATTCACACACAAACATATATATATATATATATATATATATATATATATATATATATATATATATATATATATATATATATACAAAATTACTCAAAAATATGTTGAATAATAAAGAGTAAATTTATTCAATAAAATCCCCAGACGACTTCAGAATCTACTGCAACTCTTCTGGTCGGTCTCCTTATAGGTGAAGGCAGCCATAATCCTTGCTTTCAGTTCATCTTTGATGTTACAAGTAGTTTTTGTTGCTCTCTCGCACAACTGCTCTTGACACACGATGAATGTAGGGGTTTACAATTCTGGGGAGTTATGTGGCCAGGTGTAAGGCGTGATGTGTTCACCAAAATTGTCTGACAGCCATCATTGGATTCTCCTGCTTGTGTGGCATGGTGTGGAGTCTTTTTTATCAGACATAGGGTCTTCTAGCAGCCACCCTCTTGACCCAGGGCAGCACTATCTCCTCAAGGCACTTGATGTAGGCCCGTGTGACGAAACTGAGACATGTGGGTAGCTGAAGGAGGCATAACATCGCCATCACTAGTGATCACTCCAAACACCTTCGTAATCACCATCAGACTCATCTAACTCTTTCCGAATCCTCTGCACGCTCCTCAAATTGGCACACAAACACTCTGAAATGTTAATATCGGAGCTTCTCGCGCGAATGCCAGCATGCCTTTTCCAAATTTGAATTGTGCCATGCTGCTATTTTTCTCGTAGACAGTGCTCAACTGACCCTATTATACTGTGCAGTGGACAAAGTAAAAACAAGCAATTCACATGCACGAAATTTAATATGGCGACAATTTAACCATCGCAACGTAAAGATACATAGTGGAAGCAATGCGTGTACAATCATAGGCATACTTTCAACAATAGATCCCTGAAAAATCAAACAATATCATCCAGGCACTATTGGGATCTAATTGGCAAAGGCCTCACGCCGCATTTAGAATGGAGGTTCGTATCGAAGGCTCAAACTCCTAAGAACTTCAGAGACAGTTGTGACTTATGTATCCAGGAAAAAAAAATTATAATTAAATATAAAAACCCGGAAGCGTTACTGAACCTCCGTAGTGAACTTATATCTAAATGCAGACATAAACATCTTTCAAAATATAAAACATCTCTCTTGTAAGGGTTCATTCTTGGAATCTGAAACATCAAATATGACAATCACCAGTATTAATGCTTGTATTCACTTCATTATTATTATATGGATTGATATTGGGGTCTTTGTTTATATAAGTTTATGTTTATCTCTTCTTGTACGTATGTTTGTATGTGTGTATACGTGTACTTGTATATATCAGTTTTGTGCGTTTGTTGTTGTATGTTTGTACATTTGTATGTGCGTGTATATTCGTATATATAAGCGGGTGTATGTTTAGATATATGTGTATATCTATGTGTGTATGTACGGATGTGCATATGTGTATGTACGGATGTGCATATGTGTATGTACGGATGTCTCTCTCTCTCTCTATATATATATATATATATATATATACATGTATATATATTATTTCAATTTAAAGAAAAACAGATCACTTTCAGGTTCCATTAGTTATAATTTATTTCACCAGAGTTTTTATTTTTCTCTGCATCTTCAGACTTCTCTTTCAAGGGTGAAAAAATGATTTTAAAATTTACACGTTTAATATTAATTTTAAAAAGAACTCAATACAAGATTAGAACAAGTTTATAATATATATATATATATATATATATATATATATATATATATATATATATATATATATATATATATATACATATATATATATAACTGTCCCTCGCTAATTATTTACACGCAAGTCCCCTCCCCGCGTTATAAGTATATATACTTATTGATTTTAGCGTGGTTTTTCCCCCACTTTTTTTTTGCTCTTCATTTTCGTTGCTCTTCTTTTCGTTTAATTTATCAATTTTTCCAACGATTTTCTCCTGATGAAATGTTGGACGAAAAGGCCTTAGGACTATTACCATCAATAAATTCCTTGTTTTTAAAACAGTATATATATATATATATATATATATATATATATATATGTATATAAATAAATGTAAATATATATGTGCATATATATATATATATATATATATATATATATATATTAAACGAGATTCTATTTTTAGATTAGATTTGAAATTTTTCGGAAAGATTTACATAATTTTTCAGAAAAGTTCTTAACTTCGCATTATTATTAATATTAAATGCCCCCTTTTTTCTTTCTTTTTCCTTTTTCCTTTCTTTATTTAAAAAAAAATTACATAAGTGTCATAATCGTAACCAGACAGAATATAATTTCGATTGCACACAAATATATCGCCAAATTTCCAGCTTTCATCGAATTCCCTTTCATTTCGTTTTCCTTTTCTTTTTATGTCTTTTCAATTGTCAACATTGATGTAACCATTTCTTTCCGTAATGTGTATCTAAACTAGGCCCCCACGTCTACAACCAAAAATTCAGTTTATAAAAATAACATCTATCCCGTTCCCACCCCTTCACCGTTGAAACTGTTAGATGTAGACGTCTCTTCTACTCCAATAGCTTCATGTCTCTCATATCTCGCCTGTTTCCCTGACAAATATAATCTCCAACTATTTAAGTGTAATATCAATCGACATCTACAGTTGCCTTGATCTATCCACTTCCCTTCTCCACATCCTTTCACCTTTCATTCCTATCTGCTCTCGCTCCTAATCTTCTGTAACCCCCTTGCCTTGATCGAACCACTATCTTTCTCCACATCGTCTCCTTTACCACTCCTATCTGCTCTTCCTCCAAACCTTCTGTAACCCCTTGCGTGCTAGTGGCTTCCATCCTTGCTTGGGGTGATAAGCTTAAAAAAAAAAAATTCGTCTCAAGTTCAATTTTAAAATATTTTCTCTATTTGACCCTCTCCCTGAATACATACTATCTTTTTCGTCTCTTCATCTCTTTCAAACCTCCTTTTCCACATATTATTCATAAACATTTTTCCTTCCCCTTCCACAATGTTAGACCTACATATTTACATAAATTTGATTTCGGATCTGAAGAAATCATTTCAATTGTTATCTGTAGGGTTGAGGTCAATTTTCTAACCTCAATAAAATAAATATAATCTCATGGCTTTTTAAGTGTTCGCGTTTTTATAATACTAATTATTGATCTATCTCTGACATATCCTTTTCGAAATATCTACACTAATTACCAATATTATCATATATATATATATATATATATATATATATATATATATATATATACATGCACTTTAAAAAATTTATAACTTTATTTGTATTTGCGATAGAAATAATTTCTAAAAAGGATTACAAAGAATTAAATCTATATTTTTAAGGTTCTATTGAAATTTTATTTAAGTTTCCACATGTCCTCCATCATTAGCAATACAAAGGGTAATACGATTTTGTAGCACACGGAACTACTTGACAACTGACTTGCAGTAATGCCTGAATCACATTAGTTATTTTAGCTATAATTAAAACTAGGTATATTAAACTTTATAACATTTTTTACAGATTATTTCTATCGCAAATACAAATAAAGTTATAATATTTTAAAGTGAACACAAATTTTATGGACACCCTGTATATACAAGTATAGGATTGGTGTATACGGAATAAATTCCAATAAACAAAAAATACTATTCTTAAAAGAGTGCTCAATTCTGAGTAGAGCAAATATAATTTATTCGAAAATTATAACATAAATATGTTATAAAATCACTACAAAAATAGCCATTTTGTGTCAACACTCCTGGTGTCTTATCAAGTAAAGGTGTTGAATGTAGAATAAAGAGGTACCTAAACTAAAAGTGTGTTGAAACAAAAGAGCTATTTTTGTTGAGATCTTATAACATATTCATGTTACAATTTTCGAATAAATTACATATATATATATATATATATATATATATATATATATATATATATATATATTGAGTTTTACATAACACCCTTGAGCGCTTAGCCTTGGAGCGGGTAGAATGGAGATCAACGTGTTTTAGTGGACTCAGCAGTTTTCAATGTGCTTGTCTGAATTGTCTTCAAGAAGCGAGAGCAAGATCTAAAAGATTAGCCAATCTAACAGTGATCTCATCTCTCAATCCTCACTCTTGCTCCATATGTGGCCTCCTTTGTAATTCACTTAAGATTATCGCACAAAATTTCATAACTGAATCAGTTAAGCTGTCAGATCCTCATACGTCGAAACCGATGGGATGGTCCATTATTATTATTATTGAGTTTTAGTTTAATATCAAAGTTGATCTTGCAAAAATCAAATAATTGTCGGATTTTAATGAAACTTTCGGGGCTTCACAATTGACTAAAATTATTTTGGATTTTTTTTAAGAAAGTCTTTCTACAAATATATTTAAGTGTATTTACTAAGTTGACCTAAGTATGGCACAATGCCATTGATTTCCGAGTATTAGAGTAAGAAACTAGATAGTTAATATGCATATTTCCTGACACAGCAGAGCAGATTTTTTTACATTTTTATTCATGCCAACGACCCAAATCGCAAATTGGGTGTATACGATTCTTCATTTCACTTCTTAGTGCCTTTATCGCCTTGCTTGGGGTGAAATGATTAAATGCTTCTTGTATATGTACAAGTTTTCTCTTTTCCAGTTTTGATGATTGCGTGTATGTGTGTGTTTCAAGCATATGTACCCAGATATGCTATGGTCTTGGTAATTATTTTATTAAAATTAATTACGTGCGTATTTATAAATTTAGATTGAAATTCTACGTTTGTAATTCCACGTAATTTGTGTGGATGTGTGTGCGTTTACTTTTCTGTATGTGTGCATACTATATATAAACTATATATAAACTATATATATAAACTAGTACGAATTACTTCATATTTACTTTTATGTATGCCTTGGTTATATAGATTTTTTTCTCCTGTGAACATTATCAAACATGGTGATATGTAATTCGATATTAACTTAATCTAGTATTTTTTGCATATGTGGTTATTCATATGCATATCTATCTATCTATCTATCTATCTATCTATCTAAAATATGAAATGGATTAAGCTCGACAATTATTTAATATATTTCCGTTTATACCTTATTTTAATAGATACAATTTAAGTACATGATGCCCGTATTAATTACATTTGCAGGCCTGCTATCTATCTATCTTTCTATCTATCTGTCTATCTAGTTATATTTATATATACATATACAGTGCTGTTCGATAAAAGTGACTCACCTGATTATTTTTTACTAAATGTTCTCTTCTCCGATGAAACGAAAGTTGAGCTAAATTCAAAGGATAAGCGATCCAAAATCCGAAGAAGAAGTTTTGAAAGCTCTTTGAATTTAGCAGTAAGTACTGTCAAGCATCCGTTCAGTATAATGTTCTGGGGATGCTTTTCTTTTCATGGAACTGGTTTCTTAAAACCTATTGAAAAGACCCTCAGGAGCGAGCACAACAAGAGATTTTAGAGTCATGTCTGCTCCCTTCTGCTGAAAGGGTGCAAATCGACCCCACCAAGCTCATTTTTATGCAGGACAATGCTCCCTGTCACAAATCAAAATTGATGAAGGAATAAATACTTTGATGAAAAGAAGGGGAGTGTTATGCCATGGCCGTCCCAATCTCCTGACCTCAACCCCATAGAAAACTTATGGGGTATTATAAAGTACAGGCTCTCGAGAAAACAGTTGAGCAACAAAGAGGATTTGATTATGAATTTCATATCCGAATGGAATTCAATGCTTGGAGATGAGATTTGCCAGAACCTAATCAAATCAATGCCAAAAAGGCTTGAAAAGGTTATTCAAAATAAAGGAGGACCCATAAATTATTAAATATTTCGAACTATATTACCTATTATAAATAAATTATACCTCTATTATTCTTTATTTAAAGCTGTTCGGTTATGTTTCTATTGATTACTAGTTGCAGGAAATAAGTCATTCACTTTTTTGCAGTTTGTCCCTAAATCTCATTTATATCCAAAATTATATTTATCAATAGAATACCTTAGGGTGAGTAAACTTTTTACTAGGTGGTCGGAAAGAGGTCTTTATATTAGTAAGATTAAAAATTAGTTTGACCCCAAAAACAATAGGCGAAAAAATCTTTAAGTAAAAAAAATCAGGTGAGTCACTTTTATCGAACAGCCCTGTATATATATATATATATATATATATATATATATATATATATATATATATATATATATATATATATATATATGCAGAAATATAGTTTTAAGGTGTGCTATATTTATGGGATAAACTGCTCCATATCAGAGATAGAGCGTATGTAAATATAAATATAAAAGTAAACACTGAAGTCAACACTCAGAGGCGACAGGCTGTTTTGTGCTGGACGTGGCCTGACGATTGCGTCCAGCATGAAACAAGCTGTCGCCTCTGAGTGTTGACTTCAATGTCCAGTTTTAGATAGATAGATAGATAGATAGATAGATAGATAGTATAAAAATTAGATCAGCCGATTCCTCTACATCCATTAACATCAGGGAGATCATTGATGTACTTCAGATTTTCTTTAAGGTTTGGGGATAAATTTCTACAATTAGTGACTGATTTCATAAAAACCCAGACACACATTTAAGATCCCTAATATTTTGAGGGTTGGGGGTCGGGCTTAAAAGCTAATACCTAACATTCTTATTAGTAATGGCTGGTTGCTCGTATCTGAGTATGCCTGTCTACAAGGGCTTCTATCCAATCACTGTTGTAGACTTCTGCTCAGGCATATTTGTGTTTGTTCAACACCACAGAGCCCACCTGTGGTTGATACTGCATCTATGTTGAATGGACCGTAATTACATTTTCTAGGAGAGTGTGCTTTATCTGACGTTAGCACCAGTCTGAACAAGGCCAGCACGCTGAAATCCTCAGTCACGATGACTTGCGACGTCTACCAAACAGTCTCGTCTACCCAGTTTCACTGACAAGGCTTAGGTCAACCCCTGGTATGGTTTTGAAGCACTTTCAAAACCCGATGTCATTAAGGAGTCACCTTCCTGACAAATCGACTATGGCGAGATTCGAACCCGGGTCTCATGGACGGAAAGCGAACGTGTCCATATACCCGGCAACCATATTTTATTCTCTAATTAATTCGGATGTGTTTGAGATTAAAATGCCAGCGGAAATCGTAGTGATAAAACGAATTTAAATTGAATTTTTTTTTCGATTGTCTCTGATGTCGCTAAAGTGTGGCGCTGATTATTTACGACAGTTGATAAAAAAATACGTAGGAATAAAGAGAATTTGGAAAACTCCTTTTATGAGTGAAGATAAAAAGAAAAAAGGAACTAGAGATAATGTGAGAACGAGTGTGTGTAGAAAAAAATGAAGACAGAGATGAAGAAGAAGAAGAAGAAGAAGAAGAAGAAGAAGAAGAAGACACGAGGGTTGGGAAGAATACGTTAGGAGGAAATAAGTTAATAATAATAATTTAAAAAATAGCTGACTGGGTAGGAATGATTATCCAGTGGGAATTGACCAAACGGTTAATGCAGACAAACTAGTGAGAATTTAAAAAAGAAAGAAATGTAATATAGTAAGTGTAGGCGTAACCTCATTAAAACGCAAGAAGTTAATGAGAATGAAAAAGACTGAAAAGACTTTAGCGAAGAGGAGATAGGACCAAAAAGAACAGGTTGGGAAGCCAGAAGGTAGCAATTGACGTTACATTAAAATCTTTGATGACGGTAGAGGACACGGAAACAACAAACCGAAAGAGAGGCAAGAAATGCGAGAAGAGGCAAGAAATGCGAGAAGAGGCAAGAAATGCGAGAAGAGGCAAGAAATGCGGGAAGAAGGCAAGTAATGCGAGAAAAGGCAAGAAATGCGGGAAGAAGGCAAGTAATGCGAGAAATGGCAAGAAAAGCGAGAAGAGGCAGGAAATGCGAGAAAAGGCAAAAAATGCGAGAAGAGGCAAGAAATGCGAGAAAAGGCAAGAAATTCGAGAAGAGGCAAGAAATGCGAGAAGAGGCAAGAAATGCGAGAAAAGGCAAGAAATGCGGGAAGAAGGCAAGTAATGCGAGAAAAGGCAAGAAATGCGGGAAGAAGGCAAGTAATGCGAGAAAAGGCAAGAAAAGCGAGAAGAGGCAGGAAATGCGAGAAAAGGCAAAAAATGCGAGAAGAGGTAAGAAATGCGAGAAGAGGCAGAAAATGCGAGAAAAGGCAAGAAATGCAAAAAGAAGGCAAGAAATGCGCGAAAAGGCAGGGAATGCGGGAAGAAGGCAAGTAATGCAAGAAAATGCAAGAAACGCGAGAAGAGACAAGTAATGCGAGAAAAGACAAGAAATGCGAGAAGAGGCAAGAAATGCGAGAAAAGGCAAGAAATGCGAGAAGAGGCAAGAAATGCGAGAAAAGGCAAGAAATACAAGAGAAGAAATTATCAGAATAGAACTTACCCTTACATCTAGCTATTTCAAAAAGAAAACGATGAAAATCTAGTAGTACGCTTAAATTCATGCGGTTGAAATAACATTGAGTAGAGCAATATTTATTTTGTTTTAATACAAAAATGTGGGACGGGTTCGAAAGGGGGGATATGGGGAGACTTGTCTTCAATCTGTCTTACCTTAAACTTACCTAGCCATTATTATTGACCCAAACGTACCACCAAAACAACACGTGTTAGAGAATATGAGAACACTGCGCGTTAGAGAATATGAGAAAAAAATACTATTCAGAAGGCACGGCTCGGGTTGAGGAATCGGGAAGCCGAGTTCGAATTCCAGTCGATTCATACATTTCCCAAGGGTATTAGCACTTACGTTCTAATACTCTTGGGAAATGTATGAATCCTCTTCTTCTCTCTCCAGCTATGACAGACCGGGTTCTATAGCTTTGGATGGCTACTGGTTTACCGCAGAAAGAAATGGCAACCTACTGTGGGGAAAAAATCTGCCTCGTCAGTCATGTATCGAAAGATACATGATCGCCTGCGCGTGTATCACGCATGACTATTAAGGAGAGACAGCAACATAAATCAAGAATTAGAAAGACAATAAATAACAATTGACATTGCACTGAAATTTTTGATGATCAAAATTGCTAGGGCAACCTAAAAGAGAGTTGCACAAGCAAGAAGTGTGGGAGAAGAAACTGTCAGCATAGAACTTACGGTTATATCTAGCCATTTCAGCTGTAAAATAATGAAACCTTGTCGACAATCTGGCATCACGCTTAAATTCATAAAGTCTATGCACCATAGAGGAAAGCAATATTTATTTTGCGTTATACAAAAATGAGGCACAAGGACAATATTGAGGGATAGAGGTAGGATGGTCTTCAATCTGTCTTGTCTTAAACATAGCTAGAAACAATTTCTGACCCAAATATACCATAGTATTCCTTACACCAAAACAACACATTCTTTCCATTCTTACTGCAGCCATCATAATGCCCCAAGGTCTCTACAAAGTCCTGATATATGCAATTTGTCTGTGGAGGTTGAGGAATAGAAATAAGAACTTTAAAAATTGAAACCCCAATGAATATTTACAATGATTAAAATTTTATATAGAAGAAACTAAACAAAATAGTGTTTGTGATGAAACCCCATACAATCCTTAATATTTATTTTGAATAATACAAAAATGTGGCAGGAGGCTAAAAGGAGAAGGTTGGTTTTCAGTGTGTCTTATCTTAAACATAGCTCCCCACAATTACTAACCCAAACATACCACAGTATTCCTTACACCAAAATAATACATTCTTACTTACCATTCTTACTACAGCTACCATAATACCTCAAATTCATAATACCTTAAATTCATAAAGTCTAGGTACTAATTCTTTTGTCTTAATACAAAATTGTGGCTGGTCTTCAGTATATCTTATTTTAAACCTAGCTAACTAAAGACATAACACAGTAATCCTTACACAAAAACATCACATTCTTACCATTATTACAACAGCCACCATAATACCTCAAAATTTCTATGTAGTTCTAACTAGTTCCCATATGTACAGTTTGTCTGCGGATGGTGGGGATTAAAGAACAACATTTAAAAATGTAACTATTTATAGAAAAGACACAGGGAATCTATTTTACGGCGGTGTAAAAGAGGCTGAAGCCGAGATTCCATGTCAGGACAATAAAATTTCAGATTCTTCCTTGTTTTTTTTTAATCAAAAATCTCTAAATCTATAGCCGGAGGACCAGACCAGATGTGGCAGCAATATTCAAAGCATGGATGAATGGTAGACTTATAAATATACAAGATAGATTTGGGTGTTACTGAGTGTTAGAGAAAAAACACCATTTTAGAACTAGAACAAAAAAAACGGGAATTAAGAAGACAGAAGATAACGATTGACATTGCATTTACACTTTTGAAGATCAAAGTTGACTGGAAAGCAAGAAGCCTGAAGAGAGTTCCATAAGCGAGAAGTGTTAGAGAGAAGAAACTGTTAGCATAGAACTTGCGGTTACATGTAGTCATTTCAGCTGTAAAATGATGAGGCTTTGTCGCCAATCTAGTTATTTTAAACCTAGCTAACCAAAATTACCGACCCAAAAATACCACAATAATCCTTACACCAAAACAACGCATTCTCCATCATAATACCTCGGAGTCTCTATATAGACTTAACTAGTTCCCATACGTATAATTTGTCTCTGGCGGGGAAAAGTAGCAACATTTAAAAATGAAACCCCATTGAATATTTACAATGAATACAATTTATATACAATAAGCTAAATGAAACAGTGTTAATAATAATAATAATAATAATAATAATAAAACCTTAATTGTGACAGAAAAATCAGTTTATTGCATGAAATTAATGCGGGACTAGTTAATTAGCAGCAACCATTAGACAAATCAGTCATCCAAACACAAAAACAAATACAAAATACACACTCGAAAAACGTAAAAGGTGCCGCATCTACTAGAGAACTGTCATCTCTTTCAAATAAGGAAAGTAGACAGAAATCAAAGTGGCCAATGTGCATACATCCTCTAGATATGTTAACTTAAGGAGGATTAGTCATTAGAATAAATGACATAAAAATATTTATAGAAAAGCCAGAAGTAACCCATGTCAAGATGTATAACTGGCGCACCAGCCCAAATGCGGCAGCTATATTCAATAAACAGACGGGTGGTAGATTTACATATGCGCAAGGTGGATTCTGACGAAAAAACGTTTCTGGCCCGACACAGTGGACCAACTTTCCTAGAAGAAAACATAGTAATTGATTCAATATAATCACTCCAAATCATGTCAGCGGAAAACGTGTGTCACAGAGAGTGCAATGTTTTGATCTCGTGGAGGTTAGAATCAGCCATTCTGATGAAAGGTAAAATGGTTCTCTCTGATGATTTGTTTTGGAGGTGGTAAAATTTACAAGCCATTTCTTGCCCCAGTTAACAAATTTTCGAGAGCCTGTTTTACCTTGTCGGATCTGTCGTATTTACTGTTAAGACATGATTAAATAGTTGTGTCGTCAGTATAAATATCTGGTTGGGAACTGATGACATTGGGAAGGTCGCTAATGAAGATATGAAACAACGTAGATCCAAGAATAGAGTTCTATTCGAAATTCCAAATAAAAAATAGGGGAAAAAATTGTAACCAGGAGCGCATTTTTTATTTATATTTTTTATTATTAAATGGTACTTTTTCATCCTTTAACGAAGCTACAAAACTTTGATAAAAATATTCTTTTTCTTGCGACAACGGATGACTATAAATTAGCATAGCCAATTTTAGCGGCATTTTGCAGGGAAAATATATTGATTTGGAAATTCTTGCAAAGATCAGATAATTATCGGATTTTAATGAAGCTTTCAGGACTTATATACAAATAAACAAAATAATTTTAGAAAATGTTAATGTTTATATAAGTTATAAGCACACGTCCTTGGAGAATTTAAAATGATAATTGATAAATGATAATTTAATTTGATATTTTTTATAATACAGGGTGCCCAGTTACAGAAAATCTTCTCCGAATCCTCAAATAAATAAATTATTTAATTAGACAAGATTTTAATTGCTTTTATAAATAAGATATAGTTACTGTTGTCTTTCTTTTTCGATGCATAAAGAATTGTTTTAATTTTTTTCATTTTAATTAGAATAAAGTTTTAAATCTTGTATAATTCTGTATTAATTTGTATGGTTTAGGTAATATTGTTATGAAATAAAAACTATATTTACTAATCATAAATGGAGAAGTTACTGTAATTCGGCGAGCGGTAGTATTTTTAAAAGAATCTTGAATTTTTTGTGCGTACATATCGACTTTTTCAAATACGGATGCCCATACAAGATATTAACAGAAATTAAGAGCAGTAACGATAGTAAATATAAAGCTAAAGTACTTAAATTTCAATACAGCATTTGATTACTTAGAATATTTTTCTGTTTTTTTTAAGATTACTGGGTAGTTCAAAAATATATTTAAAAAAGTGCTCACGTTTTATTCGTCAAGTTTTTCAGGTTATAAAAATGCGTGTCGATAATCATAGGCTCCGGAATAATCATTTAAAAATGCTACTGTTGAATTATATATATTCTCTTTTAGGTATTGTATCAAATAAACCAACAAATGCTCTGTAACAGTGAAAATCACTTTTATTTACCAAGTACTTTCCTTGTCTTTCTAGGATCATCATCAGGGGTGCATAGTTTTTGCCATACAAGTTTCTCTGATGATGATCCCAGAAAGAGATGGAAAGTACTTGGTAAATAAAAGTGATTTTCACTGTTACCGTGCATTTCTTGCCTTATTTGATTGTAATACACGGGAAAATATTTGTGAATATGAAAGGATTATGCTAAAAATAATCAAACATAATGTTTGTAATTTATTTAATAAAACACACACACACACACACACACACACACACATATATATATATATATATATATATATATATATATATATATATATATATATATATATATATATAAATGGCGAGATGTAACTACAAGCTCTATGCTACCAGTTTATTGTCCTAATTCTTGCTTTCCAATCAACTTTGATTTTAAAAAATGTCAACGGAATCTCAACCGCCATCTTATATCTCTTTCATTCCTGTTCTTTTATTGTTCTCGCTCCTTAACTCTTTGACCCCTGACAACCGCTTTACCGGTGGTTAAAAAACATGGCGTAACGCCCAGCCACTGGTTGAACGGTGGGTAAACACTTGTATATATTTTTATATCTACCGTGAAACCAATACCAATTTTTTGCGAATTTTGACTCAGGAGCTGTTGAAATTGTTCAGGAAAGCAGGGCTCAAAGGGTTAATAATTTCCTTCACACTCAGTAACCCCCTTGCGTTTTAATGGCTATATCGCCTTACTTGGGGTGAAATGATTAAAAAGATACTTGAAATGATTTTATAAAAATTGCTTGAAAATATTTACTTTTCTTCAAGAAGATATGAATCAGTTCTGTTATTTTTTTTTGTTGTTGTTTTATCTCTCTTTCCCCCATGGGACTGAGAATAGAATTTGAGTTTGTTGTGATAAAATCTTGTGAGGATATTGTGCGCGGAATCTATATAAATAAAAAGCAGTGTATGTGCGTCAGACGCCATAAAAGCACCTGAAGTAACAGACTGTAACGCACGATTAAAATTTAAATAAATAACTCATTTAAAGTTACATTTAAATATCGAACAGAATGTAAGATTTAAAAAATAACAATACTTTGTTAAAGATTTAATTTTAATTTCTGCTTTTCGTCGCAATTGAAATTGATATCGTCTAATTAAATCGTAATTAAAACTTAAGCGGGGCACGGTACGTTGCTCATATGTTTTTATTTTGCTAGCACGGGTACTGTGACGTATTCGAAATATTACATAGTTCGTGTTCCCTAATATCTTTTAAGAGTGACTTTATATGAAGGGATCATAAAGAATGGTAATTTCAAAAGAAAATAAAAATTGCACACAAAATAAATGTAAACAAAATACGGAGAACGGTTGCGTATACGAAGAAAGATTATGTTGAATTAAGGTGTCGAATAAAGATAAAATAATTTTATTATTTCTAAATTCTTATAACTTTTACGTACATAGGACGCTGAATGTAAAAGATCGAAAGCCCAAAAGCCTTCGTTTGGGCGGTTTCTAGACTAGTAGAAATAATATGTTTTTTTTTGTTTTACATTGTCGTTAACAAAGCGAAAAGATGAAGGAAATTAAAAAAATTAAATATTAAAACTTCAAGAAACAACAGAAAACAAATGCATTTTTTTGTGGAAAAAGCTATCTTTCATTTAAACTTTTTATTACAAAAGGTAGCAACAGAAAGAGAGAAGAAAGGACTAACCATCAATTTCAAGAAGAAAGATGCATGGTCGTCAGTAAAATGGATAATTACTATTATTTGACATCGAAGATACGTGGATAAAGAAAGTAGGAACATTTGATGTTACAGAAGGAAGCTTTGATGTGCTTATCAGTGAGCTTATAGGTATACATTAAATATATGATCTAAGGAAAATAATCCTAAAAATGATATAGGCCTCTGCAAGGACAACGTTCTCATAATCCTAAGAAATTGTAACAGACAAAAAAAAGACAGACATTATCAGACACACAAAGCAAACTGCAGGAAATCCTACGCAAAGTACGAACGGAAAAACAGACAAAATGAGTACCCATCAATTTCAAGAAGATAGAATGCATGGCTGTCAGCAAAAAGGATAATTACTATTATTTGACAATGAAGATACGTGGATAAAGAAAGTAGGAACGTTTGACGTTACAGTGGGAAGCTTTGATGGTGCTTGACAGCAAGTTTATATATATACATTAACTACATAAAGTAAGTAAAATAATCTGAAAAATGATATAGGTCTCTGCAATTACAATGTTCTCATAATCTTAATAAATTGTGACAAAAAAAAATAGTCATAATCAGATAGAGAAAAAAACTGCAGGAAATCCTACGCAAAGTACGAACGGAAAAAAAGGACAAAATGAGTAACCATCAATTTCAAGAAGATAGAAGGCATGGCTGTTAGCAAAAAGGAGCAACTGAAGATGCGAACTATTAATAGGTGACACCAAAATTTAAATTTTTATGAAATGCTTGAACAGAGGAAAGAAAATGAGACATCGAAATGCAAAGGCGCATTGGGATAGAGAAGGTGGCCTTCTAAAAGCTAATCAAAGTATTAAGAAGCAGGAAATTTTAATTGGCAACAAAGAAAAGACTATTGTATTCTTATCGGCACTGATATACAGCAATGAATGATGGACAATCTCATCACATATAAAGAAAAGACTTCACGCAATAGAAATGTGGTTCTACAGAAGGATGCTGAGAATGGCTGAGCATGTGCACAATGACGAAGTTTTAACGAAAATGGAAACAAAGCGGACAGTTATACTTAACATCAGACAAAGTAAAGTTGAATTTTTCAGGGGAGATAATGAGGAAAGAGGGTTTGGAAATTTGACACTCACAGGACATATAGAAGGTAAGATTGTTTTATGATCGATTCGTCTTCTACGGCTTATCAGCCTATTCCAAATATTTACAAATATTTTTAGATTGTAAGAATTTTTTTGAGATAATAATGATTTAATGATGCAAGTCTTACTAATTAACCCACATCTGGGGGGACGAGAGATATGTACATATATATATATATATATATATATATATATATATATATATATATATATATATGGGAAAACGATATAAAAAAAATTATACACACACAACGTATATATACTCGTGTAACGCGTATCATAGGACCCCCGAATTTTCACTTATAAAAATGATTTTATCATGTATCTCGTGTATCTTTTTATCCCATCTTATATTTAAATAAGTTAAAAAAGTAAAAGAGAATGATAAAAGTATCGTTAGTAACGCTATACCCGATGCGTAAACGCGTACAGCCATAAACAACCTATCGAGAAACAGATAAACACCTTATAAACATAAACAATACAAAAGATGCATATTAGCTATGTTTGTATTTTACAATACGATATTAATATGTGAATATCACATGCATTATTATTGGATACAGTTAAGTAAAACATCAGTTTTATCCAGATCATGTTTATTTTAAATGCAGTTTTTTTTTTTTTTTACTACAGTAAATGGGTATATAGTTTGGTCAAGGGCGTAGCTATGGACAGCAGTACATACGCTAATTTTATATCTCATGCGTGATACGTTCCCCTTTAAATTTAGCTTCAAAATTAGGTTTTCAAAAGTCGCATGATACGTTTATTATATATATATATATATATATATATATATATATATATATATGGTAAAATGATATATAAATTTTTATACACGCACACATATACATAGGACATGAAGTTTGCATTCAAGTGTGAAATAGACTGTCGCCGTTCGATGTTGACTTCAGTGTCCATTTTTATATATGTAAAATATATATGTATTTATATATGTAAAATATATATGTGTTATGGTAATTTATCCACGCACGAATGGACTCTCCCAGCTATAAATAAGAGCAGGTACTGCCTTTTGGAGAGGGAAGTTTCCAGCAGTAAGCTCTGACAGTCGGACCGAACATTATTACTGCAACACTCTCCTTTGTATATGTTTGTATTACTGTTTCTGTTAATATATTTGTTTAACTCAATTCCTCTCTTGTGTCTTTATTCCTGGCCCTAACAAGGCCACAACAGACAGAAACAAAGAAAGAAATTGTTATAGTAATTTACCCACGCACGCACGGATTCTCCTACCTATAAACAGGAGCAGGTACTGCCTTTTGGAGGGTGATGTTTCCAGCAGTCAGCTCTGACAGTCGGACCGAACATTATTGCTGTAACACTCTCGTATTACTGTTTCTGTTAATATATTTGTTTAACTCAATTCATCTCTTCGTGTATTTATTTCTGCTCCTAACAAGGCCACAACAGTATGTATATGTGTATATGACGATTGAAGAAAAGCCATTTTCAAGAGATAAAATATATGATATACAAAATATTCTAGAATTGTTTAAATTAACTTTTCTTTTCGTCTCCTTACATTCACCTCGCACAAACCAACATTAAAAAGAAAAATTGAAAATGAAACTAGTATTCACTTTTCCTGGATTTGTCTGGCTCAAGTATCCCCCGTAGACAGCCCTGTAGCATTTAACCCCATCATTAATGGACTAATATCCTCCGGGCTTAAGCCTTTTAAATTGTGCTCGATCTGCTGTCTCTGCCAGCGCAAATCACACATAATTTCCAGCGAAGGAAAGTGCTACAAAGCAACAATGACTTTGAGATCAAAATAATTTCCTGCTAGAATGGTCGATAATCTTGTACAAGGCCAATAAATACTCTCATTAGATCGTCGATAAGATTCCTATTTTGAGATGTTCTGAATTCAATTTTTAAAGAAAGCGTAAGTCGAGTTAGAGACAACGAAAATAAATTAAAATAAAAGTATTCCTAGACTATTTTTTTTAATTAATTCAACCCAGGAAAGGCAAGAATGCCACTAAAAGGAACGTAAAAGAATAATTATCTCCAAAAATGTCTATTATATATATATATATATATATATATATATATATATATATTGAACAATAAAAAAAATATTAAAAAATTAAAATCGTCAGACACACTGGGTTGTATATTAATATTCTTTCGTTTTTATTATTATTTCATTTAGATTCCTCGACTAGTTTCGGCCAACATGGCCATCATCTGGAGAAAAAAAACTCCTGTATGCTGGTAGCAGTGAACTACAGAAATGAATGTCTTGATGGGGAAAATTAACTTTTGTCTGTAGTTCTTATTTGTTATTTTATTTTTTAACATGAATTTTGTTCAGTCCTTGTGTTGTCCAAACAGTCTCTTTCAAGCTTTTATTTAATATAAGAGCTGGATAGATTCATGCTGCTCTAAATTTCTTTGGTCATTTTGACAGTTTTATTGGTTCCTGGAAAGGAGATGTGTCTCTGTTAAATGCGCGCTCACGCGTGTCTGTGTGTGTGTGTGTGTGTGTGTGTGTGTGTGTGTGTGTGTGTGTGTGTGTGTGTGTGTGTGTGTGTGTGTTATTTGGTTCTTAGGGAGTGGGTGAGTATGATGTGTGTAAGCGTGTATATTACTATGGGTGTGTGTTATCATTTGGCTCATTAAGGAGTGAGTATGGTGTGTGTAAGTGTGTATATTCGTGTGGCTGTATATATACGTGTGAGGTCTCAACATCTCTGTAAGCATGTCTGTCTGGTGTGGGTGAGAAATGTGGGTAGGTCCTCAATTGTGAGGTTATATATTAATACTATCTATATTATTTAATTTGTGATTAAGCCAGTCTGGATAGTGCGTTTTTAAGCGTCGGATTCACTTATTTTCATGGAACTCTAAAATCTTTCTAATGTTATCTGCTCTGAACTTTCCTATTCTCTCAATTATAGTGAATTTGGCATAGGTTTTAAAATCCTGTTCTTCTAGGCGGAAATGTTGTTCTACAGGTAATAATCTTTCATGGGTAGTCGACTTATATATATATATATATATATATATATATATATATATATATATATATATATATAATATTATTGGTTAATATATATATATATATATATATATATATATATATATAATATATATATACACATACATACATACATACATATATATATATATATATATAAAATTCCAAGAGGATAGGATGTTTTTATTATATATATATATATATATATATAAGTGTTTTTAAACTATGATTTTCTCTCGTACATTCAGACCTGCTCGATGCGATTCCAAATGTTATCAAATGAGGTCACATCTTATGAAATGAACAAAGTTCGACAATAATTTTACGATATTTTTATGTTTATACATTATTTTATAGATCCAAATATTTAAGTAAAGTAAATTTAAGTATTAACGACATTTACCGGCCTACTATTACTTTACTCTGTCCATTTCATGATGTGTAACGTCATTGTATACATTGGGATACGCATCTAGCAGATATGAATGTACGAAAGAAAATCATGGAGAATTGTAGTTTAAAAACAGTAAAATCGACCTTGCTAACCGAAACGCTCCTCTATGGCTAAATCGGTAAAGCACGTCAGGATATATATTAGTGAATATATATAATACCCAACTCGGAGTTTCATGCAATTTTGCAATCTTCAGGTGCTGGATACGGACTGACAATTATGAAGTTCGCGTTCTAGTGGCGATATTTTAAAATTGTGTGTTAAGTCATGTTTATTTAAATATTGTTATCTAAAATATAATTAATTATTTATAATTTATATCATTCCAATTCTTAAGTTCAAAAGACGAAGAATTAAAAAAAATTAAAATTAAAAATTATTTTAAATGAAAAATTTTCAAATAGAAAGTAAGTGAACACGTTAAGTATCAAGGGAGATAACTCTCATTTTGAGCATAAAATAACCATTCTTTCAACATTTAAAGTACTGTCTAATGCAATAAACTTAGTATTCACGATGTTAACATAACAGATTAAGTCTATATATCTAATGTCTATAGAAAATTAGCCTTATACTTATAAAGGTGAAATTACATATACACACGTTATAAATTATTCATGTACGATAATATGGTTTCTATGAATATTAATAGGTGTTACATATTACATTAATATTCATAAAATATATTTTAAAATATATTTTAATCAGGGGCCGTGGGTTTGAGCAGGTGTTTGGTTTTAGGGATGCACGCAAACTTCAATTCGCTTCTTGTATTCAACAAGTTATTTAAGTGTTTTAATGTAATAAGTTTTTCCAACAAATAAAAGTTACATCTGTCTCCCTTTCAGTTGTATGGATTACATTTCCCGATTATCTCCCAGCTAATGGCTATGTTCTTATAGTTGTCTTCTGATCGCCAAACATACTTTGAAAGAGTTGTGCAGTTTTTTTTGTTTTTTTTTTTGTATTTGATATTGTTCAGTGTCATTTTGTGGTGGTAAAAACACGATTTCCAGCTGCTCTCTATTTTGAAATTTATTTTACTGATAACTGATTTTTTGTTTGGATATTTTCGTTTAGCAGCATATCAGTCGATATAGGTGATTTAATTCGGAAATCTAAATATTTTCCACGCTATTTTATGGTTTCAGTTACATACATTTTGAACGCCGTTTTATGTCGGAGAACGAACGGGGTTGACAGCTAGTGGACTGGGCACCACCTTCACACACGCTTCATCTACCTTATAGCAGTAGATTACAAAAATCTGGTTTATTGCTAGAAATTGTTCTGTTTTTCACTCGTGGGTAACGATCTGGGCGAATGGTACGTTTTTAAGCCACAAGCGTTTGTCTGGACGACACTGCACCCTGTTAACGAAATTGGAGCTCTATTCTACGACGAATACTAAGATTAAAAGGTCCCAACTCTACTTTATAGTAATTTGGTATTTACTCGATACGCAGAAAGTCGCGTTGTGATACAAGGTCGGTTTAATGTAGGGAGCCAGACGTATAAACACGGGTTAGGAACAAAATTTCCCCGAGCTGCCGCAACTGTCGTTTGCGCAGGCCTCGGCGCGAGCACGGATCCCTCTCTATTGTGCAATGAGAGAGCGCGGTCTCGGATATCTGTTCCCCAGTGCCGGGCACTTCTCAGTATACATTTCCTCAGTTGCGACTCTGTCTGTTGACGGAGCTGCCCCTGAGCACACTCTGACGCAACTGAGAGATGATAAATAAACGTGTTACAAACTACTCGAGAGTAAATTGTATTTACGCAACCACCAACGAGGTCAGGTTGTGACACAAGGTCGGTTTAATGTGGGGAGCCCGAGCGCGTATTCCCGGGCTAGAAACAAAATTATATGTCTTATATAGCGCAGCAGAGTGTTTGGAATTTGCATTTTACTTGGCCTTCAACAAGTTGGCATCTATTTGTAAAACTTTCTTAACTATAACGAGCCTACCCCCACGCAGGACCAGTCAATTTCTTCTGTCTTTATAGTCATATTCTTTGAACAAATATATTAAACGCCCACAACCCTTTCAACATTTTGTGAATAGTGAACATTAATCCCATAGAAAAAGAACTAATTTTTTCTAGGAAAAATTGCCAGATAGAGAGCGAAGCCAACTAGTTTGAAATATAAATATAAAAACAATAATAAATACATGTCGAAAAGGCTTTCACATAACTTTCTTTTTGTCGCCTCACTCGATCTGGATTTCAGAATAAAGTGATGAGGAAAAAATAAAACAGAAAAAAATAAAAGACTATTTTTGTGGTAATGGTGGTGTGCATGTGTCTTGATATTGGAGCTGTCATCCATTGGCGAAACTCATACTAGAAGGGAAGATATGATATTAAATAGAAAGGTACTTAACAACAGATTTATGGCTCATGTTGACCCCACAACTACTTTTTGTGCTGCCTGGGACTCGACTATTAAAAATGGGACTTTTTTCAGCGGCTAAAATATTATTATTTCCATCTGTCATAAAACTGCACCGCCCTGTGTATGATAAACTATATGCAACAGCAAAGGCTTTGTTCGGGAGATTGTAGGTTTTGAGGAGCGTGGAATCACCACTTAATTGCTGTTGTTTCCAGGTCCACCCTGACCAGGGGTGGTAGTACCTGTTAGGGTCTCAGCTAATGGTCATTAGTTAACCACAAACCACTACGAAGTATAACAATATATTTTTGCAGTAGAATTACCAGCAAAGCATTTTCATAATAAAAGAATTACTAGCAATATATTTTTGTAATAAAAAAATATTACCAGCAATACATTTAAAAAATAATACCAACAATTCATTTAAAAACAATATTACCAGCAATACATTTAAAAATATAACCAGCAAAACATTTAAAAAAAATTAAGAGCTATAATCTTTTAAAAGATATTACCAGAAATCAATATTTTAAATAAAAGAAAAAATATTACTAGGAATACATTTTTATAAAAGAAGAAAAATATTGCCACCAATACATTTAGAAAAAAAAGAAAATAAATTACCAGTTATAGATTTAAAAAAAAAAGAAAAAATATTTCCAGCAATACATTTTTTTAAAAAACAGAATATCACCAGCAATACATTCTTTAAAAATATTACTAGCAATGCGTTTTTTTAAAAATGGAAAAATTATTGCCAGAAATGCACTTTTATGAAAAAGAAAAATATTACCAGCAATACATTTTTTAAAAAAGAAAAAATATTACCAGCAATACATTTTTGAAAAAAAGAAAAAATATTACCAGCAATATATTTTTAAAAAAAAAGAAAAAATATTACCAGCAATACATTTTTAAAAAAAAAAGAAAAAATATTAGCAGCAATACTTTTTTTTAAAAAAAAGAAAAAATATTACCAGCAATACATTTTTTTAAAAAAAGAAAAAATATTACCAGCAATATATTTTTTAAAAAAAAGAAAAAATATTACCAGCAATACATTTTTTTAAAAAAAAGAAAAAATATTACCAGCAATACATTTTTTAAAAAAAAGAAAAAATATTACCAGCAATATATTTTTTAAAAAAAAGAAAAAATATTACCAGCAATACAATTTTTTAAAAAAAAGAAAAAATATTACCAGCAATACATTTTTTAAAAAAAAGAAAAAATATTACCAGCAATAAATTTTTTAAAAAAAAGAAAAATTATTACCAGCAATATATTTTTTAAAAAAAAGAAAAAATATTACCAGCAATACATTTTTTAAAAAAAAGAAAAAATATTACCAGCAATATATTTTTAAAAAAAAAGAAAAAATATTACCAGCAATACATTTTTTAAAAAAAAAGAAAAAATATTACCAGCAATACATTAAAAAAAGAAGAAAAATATCAGTAATACATTTAAAAAGTAAATTGAAAAAATATTTCCAGCAGTATATTTTTGCAAAAGAAATTACTAAGAAAGAAATTACTAATGCTCCCAAGAAAAGAAAATTTCGCCACTAAATGACCTCTAAGGGGTTGATATGCCCTTAAAGAAACAAAACTAACAAAACAGGATTGAATGACTGTTAATGAAATCGATGCTTGTATTTTAAGATCTACTAATAGCGTTGCGACCACGCAAGAGTCCCTCAGTCCTATTACGGTGCGCATTTTGTTCGTCTGTGTAGCCATATCAGTGTCAGCAGGGGTGCGGCTGCAGCGCGTCAGGAAGGATAGCTTTGGCACTTGTCTGTCTTGGCGAAGAGGGTTACTTTGGTGTGGTCTACCTTCCGGGGGGGGGGGCAACTCGGGCGGTCCTGACGGGGAGAGTCACTGAGTGAGACCGCGTCTTGGTTTCTTGATGAATAACCTTTTGGGGGTGGAGTCAGAGCTGGCGGGACGTGGAGATGTTGTTCTCTGTGGGACAATGGTCCTTGGAGCGGAGAGACAGGCAGAGAAGACAGAGGAGGAGGGGAGGTAGCTCACGCGCTACGCGAAAGGAAGAAGCGTCCTCAACGCGCCTCACCTCGGCCCTGCTCGGATACAGCAGAAGATTACAACCAGAATAATATTGCGTACTGCTACAATTTCGTCACATGATTTTATTTCGTGGGTAACGATCTGGCCCGAAAGTTATTTTTTAAGCCACAAGCGTTTAACTAGATGAAGCTGAACCATGAGAATGAACCTGGTTTATGGTCTGAGCTGCAACATGTGATGTTTGTATGTGGGTGATGTTTTTTTTTTTTTGCGGAGGGGGGGGGGTATGATCTTTTGACCCCATAATCATCATCAGGTCGAGAATTCTTCTCGGATTCTCCTGACTCGTTCCCATCTCTGTCAGTCATATATCGTCCAAAGGCCGAAGGAGAAATGGGGAAATGCTCGTCTCTGCGAACTATCCTAGTCCGAGTTAGTCACAATCACGACCCATCCATTCAATACAATTTATCCTTTCATCACAAGAATATACCCCTCACCACATAAACCCTCATATATCACAATACCACACATTCACAGGGGGGCTACGAAACAACCACATGGTATAAAAATCTCGTGAGAGTCCATAATAAAGTATATAAAAATTTCATGCATCATGAAATGAATGCGGTGGTGAGATGAATCCCGAAAACTAACTAAAGATTGCAACAAAGCAAACAAAAAAAAAAACATATGTTAGTAGGTCTCGTCCACCCCTCAAAATAATAAGAGCGGCCGCTGTATTCTGTTGACAGACAGAATCAAGTGGCACACTCACTAATGAAGTAGGAGTCATATATGGTCTGGTGAGGTGCCCCCGCTGCAAGTCTCGAGGTCCTCGACAAAATCGGATATTCAATCTGATGCGTCTACAGTCGCTTTCTCACAGACTTGCCGTGGCTTCCCTTTGTCTCTTCTATAAATATTTTCACGGCAACTGTTCCGACGAGTCGCTTACTCTGGTTCCCAGACTGCATGGATTTAAGCGAGCTACTAGGCTGGCATCTCGGTCTAACCTTTTCACTGTCGAAACGGTTAAATGTATCCGTCTCTTCTACTCAAACAGCTTTTTCTCTCGCACTTCCCGTCTGTGGAACTCCCTTCCTCTTACTTGCTTCCCTGATAACAATAATCTTCAAATATTCAAGTGTAATGTCAATCGACATCTAATACCTTGATCTTGTTCCCCGTCCTTCACATTTTCCTCTCCCCAAACACGCCTCTTGCTTTCTACCGTCAGTAACCCTTTGCGTGCTAGTGGCACTCCAACCTTGCTTGGGGTGAAATGCTTTAAAAAATACATCGCTATCGTAGGTCCTCCAGATGGCATCTAGAGTCATCTACATGTTGGTCAATGTGGGCTTGATTAGGTCTTCCAACGGATCTTTTGTCGCGGAATTGGTTCGATAGGAGGGTGTCACTCACAAGTTCTGACTTATTTCTGCAGGAGTGACCAGCTAGCCGAAGTCTTCTCTCTCTTAGCGAAATATGAGGAAGGTATCCATACAGGCGTTTCTTTGTTTGGTTTTTCTTCCAGCTCAAGTCCAGTGCAACTCGTAACATCTTTATGTATGTTCCGTCAAGTGACGGTTCTTGGTATTTCGTTAGTGTCCATGTTGTTGGGCCATAGAGCAAGACAGATTCTACCGTGACCTTAAAGAAGACCTTTCTTAAGATTGTCAGAGAGGAAGGACTTCCAGATATTGCTTTGAATCATCTAGGACACCCCAAGCCTTGCCTTTATGGATTTTGATGTCTCTCTCTGTTGACTGGATGTTGCAGCCGAGTTAAACAATTTCCTGGACGGAATTGATTTCGTTGCCGTTGTTCAACTTAATTCTTTACGGGTAGTTATTGTTCCTGTGGCGATCATCGACAAACGCCAGAGAGAACGTAGCAGATTAATGGAAGATCATCCTGTATGACAACAAGAAGGTGTATTGCTCCAGTTAGCAGAGAAACGTAATACATCCAAAGCAGATGCGCACTGAGATGTCATTAGCCATCAAAAAATTCAAATGACAGTTCCTAAAAAAGATTTGACACCAAGCAAGATAAAAAAAATCTCGAGAGGCTAGTGAGTGTGAAAGAATATAAAAAACACCTTAAAGGAGACAATGAAAGAACAGAAATTAAGAGAGAAGATAACGAAATTCCAATCACCTGAAGAAGAAACGTCGCGAATAAGACAATAAAGATGAGAAAAACAGTCCGAACGATGGGAATAACGTAAATAACATGACACAAATCCAAAAGAGAAAGGCATGAATTCCCTTTTCCCTGCACTTAAGGAAATTATAATCAATGTGCTTTTTACCTAAGACTGTTTAGGATCACATGGCACAAATTCAAATGAAAAAGGCATGAATCCATTTTTCCTGCATTTAGGGAAAGTATAATCAGTTTTCTTTTTAACTAAAACTGTTTAAGATCATTTTCTGTAAATAAATATCAGCCTGTTAACAAAAATATCAAATTTAAGAAACAAAAATGTTCTTTATTGTCCTTTTCGATAATTTTATAATTTAAAACTCTTAAAATAATAATTTTTTATAGTTTTGTATATGATTAAAGTTAAAATAAACGTAAATCTGCTCTTTAAAATTCTTTTTCTTTTTTTTTATTCGTTTAGTGTTCACTCTTGTGTGGATTTTCCCACCGTCTAAGAGTTCACAAACCAAAATTATCTTGCTGAGGTGGTTCAAACAGCACCTGTTAATCCTATTTTCAAATTTGACAGTTTTTATTGAACGGTCATTAATTGAATCCGCAGTCTCTAACATAAATGTTCATGACTTCGGTGTACAGAAGGGACTGCCCAATTTAATACTGTAGGTGTAGTTCAGACAGTTGTCATAGACGAGGATAATGACAATAGATAGATAACGAAGATAATGAAGATAGATAGATAGATAGATAGATAGATAGATAGATAGATAGATAGATAATGAAAACACTTAGATAATGAATTTAGATAGATAGATAGATTAGGAAAAAGGATAATGAAGATAGATAGATAGATAGATAGATAGATAGAAAAGATGATGAAGATATATAATGAAAATACTTCTATAACGAAGATAGATAAGAAAAAAGTTAATATAGATAGATAGATAGATAGATAGATAGATAGATAGATAGATATGGGGAAAAGATGATGAAGATAGATAATGAAAATACTTCTATAACGAAGATAGACAAGAAAAAAGTTAATGAAGATAGATAGATAGATAGATCGATAGATAGATAGATAGAAAAGATGATGAAGATATATAATGAAAATACTTCTATAACGAAGATAGATAAGAAAAAAGTTAATATAGATAGATAGATAGATAGATAGATAGATAGATAGATAGATATGGGGAAAAGATGATGAAGATAGATAATGAAAATACTTCTATAACGAAGATAGACAAGAAAAAAGTTAATGAAGATAGATAGATAGATCGATAGATAGATAGATAGAAAAGATGATGAAGATATATAATGAAAATACTTCTATAACGAAGATAGATAAGAAAAAAGTTAATATAGATAGATAGATAGATAGATAGATAGATAGATAGATAGATAGATAGATATGGGGAAAAGATGATGAAGATAGATAATGAAAATACTTCTATAACGAAGATAGACAAGAAAAAAGTTAATGAAGATAGATAGATAGATAGATCGATAGATAGATAGATAGAAAAGATGATGAAGATATATAATGAAAATACTTCTATAACGAAGATAGATAAGAAAAAAGTTAATATAGATAGATAGATAGATAGATAGATAGATAGATAGATAGATAGATATGGGGAAAAGATGATGAAGATAGATAATGAAAATACTTCTATAACGAAGATAGACAAGAAAAAAGTTAATGAAGATAGATAGATAGATAGATCGATAGATAGATAGATAGAAAAGATGATGAAGATATATAATGAAAATACTTCTATAACGAAGATAGATAAGAAAAAAGTTAATATAGATAGATAGATAGATAGATAGATAGATAGATAGATAGATAGATAGATAGATAGATAGATATGGGGAAAAGATGATGAAGATAGATAATGAAAATACTTCTATAACGAAGATAGACAAGAAAAAAGTTAATGAAGATAGATAGATAGATAGATCGATAGATAGATAGATAGAAAAGATGATGAAGATATATAATGAAAATACTTCTATAACGAAGATAGATAAGAAAAAAGTTAATATAGATAGATAGATAGATAGATAGATAGATAGATAGATAGATAGATAGATAGATATGGGGAAAAGATGATGAAGATAGATAACGAAAATACTTCTATAACGAAGATAGACAAGAAAAAAGTTAATGAAGATAGATAGATAGATAGATAGATAGATAGATAGATAGATAGATAGATAAGGAAAAGATAATATTAATTTGAAAAAAGGGTGTATATTGTTGCAGTTGTGAAAATCTGATTTAAAATTAGCGGTTAAAGAACCGCCAAAATTATTTGTAAATTGTTTCGGTTTCATTTCTTTTGAATTCATGGAGAAAGAAGGTTTTATAATTACTTGCCAATGAGGCCCTTGTGAAATTCTGGCTGAAGCCCGTATGACCTTCCGTTGTTCAATAACAAGCACTGTTATTAGCGGATAAATCAGACGTCAGTTAAACGTCGAGGAAAGATTAGGACGGCGGTTTAGCCCGGCCGAAGTGATCATAAATCAACACGGGAGAAGAAAGATTAGCCGACAGATTCAAGACAAATTCAAACCCCAGAACAGAAAATTCCTTTCTGCGTCTTTCTGAGAAGAATTTAAACCAAACGAATATTCAAGTTTAACTCTCCAGTAAAGTATTACATAAAGCTCTCGAAACAACAACCTGTGGAAAACCCGAAACACCTTCGTGCTGAGACGCTTTGTATTTTTTGCCTTATGCAATTTTCTTTTTACTTCCTCAAAGTTTTTTTCCCTTTTTTTTCCATTTTTAAAGCGCTTTTTTGTCATTGCATCTGTATCATTTTCTAAAAAACTATAACACTTTTCCCCTTATATCTTTAGTTTATTGTAACGTCAGAAATTCTGTTATTCTTCTATAATAAACACACAAAAGGAAATTTTTGGTGCCAATTTTATATTGTACTTTGTTTTAACTTTACTTTGTGTATTAAACTTTTCCTTTGAAATTTCAGGGAGTGGTTGGGTTTTGTTTTTTTATTTGCGCCTATTATGACCCCAACGAGAAACGAAAAAAGAGTTCTATTTTTCCATTCTTTTCCTACCAACTGGGTTTTGTGTTTGGCGCAAAAACTTAGATTTGGTGGAGATTTTTAAAATGTTTACATTTTGCACAAAAGTCGAACGTAGTCTTCGCGCGATTTGCTTCAAATTTTTATAAATAAAGTCTCGGTACCGTAGAAGATACTAAGGACACCATGGACCGAATATGTGAGCAACGACGAAGTTTTAGAGAAAATGGAAACAAAAAAGAAACTTATACTTAACATCAGGAAGAGACAGTTAAAATTTCTACAGAAGGATGCTGAGGATACCATGGACCGAATATGTGAGCATCGACGAAGTTTTAGAGAAAATGGAAACAAAAAGGAAACTTATACTTAACATCAGGAAGAGACAGTTGAAATTTCTACAGAAGGATGCTGAGGATACCATGGACCGAATATGGGAGCAACGACGAAGCTTTAGAGAAAATGGAAACAAAAAGGAAACTTATACTTAACATCAGGAAGAGACAGTTGAAATCTCTACAGAAGGATGCTGAGGATACCATGGACCGAATATGTTAGCAACGACGAAGTTTTAGAGAAAATGGAAACAAAAAGGAAACTTATACTTAACATCAGAAAGAGACAGTTGAAATTTCTACAGAAGGATGCTGAGGATACCATGGACCGAATATGTGAGCAACGACGAAGTTTTAGAGAAAATGAAAACAAAAAGGAAACTTATACTTAACATCAGGAAGAGACAATTGCAATTTCTACAGAAGGATGCTGAGGATACCATGGACCGAATATGTTAGCAACGACGAAGTTTTAGAGAAAATGAAAACAAAAAGGAAACTTATACTTAACATAAGGAAGAGACAGTTGAAATCTCTACAGAAGGATGCTGAGGATACCATGGACCGAATATGTTAGCAACGACGAAGTTTTAGAGAAAATGAAAACAAAAAGGAAACTTATACTTAACATCAGGAAGAGACAATTGCAATTTCTACAGAAGGATGCTGAGGATACCATGGACCGAATATGTGAGCAACGACGAAGTTTTAGAGAAAATGAAAACAAAAAGGAAACTTATACTTAACATCAGGAAGAGACAATTGCAATTTCTACAGAAGGATGCTGAGGATACCATGGACCGAATATGTGAGCAACGACGAAGTTTTAGAGAAAATGGAAACAAAAAGGAAACTTATACTTAACATTAGGAAGCAGTTGAAATTTTTGGGACACTGAATAAAGCAGGATTGCTTGGAAAATCTGATACTCACAGGACTTAGAGTGGAACAGAGGAAGATGGGGAGGCATACTTAATGGACTTGACCAAGTGGATGGCAGTACAGGGCACGGGAAAAAATAACAAAAAGGCAAGATTTATTAAGAACTACTAGGAATAGGAGGATGTTAAGATGAAACTCATCACGATGGTTCCGTAGTTTTTTTAACCCAAGTACTTTCGATTTTTTCCAAGATCATCTTCAGGATTAAATTACAAAAAAAAAACGCTTCAACACGAACATTTCAGATGTGTGAATCTGAGGACAACGCAGAGTATTCGGAAAGAGTTGGATATGTCTAATGGTGATTACGAAGGTACGGCAGGTCGAAATATTCCCTCTGATCGTTCTGGTAAGAAAAGAACTCCCGAATTTGTTGATAAGAATCTCAGAATCAATACGGACGTCTACATCAAGTACCTTGACAATGTAGTGCTTTCCTGTGTCAAGAGGGTGGCTGCTGAAAGACCCTATTCCTAGCAATAGGACTCTGCACTACGCCACACAAGCAGGAGAACCCAGTCATTGTTGTCTGACAGTTTCTGCGACCACATCACCCCTTACACCTGGCCACCTAACTCTCCATTCTGAACCCCCCTTGATTATTATGTGTGGGGCCCAGTTGAGCAAGTGACCCCAAAAAAACTCTTTGTAACACTAAAGATGAACTGAAGACAAGGATTATGGCAGCATTTACTAATTAAACGTGGAGACCGCCCAGAAGAGTTGCAGGAGATTCTGAAGTCGTCTGGGGGCTGTGGTTGAAGCCAATGGCGATTTTCTTAAAAAACTTTACTCTTTATGTTTTCAAGATATTTTTGTGTAATTTTGATAAATATATCTGTTAAAATGAGATGTCAGAGTTAGTTTTATTTCTGGATAATCTCGACGGCAATTTATCCATCGCACCTTGTGTGTGTGTGTGTGTGTGTGTGTGTGTGTGTTGTGCTCATGCGTACGTCAAACCAAGTGGGATAGTTTGGACTCCGTAGACTTAGATATGTACAGCCAATCTAAGAAATGGAAAAAGCATATAAGAGGAGCCTGAATGTACTGTTTATGTTGTTCGTGGTAAAATTTTACATCAATCATTTCTTATCCGTATTTCCAAAAACTGTGACTGATGCTTCACAAATCTTGATCACCTTAATCTAATTTTTGTGTAGATATTTCATCAGCAGTTTTTGTCTTTTTATCCGATCATCCCGTACAACGAAGAAGGAATGCTTGGAAAACTTATCCCTCACAGGGCATATTGAGGGTAAGCGAGGTAGAAAAAAGCGGGCCACGGGCCTGAAGTTGTGGAGAGCCATGATCTCGCGTCATGAAGGGACACGACATTTAGAAGAAGATCTGATCTTACTCGAAGTCAACAACTGGCAGGCAATATATGTGAATAGTTTTATTATTATTGTTATTAATATGAATGAATTCAAGAATGCGATCAGTCAGTCGTTGAAAGACGTTTTTTGTCAATTTTTTCAGTCTAGTGTTGCTACTTGAGTGTGATTTCTTTTTCCTACTTATTTATTCTGTGTTTTATATATTTATGCATCTAATTCATTTTACCTCTTTCTTTTTTATGAGAATGTTTTGCAACAGACGCCTCTCCTTGAAGAGGAGATTGCGCAGAACTAACCTGAAAACTACAGGAAATCAAGGTTAACGACTCGTTTTAAGAAAAAAAAACCATTAGTCAATATTTAAAGATGGCGCTCTTTTGAAAATAAAGAAAATAAAAAGTCAGCCATTGACATTACGCATTTATAACAATTTCTTTGTTTGATTTGCTTTACTTTTGCCCTACTTTTCTTTCTTTCTTTTTGTCTTTCCTTCTTTTTGTCTTTCTTTTCATCATATACCGCTCTTATCCTTTTGTCTTCCTTTCTTTTCTTCCTTCTATTTTATTTCATTTTATCTTTTTTTTCTTTCATTCTTTCTTTTTTTCATTATTTCGTTCGTTCTTTCTTTCTTAACGTTTTTCTTTCTGTCACGGTTTTTATCTTTTCGTTTATCTTTTTGTTCTTTTTTGCGTCCATATTTTCTTTTTTTTTCTTTTTCTACAGTCTCTTTTTTCCTCTTTTTTCCTCTTTTTCCTCTTTTTCCTCTTTTTTCCTCTTTTTCCTCTTATTTCCTCTTTTTTCCTCTCTTTCCTCTCTTTCCTCTTTTTTCCTCTTATTTCCTCTTTTATGTTTTCTTCGTGCAGTTCTTATTTCGTTTTTGCTCATTTTATCTACGTTCCTTCTTTTTTATTTTCATCATATACTCTTCTCGTCATTTATTTCTTCCTTTCCTTCCTTCCATTTTTTTTTTATTGCATCGTTTCTTTCTTTCTTTCTTTCCTTCTTTCTTTCTTTCTTTCTTTCTTTACAGTTTCTTTCCTTCTTTCTTTCTTTATTTCTTTATTTATCTATTTATTTTTCACCATATATTGCTTTTCGTTCTTTCTTTTTCGCTATACATCCCTATTGTCATTTTGTCTTCCTATCCTTCCTTCTATTTTCTTTTATTGCATCTTTTCTTTGTTTCTTTCGTCCTTTCTTTCTTCTTTCCTTTCTTTCTTTCTTTCTATCTTTCTAATCCTCCTTTCTTTCTTCTTTCTTTCTTTCTCATCATATATCCCTCTTGTCTTTTATTATCTTCCCTGCTTTCTCTTCTCTTTTAGATTAACTTTAATTTCTTTCTTTCTTTCTCTTCTTTTTATGCGAACATTCTAATTAGTCCGTGACATGCCCACAAACACGCACACACAGACACACGCACACACTTGTATATATATATATATATATATATATATATATATATATATATAATGATATTTTAAAAAAATTTGATTCCTTCGCTACAAAAGAGTTCTCATGTTTCAAAAGCGAGAGCGAAGACCCTCAATATAATTATTGAAATTAAGTTGAATTAAGGTATCTGGTCTCGTTTCATCCTCAAGCGAAAATTTAGGAATAAGCTATCTTGTGGTTTGCGCGTGTTTAAGTATGGTTTATGGTGTTTAATTACTATGGAGACGGCTGAGGGCGGCCATATTGGTTAGGTGGTCTAAGAGTTAAGAGTTAATTTTTATCTACAGACCAGTCCCCTTCGGAAAGTTTATGTCAGGTTATGTTGGGGTCCCTATTTCAAATCTGATAGTAGCAGTCGCCGTCTAGTTAGTCTAAAGCGAAAGGTATTTTATGGCGCTACGGTAGGTTGTTAAGTGTCGAGAGGATTCTGTTTTATTATTATCTATCTATTAATCTCTTTATTTATTTGTTTATTCAAATGGCTATTTCTTATGCAAACGTGTTGGACTGGATTACAATTTATTTTTGACGACTTCACAAACGGTTTTTCTATTTAATGATTGGGCTAAGTTTTTAAGACTTTTATTAAACTATGGAATTTATTTGTTTATCCGTTTTTTATGTCAATTATTTAATGCGAAAATTTGTTGATGTCGGCAAAAAACCGTTAACTCCTGCCTATGGTTTAATAACTTTTCATTATTTAGAAACTTAATGATGTGTAGTTTTTAAAACTACACACGGAAGCTCTACTTCGGTATGGAGCACTGTCTTTTTAAAAATAAAAACAAAAATACTAAAGAACTCCGGATTATTTACCTAACGTGTTCTTTCCTATTTTTCTGCACACACACACACACACACACACACACACACATATATATATATATATATATATATATATATATATATATACACACTTATACATATATATATATATTATGTATACAGTAAAAACAGACTTTATTACCACATAAACACATATGCATATACACACCTATATATATATATATATATATATATATATATATATATATATATATATATATACATACATACATACCTACGCACACATATATACATATATATATATGTACATATACACATATATACATACATACATTCACATGTGAACACATACACATTTAATCATACACACATATGCGTACATATACATACACACATTCATAGATACAAATATGCAAGATAGATAGATACGATCAGAGTGAGATAGATAAATATGAAGATACTATTATAGATAGATAGATAGATAGATATATAGATAGATAGATAGATAGATAAATTGAAACAGACTAAAATAGAAAGTTGGATAGATATGAACATACTGATATATATATATATATATATATATATATATATATATATATATATATATATATATAAATGTCATCAGCAGACATACTGTTTCGCACATCTTCAGTGTGGCTAGACGACCGGTTGCCTCTAGCTAGGCTCGAAACCCGACTGAATTGGCGTCAGTCGGAGATTATCCCACTAAGCCGTCGGCGCACAGCAGGGATGGCGGTACTCGTTTAGAAAACTTGTAGTAGAACATATCGGTACCCGAGGAAAAATGGGGAATAAAAAAGAAAGAACAAGAACATTAAAAGAAGGCGAAAACAATCGTCAAGTGTTTAATCTCCAAGTCCAAAGAAGAAAAAAAAACATCAATACGAGTAAAAAGGGTAAAAGACAACTATGTAAAATGTTCAATACACTAAGTAGAGCGAACCTAAGATAATCCTAAGGAGCCAGGCAAACCTACCTACCTTTACCCTGAAGATCCGTTCAGGTGAAACCTAGGTAGGTTTGCTTGGATTACTTTATATATATATATATATATATATATATATACACACACACATATATATATATATATATATATATATATATATATATATTATAAATTTATTGATTTAAAATATGGGATTTTTCGCTACACTGTGATAACCATGTTTCAAAAATGGAAGCTAAAGCCCTTTAATTTAATTTTGTTATTTAACCAAAGACATTAGTTCCATTTCCTCGTCAAATTCGCTTGAAAATTTGGAAATGATCTCATTACGAAGATTCAGCAACTCTTCTGGATTTTTATCTTTAATAATGAAAACTTTTTCCGCAATGCATAGATCACATCAGTCACGGAAGTTACGAGGGGTTCTCGCTCTTGATATGAATCTCCATTCCAAATGCGGGGTTAGTCCCTTGTCCACCAGACCCCAATAGTGTTCGGATAAGGAAATTTTATTCTTTTGGGTATCAATATTTTAAAAGGTGCCTGTGGTTGTTCGGGTGAGTTCTTCGGTATTTTACTCAGACTTTATTAATTTAAGCCTATTACTAGACTGGTTTTTAGATCTCATCAATTTACACTTGAATTGCAACCGTATGTTCTATGCTAACAGATCCTTTTCTAGTACTTCTCGCTAGTGAAATTCTCTTCTGGCGTCTTGCTTTCCAGTCAAATTTGATCCCCCCAAATTTAAATGCAATGCCAATCGAACTCTTCTGTCTTCTTGATTTCTCTTCTTTTATTCTTCTCGCTCCTTACTAATGATTTCTTTTTCTTATTCTTAGTAACCCCTTCTGTTTTAGTTGGCTTTATTAGTCAACTTTAATATTCCAATATTTAAATGCAATGTCAATCGTTATCTACTGTCTTCTTGATTCCTCTTCTTTTATTCTTCTCGCTCCTTACTAATGATTTCTTTTTCTTATTCTTAGTAACCCCTTCTGTTTTAGTTGGCTTTATTAGTCAACTTTAATATTCCAATATTTAAATGCAATGTCAATCGTTATCTACTGTCTTCTTGATTCCTCTTCTTTTCTTCTTCTCTCTCCTTAATAATGATTTCTTTTTCTTATTCTTAGTAACCCCTTCTGTTTTAGTTGGCTTTATTAGTCAACTTTAATATTCCAATATTTAAATGCAATGTCAATCGTTATCTACTGTCTTCTTGATTCCTCTTCTTTTCTTCTTCTCTCTCCTTAATAATGATTTCTTTTTCTTATTCTTAGTAACCCCTTCTGTTTTAGTTGGCTTTATTAGTCAACTTTAATATTCCAATATTTAAATGCAATGTCAATCGTTATCTACTGTCTTCTTGATTCCTCTTCTTTTATTCTTCTCGCTCCTTAGTAATGATTTCTTTTTCTTATTCTTAGTAACCCCTTCTGTTTTAGTTGGCTTTATTAGTCAACTTTAATATTCCAATATTTAAATGCAATGTCAATCGTTATCTACTGTCTTCTTGATTCCTCTTCTTTTATTCTTCTCGCTCCTTACTAATGATTTCTTTTTCTTATTCTTAGTAACCCCTTCTGTTTTAGTTGGCTTTATTAGTCAACTTTAATATTCCAATATTTAAATGCAATGTCAATCGTTATCTACTGTCTTCTTGATTCCTCTTCTTTTCTTCTTCTCTCTCCTTAATAATGATTTCTTTTTCTTATTCTTAGTAACCCCTTCTGTTTTAGTTGGCTTTATTAGTCAACTTTAATATTCCAATATTTAAATGCAATGTCAATCGTTATCTACTGTCTTCTTGATTCCTCTTCTTTTCTTCTTCTCTCTCCTTAATAATGATTTCTTTTTCTTATTCTTAGTAACCCCTTCTGTTTTAGTTGGCTTTATTAGTCAACTTTAATATTCCAATATTTAAATGCAATGTCAATCGTTATCTACTGTCTTCTTGATTCCTCTTCTTTTATTCTTCTCGCTCCTTAGTAATGATTTCTTTTTCTTATTCTTAGTAACCCCTTCTGTTTTAGTTGGCTTTATTAGTCAACTTTAATATTCCAATATTTAAATGCAATGTCAATCGTTATCTACTGTCTTCTTGATTCCTCTTCTTTTATTCTTCTCGCTCCTTACTAATGATTTCTTTTTCTTATTCTTAGTAACCCCTTCTGTTTTAGTTGGCTTTATTAGTCAACTTTAATATTCCAATATTTAAATGCAATGTCAATCGTTATCTACTGTCTTCTTGATTCCTCTTCTTTTCTTCTTCTCTCTCCTTAATAATGATTTCTTTTTCTTATTCTTAGTAACCCCTTCTGTTTTAGTTGGCTTTATTAGTCAACTTTAATATTCCAATATTTAAATGCAATGTCAATCGTTATCTACTGTCTTCTTGATTCCTCTTCTTTTCTTCTTCTCTCTCCTTAATAATGATTTCTTTTTCTTATTCTTAGTAACCCCTTCTGTTTTAGTTGGCTTTATTAGTCAACTTTAATATTCCAATATTTAAATGCAATGTCAATCGTTATCTACTGTCTTCTTGATTCCTCTTCTTTTCTTCTTCTCTCTCCTTAATAATGATTTCTTTTTCTTATTCTTAGTAACCCCTTCTGTTTTAGTTGGCTTTATTAGTCAACTTTAATATTCCAATATTTAAATGCAATGTCAATCGTTATCTACTGTCTTCTTGATTCCTCTTCTTTTATTCTTCTCGCTCCTTAGTAATGATTTCTTTTTCTTATTCTTAGTAACCCCTTCTGTTTTAGTTGGCTTTATTAGTCAACTTTAATATTCCAATATTTAAATGCAATGTCAATCGTTATCTACTGTCTTCTTGATTCCTCTTCTTTTATTCTTCTCGCTCCTTACTAATGATTTCTTTTTCTTATTCTTAGTAACCCCTTCTGTTTTAGTTGGCTTTATTAGTCAACTTTAATATTCCAATATTTAAATGCAATGTCAATCGTTATCTACTGTCTTCTTGATTCCTCTTCTTTTATTCTTCTCGCTCCTTACTAATGATTTCTTTTTCTTATTCTTAGTAACCCCTTCTGTTTTAGTTGGCTTTATTAGTCAACTTTAATATTCCAATATTTAAATGCAATGTCAATCGTTATCTACTGTCTTCTTGATTCCTCTTCTTTTATTCTTCTCGCTCCTTACTAATGATTTCTTTTTCTTATTCTTAGTAACCCCTTCTGTTTTAGTTGGCTTTATTAGTCAACTTTAATATTCCAATATTTAAATGCAATGTCAATCGTTATCTACTGTCTTCTTGATTCCTCTTCTTTTCTTCTTCTCTCTCCTTAATAATGATTTCTTTTTCTTATTCTTAGTAACCCCTTCTGTTTTAGTTGGCTTTATTAGTCAACTTTAATATTCCAATATTTAAATGCAATGTCAATCGTTATCTACTGTCTTCTTGATTCCTCTTCTTTTATTCTTCTCGCTCCTTAGTAATGATTTCTTTTTCTTATTCTTAGTAACCCCTTCTGTTTTAGTTGGCTTTATTAGTCAACTTTAATATTCCAATATTTAAATGCAATGTCAATCGTTATCTACTGTCTTCTTGATTCCTCTTCTTTTATTCTTCTCGCTCCTTAGTAATGATTTCTTTTTCTTATTCTTAGTAACCCCTTCTGTTTTAGTTGGCTTTATTAGTCAACTTTAATATTCCAATATTTAAATGCAATGTCAATCGTTATCTACTGTCTTCTTGATTCCTCTTCTTTTATTCTTCTCGCTCCTTACTAATGATTTCTTTTTCTTATTCTTAGTAACCCCTTCTGTTTTAGTTGGCTTTATTAGTCAACTTTAATATTCCAATATTTAAATGCAATGTCAATCGTTATCTACTGTCTTCTTGATTCCTCTTCTTTTATTCTTCTCGCTCCTTACTAATGATTTCTTTTTCTTATTCTTAGTAACCCCTTCTGTTTTAGTTGGCTTTATTAGTCAACTTTAACATTCCGAAATTTAAATGCAATGTTAATTGTTATCTACTGTCTTCTTGATTATTCTTCTATTGTTCTGTTTCTGTTTGCTAATTCTTTCACATCCAGTAACGCATTGTGTATTAGTGTCGTTACTGGGTTGCATGGAGGAATTCGATTCGAAAAAACATTAACTAGAATAATAAAATCAGGCATAATACAAATTCTCTAAAGGAAAATCTCCTGACCCTGTTGCTTCCCTCTCGCACCCCTTATTTTCCTCGCCGTTTCCTTAGATCTTCTCTGCCCCGCCTATTTTTTGAAGGAACGATTTTAACGAATAGAGATTAAAAATGTAAGGTTAAAAAAGAACAGGCGTTGGAATCTAATTAAAATTGCAGTTAAAGGTTCAGTTTTTTTAAAATTCCTTTTAGCTGAATTTTGCTACGTTCATAGTTTGTGTGAAATACGTTTTGTTTTTTGTTTTTTAAATATTTGCTGGCGTTTTCTCAATAAATATAGTTTGTTTTATTATGTATTATTTTTTAGTATTCCTTATCTTTAAAGTGAAATAATTTTTTCCTCTCTCCGCATTTATTGCCCTGTCTTGCAGGACTGGAAATATAATTTTATTTCAAAGTTTAATTTTTATTAGACACTGTCCGCTTTCTTATAATCGAGTTTGGAAGTTAATTTAAAAAAACAATAAAGAGAAACATTATTTATTGTACATTTAACGTTTTTCGGTCTATATTTTTATGTGCTGTGTCCTTTCAGGACGTAGGCGATCATGGCCCTCCATTTCTCCCCCCCATCTCTTTTGACTCTCAATAGGTATTGTGTTTCCGCCAATTCCCCCAGACCACGCTCCTCCATCTACCTGCCCAAGCCCGCCACATGTATCATGCTCTGCTTTCCCCTGTCTCTTTTTACCTCTATTCGTCCCATGAGTATCCGATTCTCCAGGCCCTCCTTTCTCATCACGTGTCCCAGAAATTTCATTTGCCTCTTCCTTATGTTAAGCATAAGCGTCCTCCTTGTTTGCACCTTTTCCAAGACCTCATCGGTCCATGATATACTCAGCTTCCTTCTGTAGAACCACATCTCCGCCGCCTCGAGTCTTTTCTTCATCCTTGAGGACACCGTCCAACATTCGCTGCCATATAGGAAGACAGATGCCACGTAGCAGCTCAGTATTCTTTTCTTTGTCACCATAGAAATCCTCCCTGTTTCGCAGTACCCTGCCCAGTTCCTGGAATGCATCCTTGGCCATCTCAATCCGTCTTCGGATCTCAGCGTTACACCTACCGTCCTTCGCCAGAAGTCTTAATGAATTTCTGGGAGATTATACTATACTTCCATCCTTCAGTATTTCGAGAATGTCTCATCAGACTGCGCTACCCAACCTGAAAGTATTTCTATGGGGGTCTGTGAGGTTATATATTGCATTTATGAAAACCTCTCACCATACCATGAAACCCAACCTGAAATTACTTCCATCAGGGTCTGTGAGGTTATGTACAGCATTTATGAAAACCTCTCACCATACCATGCACATTTGACTGTGGTGCATGTACTTGGTGTACTCTTATCAAACTTGGCATCATGATGGGTAGATTGAAATTCATGTAGTTGTACTCTGGCATCATTATGTTGGCATACTGTTCTCTCACTAAATAAGAATAAAACAACAATGACAAGGACATTTCAGCATTTCTCCTCCAAGAAAAGTACCTATATTACTATAGAAATCATTCCCAACAGGAATCGAACCTCTATTTTATTTTATTTTTTTTTTAAATCTGGGGGCACATTTTTTTATTAAGACTTACAATCTCCATCTTTAAGTTTTCAGATACATTACTTGACAGGGTCAGCTAAATCTGTTGAATTTATTAACAAAATTAATTTAAAATATTTATCTTACCCTGATGAGTGGTGCAACCGTGAAACTTGAAATCAGAAAGATAAGTTTTTTAATTTTTATTTATCTATTAACTATTTGTGCTCTATTTTTTTTGCTCACATTTAAAAATCTCAAAGTCCAGTAATTTACCAGCTGATGCATTTTGTTAGGCAATAATAAGGTGTTGTTATTATTATTATTATTATTATTATTATTAATAATAATAATAATAATAATAATAATAATAATAATAATAATAATAATAATAATAATGCTGAAATGTTCTTGGTCATGATGCCCTCCTTGACACTGTTCATATATTAAGGAGAAGAACTCTATCCATTAAATAAATCTATCACACTCTCATGGCAGTCTGGTGTTCAAAGGATAAAAATAGATGAATAATCAGAATCAGCAGAACACAAAGCCATATTTCAACCAACCAATCAGACAGCTTTTACAACCAGAATATAAGAAATGTTGCAAATAATAACAAGGAAACCAAAATCTATCACACTTTCATGGTAGCTTTATGTTCTTAAGAAAGATATTTCCGGTTTATACAAAAATTATTGAACAAAAATAATTCTTAAATCAAAAGTTTCTTCTTAATAAAATATCAATGATTAGTTTATCAATTAACTTATACTAGTTTGGAGTTTGTTTTTTTGTCGAAAGTGCTTGAATGTTAAAGAATAAATCATTTCTGTGATCGGGTATCAAAGTTTAACATATCTACATGGCTGAATGATAAACTTTATCACCGTGAAGTGTACTGACATTGGAAATTAATATTTCATTGCCCGGAAAGATTTTAATGTCATCATCTTATAAAAGAAGTTCAGAAGACCATCCTCTTTGACACTGTTCATATATTAAGGAGGAGAACACTCTCTATCCATCAAATAAATCTATCACACTCTTATGGTAGCCACGTGTCCAAAGGATAGATGCATTTCCATCGGTGAAATATAAAAAGAAGGACATTAAGGAAAACCTACAAATAATAATAAGAAACTCTGGGAATGACTATCACGAGTTCATGGTTAATACTCTGCCCGTATTAAAGAAGCTGATGTAGACAAACCCCGTATCCATCAGCGACTACTTAGTACAGAATGAAAAGCTGAAATCAAAGGTTTTATTCATGCTGCACAGGACCAATGCTTGCTAACTAGAAATCCCCAAGCACACATAAAGAAAAATTATGTTAACCGGAAATGCAGATTCTAATAATAACAATAATAATATTCTTGATTAACAAGTGCTTGGAGAGCCGGAAGAGAGCTCCACTAGAGAGAAGTGCGATAGAATTGAGTATTATTAAGTGGTGGGAGGCGGCGGCGGGGGGCTGCCGAGTCCTCGCTTTCCAATCTCGATAGAGTTCAAAATGTCTCTTCGTCTTTTAAGTTGACGAATTATTTTCTACTCCCAACCTCTCTTTCCCGGGCGGGATACTGCTCTTTCGCTACTACTATGGAAAGTGCTCGGACGAGCTACATTCCTCGCTTCCGCCAGGTCTAACCTTCACAGCTGCTATTTACCCGACCTTCCCACAAGGCCTTTATGTGGCACGTGGCCGATTATTATGTTGGATGATCCTAGCCAGTAGGCTCGGGCAAAAATTCCCCGTAGACCACGCATACAGGCGGTCGAGTTTGTCTACCTCTCCAGACGAGACTCTGTCCTACGGCAAAGCGTCGTCTGGGTTCCCTGTCTGCCCGAAGGCAGAGAGTTCGACAATAAGTCTTGAGGCTTGATCAAGCCCTTGTCTAACTTTCACAGCCAAGAGCGCCATGCCACTTATATTGCAACAAACCACCCACATTTTCTCCGTATTCCATCGGTGAGAAGTTCCACTCGAACAACTTCTTCCTGCGAACCACTGTTCTGTGGAACCGACTTCAAGAGGATGTTTCTCCGGTAATTACAATTTTAACCTGTGCAAGTCTTGGATTAAACGTTATCACCCCCTCCTATCTGTATAAACTGCCTCTTAACGTAACTCTCTACCTCGAGTGGCTCTAGGGCCTTGTAGGACTGAACCTTATTGCAATAAAAAAGAAGAAACTTTTAGCATAGACCTTACGGTTACATCCAGTCATTTTAACTGTAAAATGGCGAGACCTTACTGCCAATCACACAGAGAAACTTTTTCCTTTACAGTTGTTTTTCTTCAGATATTAAGACTATAACTTAAAGTGATTTTTATCTTGATGAATAATTATTTGTTTGAATTTTTCAGTCGCTCAGACGAAACTATTAGCTTTGAGATAATTTATTGTTTATCGAGCCGCTCTCTCACCATTACGGTCACAGACAAGTGGTAGGCGACCAAAGCGACAAAAATAATGAAAAATAGAATATATAAATTCCATAAAGCCACCGGGGAGAAAACATCTATATTAAAAAAACAATCTCTTAAAGAAACAGTTACCAGAAATGAAAGATAGAATTTTAGTGAGATTCAGAGACGAAATGTGGCTTCTCGTTTTCATTTGAGCATTTAATGATCATGGTAATTTAATATATTTTCTTTTAATACGTTACTTTTATAGATATAATTTATTTACGTAAATGGATTATATTTATTTTTTTAATTAATTAAACAGTATTAATTACATTTACCGGCCAGAATGATCGAGAAATTTCACAGAAAATATGCAGGAATCGAACTAGTATTCCTTTACAGAAACCGTCATTTGATCTGAGGTGCTATACCATTTCGCTACAGAGAAGCATCTGGTTAGTAAAGCCTAAATTACTGTTTATAAACACTCAATCTTCGACGATTGTTTCAATCGATCATTTGTACTCACGAAAAGTATCTTAACGTAAACAATGACAACATATAATGAAATGAATTAAGTCCGATAATTATTTAATATATTTCCTGTTTATACGCTATTTTTAGAGATACAATTTATTTAAGTAAATTCTCTGTTTTTAATTAAACAGTATTAATTACATTTACCGGCCAGAATGTTCGAAAAACTTCATAGAAAATATGCGTCCTTCGACAAGAATCGAACTTGTATTCCTATACGGAAACCGCCATTTGATCTGAGGTGCAATACCATTTAGCTCCAGAGAAGCGTTTGGTTAGCAAAGTCCGAATTACTGTTTCTAAACACACACACTCTCTGTAGCTAAATGGTATAGCACGTCAGATCGAATGAGTGTTTTTGTATAGGAATACAGGTTCGATTCCTGTCGAAGAAAGCATATTTTCTACGAAATTTCTCGAACATTTCTGGTTGATTTGAATAATCATTTATAGTAATTCATCGAGTATAGAAGAATATTCAACACAATGCAGAAAGTACCGAACGGATGTTTCGACCAATTTGAGACTAATCAATAGTGCGGATCCACTACCAAGAATCGAACCCGGAGCGTTACGACACAACATAAACGTCATACCACTGTCCCAACGAGCCTTGGTGACGATATATATATATATATATATATATATATATATATATATATATATATATATATATATATATATATATATATATATATATATATATATATATATATATATATATATATATATATATATATATATATATATATATGTGTGTGTGTGTGTGTGTATTAAGCAGTAATAAAAAAAAATACAAGTAAAAAAAATTACAATTTTTCTACAAATCAATTTTCTTTTGACCTTTGCTTTTTTAAAATCATTCTACAATATTTTATAGAACTTTATCTGATGATAACTTTTGTTGTTTGTTGTTGTAAAATATATTCACAACAATTTTCGCTGCGAAGTGAATTCCTTCTTCAGTGCTTTTCACAAGTAAAAACATATTTTGGAGAATAAGTTTCCAAAATTCTTTCAGCACAAAGAAACTCAGTCATTTGGTTAGATGGAACCGTAAGACCTTCGTGAGAAAGCAAATCAAAGTACTGATTCTTTGTAGCCTCATCACTATCATTGCCTACCATGACCAGGGAACACATTTCACATTGAAAAAGTTCAGTTATTTTTTCTCTCTAATAAAGAAAAAGATAGCAATGGAAATTTCTCCAGAAGCAAATTGTAGGCTTTTGGAGACATATCGCGAAGTAGTAAGGCATAACGTATTAGTTTTGCAGAAAATGAAGGACGACCTCTTATCGGTAATGTTGTCTTCACGGACTTGTGGGTGATGAATTATTTTCACCCTACAGCCCATTTCCCACAGATTTCGCTAGTCTATCGCTATTCCCATGGCATGTGTTCCGACGAGCTATATTCCTGGGCCCCACCAGCTGGGACCCGCCATAACACGTACACAAGTGTGAATCATTCTCATTTCCTTCATGTTCGACCAGTAAGAAGCAAGTTCCACTCGGGCAGCTTCTTCCCAATAACTGTTGCTTTGTGGAACAAACTCCCGAGCGGATGTTTTCCCAAGCACGACAATCTTGACCTCTTCAAGTCTAGGGTTCTTTAACTCCATAAATTTCACTTCTTGCCTTATATTACACTCATACATCACAGAGTAACCTTCTAACTTGAGTGACTCGTGAACCTTGTAATGGGTGAGTATTAGTATAAAAAAGACAAACCAAGGCGCTAACAACAGCGGTCCGGACACGGGGGCTCGTGATGTCGCTAATTGGAGCCAGTATGACTGAAAATGAGCTCTTATGAGTCACAGTTTCATTTTGTTTTTTTTCTTTTCTGAGGGTAGGGTTTGGGTGTAGCCAATAATCGATTAGCGGCGGTCTAGTTAGGTGTGGCGTGTGTTCACATGACATGTCTTTGTTCTTCTGATCTGTCTAAACAAATCATTGACTCGTGACCGTTACATTGCAAGCATTTATGGACCCCATGTAACACTGCAATGACAGATTAAAGTAAACTAAAAAAGAAAGAAGACGGAACTAGAACGGAAGGAAGGAAGAAAAATGAAAGAAAGAAAAAACAAACAAGAAGTTAAAAGAAGGAATAAAAGAAAAACTCAAGTAGAAGTAAAAACAAAATGTAAGGAAGAAGATGAAAGAAAGGAAAAAAGAAAGAATAAATGAAATACGCAAATGGAAAGGAAAAAAGAAGGTGAAAAAATGAATAAATGAAAGACAAACCTGAAAACAACAAAAAAAATGAATGGAAGAAAAAACCAAAAAGAAAAAAAGAAAGAAAGAAAATGCAACTAGGAAGAAAGAAAGAATGAAGAAATAAAGAAAGACCAAAATTTAAAGAAAGAAACCGTGAAAGAAAATCCTAAATAGAAGGAAAAAGTACCGTTTAGAACGAAAGAACTGAAAAATGAATGAAAGTTCAAAGTAGAAAGAAAGCATGGAGAAATGAAAAAAATCAACTAGAAAGAAAGAAAAGGAGGAAGAAAGGAAAGATGCAAGATGAAACCAAGGAAGAAGCAATTAAAAAGAAAGAAAGAAAGAAAGAAAGAAAAAGAGAAAGAAAAGAAATGACAAATAAAAGGAAGGCACACGCATAAAAGCGAACAGAAAAAAAGAAAATGGAATTAAAAAAATAGAAGAAATAAAAAAAACAACTAGGAAGAAAGCAAGAAAGAAAAAGAAAGATTGAAGGAAACATCCAAGTAGAAAGAAAGAAAGAAAGAAAGAAAGAAAGAAAGAAAGAGAAAATTCACCTAGACAGAAGGGAAGGAATGAAGAAAGAAAGAATAAAGAATGGAAAACAAAACAAAACAAAATATTAATGAAAAAGAAATGAAAGAGACCCCCAATAGAAAGAAAGACCATTTAGGATGGAAGAAAGAAAGAATGAATGAAAAAACAAAGTAGAAAGAAGGAAAGAAACAAACAAAAAGAAAGAATAATAAATAATAAACATAAAGGGTGAAAGAAGAAAGAAAATCTAACAATAAAGAAAGAAAGAAAGAAGGAAAGGAAGAAAGAAAGAAAGAAAGAAGGTAAACAAGAATGAATGAAAGAAAAAAAAACTAAGTAGAAAAAAAAGAAAAAAAAGAAGCATTCAACTAGGAAGAAAGAGATGAACAAAGAAAGATTAAAAGAAAGACCCAAATGGAAAGGTAGGAAATTGAACGAAAGAAAAAAAACAACAACCTGAAATCTACAAAAAAGAATGAATGAAAAAAAAACCCAGCAAGAACCAAGAAAATCCTTAATAAAAAAGAAGAATCATTTAGAACGAAAAGAAAGGAAGAATGAAAGACAGATCAAAGTGGAAAGAAAGCATGAATAAAAGAAAGAAAGAAAGAAAGAAAGAAAGGAAGAAAGAAAAAACTAACGATACAAAAAGAAGGAATGAAGATGAAGCAAAGAAAAGAACAATTAAAAAGTTAAAATGAAAGAAAGAATAACCTAACCATAAAAGGAAAAAAATCAAATAGAAAAAAGAAGAGAAAAAACTAAAAAATTAACTAAAAATAAATAAAGAAAGAAAGACGAAAAAGGAAATGACAAAAGACAATAAACTCTTTAGTTTCGAAAGATAAAAAAATCAATTTCGAAAGAGAAAAAATGCCAAAGCTAACAAACTAATTAGGAGAAAAACTTGACGAAGAAAGAAAATGCAGATGATGGACATTTCTGGGTGAATCCAAAAAGCGAACTGGAGAAAGAAGCGAAAAACGTAACACAGTATAATCGTTTTAAAGGCCGAAACGAATTTAATGAAACTAATATCGAATGAAAAGAAAACGCTTCTTCTTTATCTTTTGTTCTTATTAATTATTTTCAATCAACCATTTGCAAAAACAAAATAACAAAAAAAAAGTATTTAACTGATGTGTGTCGGCATTTGATTGGTAATAAAGTCATCCAATAAAAAATGCATGTCGAATTTGATAACGGAATATTGAAGTGTATAATATTATAATTTAATCAAAAGAAACGTTTCTCTCTGCCGTGTTTCACTAGGTTTTAATGAAACAGAATAGAGGATCTTACAATTGAAATGAACCTGTCTGGTTGGGTATTTGCTCACTTTAGCTTCCTATGACATAGCCGAATGGCGGGTAATTTTTTAAAGCATTTCAAGGCGGGAGCGCTACTAGCACATAAGTGGTTACAAAGAGTGAAAGCAAGAGTAAATAAGGTTGTTCGAGGGAAGGATATAGCGAAAGACGGGATCAAGATCAAGGCAACAGAAGATGTTGATTGACATTACATTTGAATATTTGAAGATTATATCTATCAGGGAAGCAAGTAAGAGGAAAGTAGTTCCATTCTCGGGAAGTGCGAGAGAAGAATCTGTTGGAGTAGAAGAGGCGGTTACATTTAACTGTTTTGACAGTGAAAGGGTGGGACCGAGATGCCAACTTAGTAGCGCGATTAAATTCATGCAGTCGGGATACCAGTGAAAGTAGCTTCGACAGAGCAGATGCCATTAAAAAAAAATTATAAAAAAAATCAGAGGGAAGCCACATCACGTCTGTGAGACAGTGACTGTAGACGAGATGTCAGATCACATTGCATATCCGTCTCTGGATTTTACAAGAAGATATATATTCCGCTAATCTTATTAAAGCATGGACATTTTTGACTTGCTATTTGCTCCTCTTAGCTTTTTACAAAATATAGCCGACTGGATGGAAATAACAGTAAGATTGTATGCCGCCAATCTTCCAAGTGAACTGCACACGCCACTCTATGTAATAGACAGATACAGTACAATGCCAATACTGGATAATTACATGTAGATTGTATTCTGTCATTCTTCTAAATAGTTGAATTTGTTTGAAAATAGAGTAATGCTGCCATATATGGTCAGGAGCTGCTCAGTCTTTACAATATCAATAAAGTCCAAAAATGCGTCTCCGCGTCCTTATGGGTGATGGATTATTTTCCACCCTAGGCCACTTTCCGAGAGACGAAACGTCACAAGCCTCTCACTGCTGTATCCTTATTTCCACTGAAAGTGCTCAGACGAACTACATTCATCAGTTTTCACCAGTTCCACCAGTTCCACCCTTCACGGCTAAGACACGTCATGCCACTTTCCAATCTCGATAGAGTTCAAAAGCGTCTCCGTGTCCTTGAGGGTGGTGAATTATTTTCCACCCTCCAACCCCTTTACCACAGTTCAAAATGTCGCAAGCTCTGTCACTATTTTCATGGAAATTGTTCAGACGGACGACTTTCTTTAGTTCCATCCGTTCTAATCTTCACAGCTAAGATCGGTCGTGCTACGCCCATTGTAGCGAACCACCCTCATTCCCTTCGTATTTCACTGGTGAGATGTAAGTCCGACTCGAGCCGTTTCTTCCTCCGAACGGTTTCATTGTGGAATCAGATCCAAGTTTCACCATTCTTATCTAAAGCTTGATAGACTCTTTCAGCAATAATCGTTAACCTACCAGCAGTTAACCAAGAGAAGTGAAAGCCATATTGCTTATCTGAACAGAAGACCCCAAGATATGAGATGCTTAACCAATTCATAATTAATTAGAGCCTCTAGTTATTTGCCAACAAAATGCTCCTGGCGCGACTTCTCTATGGCTTATTTCCATGGAGAATATTCAGACGCACTACATTCCTTAGTTCCACCCGTTCTAACCTTTACAGGCTAAGACCCGCCATGCCACGCCCATTGTAGCCAACCACCGTCATTGATTACTGCTACCATATATGGACAGGAGCTACCTATTCTTTACTTTCCAATCTCGCTAGAGTTCAAAAGCGTCTCCGCGTCCTTGTGGGTGGTGAATTATTTTCCACCCTCTAACCCCTTTACCAAATTTCAAAATGTCGCAAGCTCTGTCACGATTTCCATGCAAATTGTTCAGACGAACTACATTCCTTAGTTCCACTCCTTCTAACCTTCGCAGCCACGCCCGACACCCGCCTTAGCGTACCACCCTCATTTCCTTCGTATTCCATTGGTGAGATGTAAGTTTCATTCGAGCCATTTGTTCCCACGAACCCATGCTTTGTGGGGCAGAATCTAAATAGGACACTTCTCCGATAATTTAAATCTCAACCTGTTCAAGTCTTGCCGCTCACTTTGTAACTCTCTACCTCGAGTGATTCTTGGGCCTTCTACAGAGTGCACATTGTTGTAACAAATTAAATTGAAATATAAAAATTAAAAATCATAGCGTTAAATTTTGGTAATATAACGCAGACTAATACGAAATCGAGCATATCAGCATCATCATCGTCATCATCATCGTAATCATCATCATTTTCGTCATCATCATCGATATCGTCATCATCATTGTCATCATTATCATCATTGTCACCATTGTCATCATCGTCATCATCATCGATATCATCATCATCGTCGTCATTGTCATCATCATCGTCATCATCATCGTCACCATTATCATAATCGTCATCATCATCGACATCGTCATCATCATCATCGTCATCATCAT
>OZ038502.1:29337464-29344964 GCA_964036315.1 Acanthosepion esculentum | reverse complement strand
TTTCTTAGAGTAACGGCCATCGCAGACAATGGTCATAGGACAACTAATCGACATTCGAGACAATAAGGACTGAGCGGTATAAAAATCTGATACAATCACGGATGACGCAATATTTTTCAATGCCAAAAAAATTTCATCATACACCCCGAAAATAGATTCATATAACTGCACAACACTCCAAATGACATAATCTGAGGAGAAAAAAATAGAAATCGATTACACCCTGTCACTCCATTGCGTCTAAAACTGACCGTATGGTGAAAGAGAGGAAACTAAACCGGTTGTTTCAATTAATTAACATAAAGAAGTAGATCCAAGATAAGGTAATGAAAATATAAAAGAAATCGTCGGTTATAATCACGTATCAGAATCATCAAAGCTGTTTAGACTTGAAACCCCACTGATAATCATTGATTATTCATTGATTACTCATCTGCGGCAACTTTGTAGGTAACTCTAATCACAACTATCCAAAAGCCCTTGTCTTGTGACAACATGTCGAGTCCCAACCTCTTCAGATTATTTTTACAGCGAATGATGTAATATTATTAATAGTTATTTTTTGTTGTTTAAAATCATCGGGAAAGTCATTGTTGAAAATTAACAACAAATTAGGTATTAAGTATAGCGTCCTGGGGAAAAACTGTATATGTAAAAAAAAGATCTAGACGAGTGGCCATTCAAGACAACTTTCATTAAGAGATTGAATTAGTTAAAAATTCGTCCGGAAATACCGTAGCCTTTCAAATTGTGGAGATGAACGATATGCCAAATTCTGTCGAAAGCTATCGAGATGCCCAAAGCAACATCCCGAGCTTCGTCTTATTACTTATGATTTATTTTGCTACGCCGCTAAACAAAGAAACAAATAATAGAATAACCAAGAGAAAAAAAAACTATATAACATGTTTCGTCTTTTAAAAGAACTTCATCAGGCTAAAATAATGATCGTATTGATGTATTTATTTATATAGATTTAGGTCAAGGTAATGAAAATATAAACAAAATCGTCTGTTATAGTTATGCATCATAATCAGCAAAGATGTTTCGACTTGAAGCCACACTGCAAATCATTGTGATTTCTCATTTGCAGCAAATTTGTATGTAACTCTAATCACTCTTTTCGAAACCTGCGTCTTATGGCAACTCACCAAAAATGGTCTTCCCACCTCTTCAGAGTATTTTTTACCTCGAATGATGGAATGTTATTAATTGTTATTTTAATGTTGTTTTTTAATGTACATAATATGGTTGTTCGTCCATTATGTATGAATGTTATTCTTCTCTTTTGTATTAATGAAAAAAAAATCATAATATTTGTTGTTTCCAAAGCTATTCACTTGTAGTGTCAATCTGTGATATTAAAATAAAATCCTTTGATTTTAGTTTTTTGGAGACAGCATAAAGTGTTATAACCATTATAAACTTTTAAATAAATACGTTATTTTATTTGCTATTTGCCTTCATTTAAACTACGGGTTAAATCTAGAATCCCGTCCTGGGTAAGACGATAAACTGCCTCCGCGTCATGTGTCTGACAGCGGGGACTCTGATCGGGAGGTTTTGAGGAGCGTGGAACCACCTCTTGATTGCTGGTGTTCCCGGGTCTGCCCTGACTCGAGGTGGTAGCACATGTTGGGGTCCCAGCTGTGGACAAGTGCTTGGCCCCCAGAGTGGGGTCGGGACGCTGAGAAGGTGTAAAAATGGGTTTTAATACCAGCAACGTATTTTTGAGGCGAAAGATCAATGCCGGAGATGCATTTTGTAGAAGAGGAAACATTTTGCCAGCAATGCTTTTCTAAATGGAAAATTATTACCAGCAATACATTTTTGTGGGAAAGATCAATGCCGGAGATGCATTTTGTAGAAGAGGAAACATTTTGCCAGCAATGCTTTTCTGAATGGAAAATTATTACCAGCAATACATTTTTGAAAAAAAGAATTATAAGCAATTCATTTGCGGAAAAATATTACCGGCAATAAAAATCTTGTTGACATTAAAAAAAAACATTGAGAAAAACAAACCAAACCAAACTAAATAAAAGAATCTTTTTGGCATTAAATAACCCTTTGATGTTGATATGTCACAAAACAAAGCAAACCAAATCTAGAATCACAATTTTTTGATTATAAATTTATTAAATGCCTTTGAGATGATGTACGTAAAATATTTGCTATAGTCACAATGATTTGTCAGAGAGCTGACTTCTTAATACTGTAGCTTGAGAGGTGACCCTAGCGCGGAAAGTGTCTGAAAACCATACCGTGTTTTAGCGCAAGTTCTTGTGAGTGAAATTTGGTAGCTGGGAAGATGGAACGCTGTCGACGGTTGTGCCAGCACGGAGTCACAAGTCATCGCAACTTTGGGTTTGATATCTATCTATCTATCTATCTATCTATCTATCTATCTATCTATCTATATATCAAGTTCGATGAATATATCTCTCCGTCTTTTTTGTATATTCGGTTTCGTTTGCGTTGTTTTATTTAATACCGACAAGATTTTTATTACTGGTAATATATTTTTTTCAAAAATTCGTTACTGGTAATTTCTTTTTTTTTTACAAAAATGTATTGCTGTTAATAATGTCTTGCTGGTTATAATTTTTTCTTCAAAAATTTATTGCTGGTAATTTTTTTACAAAAGCGTATTGCTGATATTAAAACCTATTTTTAAAATTTCATAGTTCTTTCACCCCAGTTTTGTGGCTATTTGCCCATAGTTTGGAGCCTAACTGGTGCTACCACACCGGGTCAGGGTGGATCTGGGAACACCAGCAATTTTAGAGGTGGTTCCATGCCCCTCAAAGCCTGATTTGTCAGGGAGCTGCCTTCTTGATACTGTAGCTTGGGAGGTGACCCCAGCGCACGTTTACTCTGGAAAGTGTCTGAAAACCATACCGCCTTGTGAGTGAAATTTGGTAGATGGGAAGATGGAACGCTGTCGACGGTTGTGCCAGCACGAAGTCACAAGCAATCGGGACCGAGGGTTTGATATCTATCTATCTATCTATCTATCTATCTATCTATCTGTCAACGTAGATAAATGTTTGTCTCTGTCTTTCTATATTTGGTTTGAAAAAATCATAATATTAACTATTTCCAAAGCCATTCACATGTGCAGACAATCTTTTATATTAAAATAAAATCCTCTGATTTTAACTTCTTGGAGACAGCATAAATTAATGTTATAACTATTAATATCCAGAGCCAATAATTCCTCACACACACACACACACACACACACACACACACACACACACACACACACACACACACACACACAATTTCGGTTGAGCCCTCTGGTTTGAGGTGTGAATTTGTAAACAGTGACTATTTAAGCTAATACTGTACGACTCTTCGACAGAATTGAGTCACTCTCAGTCACTGTGTGTTTATCCGAATCTAAAAATAATCACGCTAAAATTCACCTTCATCCCGTACCGTAAGCTGATGGCTTAGTGGGAGAAGTTCCGACTGACGCCAATTCAGTCGGGTTTCGATCCTAGCTAGAGGCAACCGGACGTTTAGCCACACTGATGAGCTGTGAAACAGCGAAACAGTCTGGATGTGTGGTGTGGATGACTAAAAAAAAAAATATATATATATATTTAGTTTGCGAAAAACTAGGTAATCCGTATGGAGGATAAAATCCAGAGAGCTCAATGTAAATCAGAGCTAATAATTTCAATAAAAATAAAAACAGACCACTTTAAGGTTCCATGTAATAAATTATTTCACCACAGCCCTTTTAAAGTAAAGTTTGATGATCCGCGGTCCTTTAAAATGGCTGTGGTGAAATAATTTATTACATGGAACCTTAAAGTGGTCTGGTTTTATTTAATATATATATATATATATATATATATATATATATATATATATATATATATATATATATATATATATATATATTAAAAACGCTCTAACATTAAATGACACCATGGCGATATTTTGTGGATTATTAAAGGGAAATAACTGATATACCTGGAAGAGGCATGACACATGGAACTAGAAGAATTTACCCCCGTGGACGAATTAATGAGTTCGGTTCGAAATTCCAATCACCTGAAGAAGGCCGGAGCGTACAACAGCCGAAACGTTTCGAATATGGCAATTAAGATCAGGATTATAATCCGAATAATGTAAATAATACAAATAATAATAATACCTCATCTCAGAGATATAGACAAAACAGATATTGGGTTGTTCGAAAAGTTCATGCTGATTTTTAGTCGTTCAATTTCCAACACATTAAAACATGTCGAATTTACCGACAGATATAATACGCTTACGTTTCCAATTAGAGCACACTTCAAACTATCTCTTGAGAAAGAAGGTTTAAATTTACTTAATTCATGTCAATTTTGCATCCCTATGGAAGATTATAAGGTGCTGTGTACCAGTAAGGTGCTTTTGCTGACAGGACTGTACAGAAGTGGTTTGCTAAGTTTAGAGTTGGTGATTATAGCCGTATTGATGAAGAACCCTCAGGCAGACCCGACTCCCCAATGATGATCACCAAATCAAGAAACTGATTGAGAATAAACCGCATTATACAACATGGAAATTGGCAGAAACACTAAATTTATCAAAATACACCATTCATAAGCACTTTGTAGCGATTTGAATACCCAAGCGTCACTATGTTTGGGTACCACATGATCTGAGTGAAAAGAATCTTTTGAATCACATTTCATCTGTGATTTGCTGTATAAAAGCAATGAAAATGCACCCCTTTTTTAAGCAAATTGTGACGGGTGAATTATAATAATATTGATTGTCCAGAAAGTTCGTGCCGATTTTACATCATTCACGTTCAACGTTAAAATATGTCGAATTTACCGATAGATATAATATGCTTCCATTTGCAATTAGAGCACACTTCAAACTATCTCTAGAGAAAGAAAGTTTAAAATTACTTAATTCATGCCAATTTTGCATCCCTATGAAAATGGAAGACTATAAGGTGCATTTTAGATACTTGACCCCTATTTTTTTACTATAAAGGCAAAAATGCCACACAAGTAACAAAAATGATCTGTACTGTGTATGGTGAAGTTGCTTTAGCTGACAGAACTGTATGGAAGTGGTTCGCAAAGTTTAGAGTTGGGGATGGTAGCCTTATTGATGAAGAACTCTGACATACGCCCCACTATAGATGAAAAGCAAATCAAGACATTGATTGAAAATAACCTGCATTACACAACGTAGGAAATAATAGAAAGACTACATTTATCAAAATCCACTATCCATGAAGTGTGAATACTCAAATTGCTACGATGTTTGGGTACCACATGATCTAAGTGAAAAGAATGTTTTGGATTGTATTTTATTTGTGATTTACTGTATAAAAGCAATGAAAATGCACCCCTTTTTTAAGCAAATTGTGACGGGTGAAATAAAATAATATTGTTTGTCCGGAAAGTTCATGCCAATGTTTAGTGGTTCATGTTGCAGCGCCTTAAAATATGTCGAATTTATCGACAGATATATGCTTCCATTTGCAATTAGAGCACACTTCAAACTATCTCTAGAGAAATAAGGTTTAAAATTATTTAATTCATGCCAATTTTGCATCCCTATGAAAATGGAAGATTATAAGGTGCATTTTAGACACTTGACCCCTTTTTTTAGTGTAAAGGCAAAAAGCCTCGGAAGCAACAAAAAAAGATACGTACTGTGTGCGGTGAAGCTGCTTTAGCTGACAGAATGGTACGGAAATGGTTTAGATTTGGTGATTGTATCTTTATTGGTGAAGAACCCTCAGGCAGACCCCCACCACAGATCACGACAACATAAAGACATCTATTGAGAATAACTCACTTTACATAATACAGGAATTAGCAGAAACACTAAGTTTATCAATTATTTTTTTCTTTTTGTCAGAACAAAAAAATCATGTCTCATTTTTTTTTAACCGTGTGCAATAATATATAAATCTTCTCTTTGCAGATGATGTTGCTCTATTAGCACACAGTGTAGAAGGCATTCAAACTATCCTTGATAAATGCTCTGAAACAGCGAACGCATTTGGACTCATTATCAACATAAAGAAGACTGGGCTAATGTGCCAGCCAGTAAAAGACAATCCATCTCTCACAAATCCTTTCGTATTCATTGATGGTACGGCATTTAAAACCTGTTGAGGCATTCACATATCTTGCATGAACAGTCTCTTCTGATGAAAAAAATGAGCAGAGAAATCCAATCCAGAAGAGCCAACGCCAGCACAGCATTCGGTAAACTTAAACATAGTTTAGGGAACACCAAAGACGTGTCTCTCAGAGTAAAGAACGACATATACAGGTTAGTCGTTCTCTCAACCCAGCTCTTTGATGTTGAGACCTGGACCTTGTACCGGAAGCACATAAATCAAATTGGCGCAATTCACATGCGCTATCTTCGTGCCATATATGATATAAACTGTGATGTCGGGTAAAAAATAGTGCAATACTGAAGAAGTGTAACAAGATCACAGGCATTGAAACCATTCTAGCAAAGATACAACTTAGGTGGACTGGTCATGTTGTGAGAATGGATGATCATAGGCTTCCAAAAAAGGTGCTCTATGGACAACTACCAAACTTCAAGCGTTCAGTTGGACGTCCACTCTAACGCTACAAAGACAAAATGAAAGACAACTTGAAACGTCTCAACTTTGATCCGAAAACCTGGGAAGCCCAAGCATCCAACCGAAAGGAGTGTCGTAAGACGTGTTTCATTAAGTTAAAAGGTGTTGAAGTCAGTAGACTGAAGCACCGTGATCAGCTTCGCCAAGCTCTGAAGCAGAGACGCCATCAAAATCCTGCTTTAACAAATTTCATCTGTCAGTGTGGCTTTGTCGCCCGCAGCTTGTATCACACTTAAGAAAGCACAAATGAAATGTCTTTCCATTACCTGATTTTCTCCACAATAACCCCTGCCAGCATGCATAAGTGTAAAACAAAAGGCACCTTCCAATGCTGACCCTCATTTATCGTTCACGATAGGAGAGTTCACCATATATATATTGTTATGGGTCTCCCCTTTTCACACAAAGGGACTCAACCGAGGTATACATATACTACTACCAGTGAATACCTCGAGAGTCGTATCACAGTCTATAATCGAGTAGTATCAGAGTAGTAATAGAGGAGGGTAGCGCAAGAATCACCGTCACGAGCACCTAGACTCAGTAAGGAGTCATACCGCGATACTTCAATACCAAGACTGTATACACATTATTGCTACAAACCTGCATTTCTGGATCTACTAACCCGTATTACCAGTTTGTATTATTACGTTAATACATTTATTCGCCTTATCTATTCCTGGCGTTTGTTATTCATTGATATCGGATTCATCCAGGAATCCACAACATACATATATATATATATATATATATATATATATATATATATATATATATATATATATATATATATATATATGGTGCGATGGGTAAATTGTCGCCATTTTATATTTTTTTTAACTTCGCGCATGCGCGTAATTTGTTTT
>OZ038502.1:29322464-29332464 GCA_964036315.1 Acanthosepion esculentum | reverse complement strand
TCTTTCCCGTAAAATTTGCAAAATTTCCAGTGCAGATATTGGCCCACTCTATCATGCAGTGTTTTATATTCCGTGGGTGCTAATACCGTGCAACCTGATACAAGATGGTCAGTTGTTTTGGGATACTTATCACAGAATCTGCATTTAGGTTCAGCATAATTATTATTATTATTTCCTTTGATATCTGGCGTTTACACATTTCTTTCAGGGTTCCGCCCAGGGACCTAAGGTTAGAAATGGCATCATGACACTTTCCACTGCAAAGAATAAAAAATTAAAAAAATAATTACATAGATAACGCCCTTCGTAAAGTGTGGGCTATACTTGTCAGAACAATTTTTTGTATCTCTTTGAGGCATGGACTTCCAGGGATCCCTTCAATCAGCCTACTGGAATCTTTTTCCAACCAGTCCAAGGGCTCCAACTACAACAGGGATTGTTGATGTTCCCATGTGCCACATTTTTGAGATTTCTATTTCAAGGTCCTTGTATTTTGACAGTTTTTCGAATATCTTCAAAGATACATTGCAGTCTGCAGGGACTGCCATATCAATAAGGCATTATTATTATTATTATTATTATTATTATTATTATTATTATTATTATTATTATTGTTGTTGTTGTTGTTGCTAATATTGTTATTATTATCAATATTATTTTCATTATGATTGTTATGATTAGTCATAATATTTTCATTATTATTATCATCATTATTTTTATTACTATCATTATCATCATTAGTATTGTTATTATTATTATTTTGAATATTATTATTATATTTGTTTATTTTATTTATTATCATTATCATTATCATTATTATTTTACTATCATTATTCACATTATCAAAATTATTGTTTTATTACAATTATTATTATTGTTGTATTATTATTTTTATTACTTAATTATTATGAATATAATCGTCATTGTCATTTTCTTAATTATTCTTATCATCATCATCATCATCATCATCATCATCATCATCATTCTTATTATTATCATAGCTTTATGAATTTAATCTAAATTTTTCCTTCTAATTTTTCTGATTTCATTGCAGTTTCTTCTTTTTTATCACTTACTAATTACTTATTTATTTATTTAATTAGACTTACGTAATATAATCAAGTCGATTTTGAGTTGCCTTCTGTTCACTTAAACATTTTTCCCCGAACGAACAAATCACTAATGCTCAGGAAAAAGCGCTTAATCTAATATCGAATAATTACATACGCCATACTTGATAGCATTTGCCGAATAGATTTTTATTATAATTAATAAATCGAATTTTCTCTTCACTTGCTTTTCCAGGTATCATATAATTGCATTTTTATTGCATTGGAAGATATTAGAAGCTACAACTGTTAATAAAAATACTTATTCATTAATCAATTTCATACTAACTCGACTGATATGTGATTTCTTACACAGGTCATATCCATGGTATTTCAAATCGGTTCGTTTGCAAGCAATTTGAATCCGGAATCAATAGTAATGACTTTCTGTCACATGTGTTATGTATGGTAGCTCAAACAATAATTATATTTATTAAGCTTTTGATTATTAGGATGTAAATCTCTTCTTTTTTTTTTCTTTTTTCTATTGTAAGTTAACATTCTGTGCATTCGTAGAACAATAAATTATTGTAAGAATTTTTTTTTTTTAATCAGGAAGAAATCAGAATCGAATAGAGAGAAATTATTATATAACAATTGTTCAACATAATTCTGAAGCAAGAAGATTTTGCCAGAAACAAAGAGAGTGTGGAAACTTTATGTAATATCGGTCCTCCTACAAGGCAGTGAATAATGGACAATCTCCTCACAGATGAAGAGGAGACGAGACCAGAGAATCAGAGAAAAGAGTACTGAACTGTTATGTAATATGGGTCCTCATATAAGGCAGTCAATGACGGAAAATCTCCCCACAGATGAAGAGGAGAACTGGCAAGAGTAACAACGAAAATAGTACTGAACAATTATGTAATATCAGCCCTCAAATATGAAAATTCTTATTGTTCGAAAACGGGTACTATCCGGTTATTTTTTTAAAACTAAAATATCTTAAATTGTTTAATAATAATTGTTAGATAGAATATTTTTAAACAGTAATTATAACATTACAGGAAACCATCGACCAATTCAACTAATGTGTACCTCAAAAGATACGCACCAATCGAAAACGCATTTATCGAATACAGTGGTGGAAATAAGTATAAGACACCCCATGAAATTGTTAATAATTTTCTTATTACTGCACAAATTCCTCTGAAAGTTTGGTTGTGGTAACTAGATCCGATGGATATTAGTATACACATTTGATTTTGAGTCTATATTTTGGAGATTTTCGGCTAATATTATCATTACCATTGAAAAACTGCAATACAACGGGAGGGACATTTCGTCACAGCCGGTTCATCAGCGGCCAGCAGATGAAAGAATTTTGCAGATTGTTCCCTGTTTTTCACAACTATCTCCAACTGAATATTTGAGGGGAATTGCATACAATTTTCAATAAATTTTTAATTTAAAAATAAAGTCATTAATATTCCATAATAAATTACTTTTATTCGCTTTGAAAAAGTTATCTTTTAAAAATGATCCTAAATAAATTACTTTTATTTGCTTTTAAAAATCGAAGAAAAACTGTCATATTTCGCATGTTGTTGAGTCGGGGGGGGGGGGGCGTTGAGTTAAAGGTGATGGGTCGTCCTATACCCGTAATACAAGATTCTACTGACCAGAAATCTTAGAGCGATATACAATCCTGAACGGTTCTGTGTGAAAAGCCCGATTTTTTCTCGGCTCAATAAATAAAGGTCTGGTGTTGAAAGGGTTAGCGTGATAATTTGATCAATTTTTGCTTTTCCTCATTCCCAGAATAGTGTAAGGAATAGTTATGACGAACGGAAAATAAGAGAATTGATCAGGGTCAGTACAAACGTTGAATCTTTGCTTTGAATGAAAATCCAGAAGGACAACCATTGAAATATTTCTCCGAGGGAATACGTTTCATGATTTCATTATTTGCCAGTATTATTGTGAATGTTTTATTTGCTTTGGTTTCTGGTGTATACTCATTTCTTTCCGGGTTCCGACCAGAGAAATGGCATCATGACATTGTCCCCTGAGCTGTTTTGAGAAAAAAAAACGCACATAATTGATATAGAAAAAGCCCAGCGTAAGGTGTGGGCTGTACTTGTGAGCATATTTTCGTTAGTATTTCTTTAAAGCATGAGCTACCAAGAATTCCTTCAATGAGTCTGTTGGAATCTTTTCTAATCAATTCGAGGGCTCCAACTACAACTGGAATTGTTAATGTCCCCAGGCGCCACATTTTTGAGATTTGGATTACAAGGTTCTTGTATTTTGATAGTTTTTTGAACATCTTCTAAGATACATTGCAGCCTGGAGGACCGGCATGTCAATAAGAAGGCACCCTTTGTCTTTGCAGTATCTAATCACGATTATTATTATTATTATTAAACAAAATGATTGACGCAACTCTTTCAATATTTTTTAGAAGTTAAAATAGCGTGATTTAAGAAAAAGAAGACACGGTGTTTGACAATGTCAAGTAATATTTCGACAGAAACTATTCTTCAACTTATATTTAAACCATTTTATACAAATATGAGAATTTCTACAAAAAATTATGTATCTGTCTATATTTCTGAGATGAGGTATTATGTACATTATTTACATTATTCGGACTATTGTCTTCATCTTTGTCGCCATATTTATTACAACGTTTCGGCCTTTAAGTATCTGTCTATATTTCTGAGATGAGGTATTATGTACATTATTTACATTATTCGGACTATTGTCTTCATCTTTGTCGCCATATTTATTACAACGTTTCGGCCTTTAAGTATCTGTCTATATTTCTGAGATGAGGTATTATGTACATTATTTACATTATTCGGACTATTGTCTCATCTTTGTCGCCATATTTATTACAACGTTTCGGCCTTTAAGTATCTGTCTATATTTCTGAGATGAGGTATTATGTACACTATTTACATTATACGGACTATTGTCCTCATCTTTGTCGCCATATTTATTACAACGTTTCGGCCTTTCAGTATCTGTCTATATTTCTGAGATGAGGTATTATGTACACTATTTACATTATTCGGACTATTGTCCTCATCTTTGTCGCCATATTTATCACAACGTTTCATCCGTTCTATGCTCCGGTCTTCTTCAGGTGGTGGGGAAATCGAACTGAACCCTTTATTTCGCTCACAAAGAACACCATTGGGAAATTCGTAAACATAAGGAATCAGCATATATGCTAGGCCACAAAAATCTCCTGAGCCGACCAAGTATAGAAATAAATACAATATGGGAACCAGTAATAAGAAGTGCCATAAAAAAAGCGATAATAACAACAAAAATTGCAATATGAGCTCTGGTAAAAACATGTGTAATAACAATAAAAATGAGGTGATGACATTAGGTTTAGAATACCCAAAAATTAATACACAGATGTCCTCAAGGACACATGGCACAGTGGATAAAGGCGTTGATTAGATCCAGTGACAGTATCCAAAGAGTGTGAGTTCAATACCCGGTTAAGAGAGTTGGAGAGGGGAAATAACAGGAAATAACTGATAACTGACATCCATTAAACATGGCACGTGGAACTAGAACAGTCTATCCCAGTGAGCGAAATAAAGGGTTCAGTTCGACGTTCCAACCACCTGAAGAAGGCCTGAGCGTACAACGGCCGAAACGTTGTGATAAATATGGGGACAAAGATGACAATGTAAAAAATTATGTCTTTATACAAACGTTGATTACTTAAATCTTGCCTATGAACTTATACAGTAATTATGCCACACGGTCGAAAAAGGGGGACATCGGTCAAGGTTAACTATTCTATACCTTGTTAATCAGATTCACAACCCAGTCATTTGTTCTACTTTACTCGTTCACCATAATAATCTATCCTTTACTATTCGCCCCTACATAATGTTGACCATGTCAACCATAGTCTATGAATATAAAATCCAGCGCAGTGCGTAATCTGTTCAATGAAACAACGTTAAAGATTAACACTCACGAGTCAGACACACTACTGAATCTGACTATATCCCCAATACCACCAGTAGCTGTTCCGTAATTCTTCAGTCTTCGATATCAAAGGTTGGCTGTGAATATTCAGGAAAAACATGGCCGCCTTTATACACGTGGCATTGAATATTTTGAGCCTTCTGATTGGTTAAGACCTCTATTGGTGAACTATAAAATGAGTCAGCTCATTTTGGCTGGCTCACTAGTACACCAGGGTACCCAAAAACTCCAACACATAAATCAAAATAACTCACACATAGAGAGCACCTACCGACGCAAAAATTTCAGTATGTACAATTGTGTATAAATCTCTCTCTCTCTCTCTCTCTCTCTCTCTGTATATATATATATATATATATATATATATATATATATATATATATATATATATATATAAATAATTGTGTATAAATATATATAAAATATATATATAAATTCTATCAATGTTATGAAATGATGACGGTGGGTGATGACTCTAAAAATAAAATGACAAAAAAGAAAGATGTTAGTAAGACGCGGCCACCCCTCAAAAATAAATGTTGCTGCTGTATTCTATCTTCAGTCAAAATCAGAAGGCTCTCTCTCAAAAAGCTGGAGAAGGATTGAAAAAACTAAGGGCATTAGAATCTTTTTAAAAAAATAACTGACCCAGTCGAGATAAACAGAGAATTCCGAAACAAACTGGGGAGGTTGAGAATCTCGACTTGGATCATCGGCAAAAACCGGTCGCAGGCCGGGAACGACACTTATTCACATTAACTACGTACACAAAAAGAGTCTTAACCAGGGGAGGGCTCCGCACAGGAAGCCGACCCGTTGTGACTTTGGGGGCACTTAAAAAAGTAAATCAAGTCTAGCCCCGTTCATGCAAACCACAGTTAACCACCTTTCGATGAAATCTGCCAATACCAACCGCTTTCTATCAGTTCTAATCTTTCTACTGCGCTGACGCTGAAAGAATCTGATCAGGTCCTGATGAGAATAGCGATCACATCACAAGATTTCCTCCATCCGCTTAGTCCAAATCCCCATTCGAGGCGTGGCTAGCAGAATTACAGGGGTGACACATTATCATACGCGTAAGCGCGATCAATGAACATGAGCTTTTCGGGAACGATACGAGCCGTCGACTCGCCAACATAGTCCCAGAGGTGTCGCACCCGAGGAGAATGGTAGAAGGCGTGCGAAGCCGTTTCTTCTAAGCAAAGGTCACACTGATGACAGACAGGCAAATCTGGCAAGCCCCATCTGAAGGTTACGTCATCGAGAGGTAGCCTATTCCGAACAAATCGCCTAAAAATGTGAAAACTCAAGGCCGCAGATATAATCCGCCACTGGCTCGCAAGATCAGAAAGAGCGCAACTCGATTGCCGACAATCTGAAACGGACGGAGCGAGGATCCTTCGCGATCCTCTCCACAAATTCCCGATACATGACTCTCCTAGGCCCAGAAAGGTCACTGAAGCAAGAAATGATCCTCAAGGCCGATCGACACTCGAGGAGAAAATCCGACTGATCCCGGGGCCTACGATGCCATTCAGCCATAAAACAGAAATTATGGTAAGGCGAGGGAATGCGGCCCTCACAATCCCACTTCAAGATTGAACCTTCTGTCAGCGCGCAGCGTACGAAAGCCAAGCTAGAGGCGTGTCGCTGACTCGCCAAGAGTGGCATTCCCAGCCCCCTATTACACGGACGTTGGACACAGACATCTCTGTCGACGTGATGCTTGCGACCACCCCACAAGCGGGATTAGAGCAAGCGCTTGATCGCCTTCTTACGTTCCTTACAGAGAGGATATACAGCCACCTGGTAAAGGATGAGAGAAAAGATGTAAGTGACACACACCACGGCACTCCCCTCCAAGAACAACCGCATTCGGTGCCAAATATCTACCGACGCGCCCATCTTTGCTTGTATTTCTGACTAGTTTTTCTCCAGCTGGAGTCCGGGCCCTAACGACACTCAAAGAATGGGGACGAGCCCGTCAGTTCAACAAAAGTCCCCGGAAGACAGACCCCTTCCAGGGACCTAATCTCAATCTGGAAGACTTGTTGAGATTAATCTTGGCCCCCGTGAACTTTTCGTATCATTCAAGCACCTTCAGCACCACCTAAATCTTGCTGCGGGACAAGAGAATGAACATGACATCAGCGTACGCGAAAACCTTGGATCAAGTCCCACCATTGCCAGCGATTCCGCAAAGGGCTGGACTGCATGCCCTGTTCTCCAGCCGGTGACTCCAACGCCAAAGCATAAACTAGAGACGACAGCGGTCAACCCTAACGAACCGATCGAGACAGCGCAAAAGCGCGCGACCGCTTTCTGTTCACTTGCACCACAGCACTGGGGGAGCGATACAAGAGGCTAATCCCAATCGGAAGTTGGGTGCGAATCCAGCGTCCTGCATGACAGCAGCCAGGTACCGATGTTTGATCCCATCAAATGCCTTGGACTGATCCAAATTGATCTGTACGACTTGCTCGTTGTCTTTTACACCCTCTAGGATCGTACGGCTCAGACGCAGGTTGATCTCAATTGTTCGACCCTTCACAGAAAAGTCTACTCGGGTCCCAACAGAATCTCGGCAACTGATTGCTAACGCTCCGACAGAATCTTGGCCATAATCGTAAACTCTGTGTTTAGTGGATTTATGTGCCTGTAATTATCCAAATCCCGCTCGAAACCCTTGTCCTTTTTCAACAGCATGGTCACACCCTTGGAAATCAGGTCGGAGACGGAAACCAGGCGGGACCAGTTGTTGAACACGGCAGTCAAAATCGGAAGAAATATGTGCGACAGACTCAAGTACAATTCAACTTCCGACGCTCTTCAATGCACTCTGTGACCTCGCCATTGCAGCCAGCCGCTTCAGTCAGCGTAAGCCGAGAAAAGTCAACCAAAAAGTTGCAAAACTCTTCATCGCAGAGACCAGGTTCCCTGTTAAACTGGCTCTCGAAATTCCGTCGAAACGCCTCGCACATACCATCGGTCGACCTCAGTGTACGCGCCTCCGGGGTTCGACCTCCCGAATGTAACGATCGGAATCTCGACGGATCTCTTCCTTGCTCAATTTTACGTCTATATTCACCGGCTTCACCAGACATCTTGTTTAAATTATTGTTTAACTGACCCTGGTAGCGTTCGCTAGCCGTGCGCTACAGGTCCTCTGTAGTTAAGTCTATCTCTAGGAAATCCCTCAGACACCGCCCGGAAAAGACTATGCTTAAGAGCCTTCACCTAGTTAAACTTGTCTAATGCGAGCCTTTGGCTATATTCGGTGGTGAAGGACCTAATTCTTTACTTAAGCCTCTCCCACCACCTATTCCCGATATTAACCCACACTAGTGCCCACTGCACTACACTAATCAGCTGTTGCCGGAGGTCACAGACAGCACAGACAGGTTGAACTTTTAGTATTCAGCCATTCTAGGCCTAGAGTCTAACGCCTCCCGTGTCCCAAATTGCCTAACCAGTGAAAAGTAGGACAATCTAACCTAGCCATTCTGACTACCATTCTATCCATGTAGCTGAATACCTGGGTAGACTTCCAACTACGTTTTCACGCCCCCACCCCGCACATGCTCCTGGGTTGATTGACCTGATATCTATCGACGAGACCAAACTCACCGATCAGATCAACCAAGCTACGACCGGCCGACATCATTCCAGTTTCCCGCTACAACTAGGCGAAACGAATCCACCAAGAACAGTCCAAGCTGACAAAAAAAAACGAGACGCCCTCCTTCTGGTCGTTGGGTGCATAAACCGCAACGATCCGGAACGAACCACTTTTCACGGCAACCGTCCCTCCGCACCGACGTGGACAAGGTCGACCCTCACTTCAAGGGTACACTTAACCAGCAAAGAAACGCCTCTGGCCAGTCGAACTCCGTTTGCTGAATAGACGACAAAGTCGTTCGACAGGACACAAGCATCAACATTGCAAACAAAGTGCGTCTCCTGTTCAGGGCGACAGGCGACATCTACACCGAACGACAAGAGGTCACGAAGCAGGCGGACAGCCTTACTCCGGTCCCTCGGGCCATTCGCATTCAAGCTGGCTATCTTGATTGACATGATTTGAGACTGAAAAGAAAAAAACAGAAAAAAAACCTATTGACATAATGGGCGGAAATCTGAACTGGCAACAAAAGAAAATTAAACTTGTGTAGAGCAACAAAAATAATAAACGAGTTAGGGCTGGCGGGGTTGAAGCCCAAAAGATCAAAGCTTGGCTTGCGTAGTAAAAAACCCCAAAAAAAAACAAAGAAATAAAGAAAAGTGAAAATGAAAAATTACGAAATAGTTTCACAAACAAGAAAAGAAAAAAATTTTAAAGTTAGATTTTATGTGAATTCAATTCTTCCAAAGAGTTCAAAAGAAGAAAAAAAATCAACAAACGTCGCTTGCCTTGTAAAGAAAAAAAATGGCTGTCCTGGTAATGAACGCCACAAAACGAATTAAACGCCGCCTGCTTGAAGGCATGATACTGAAACTTGCTTAATATGATGGTGATCTTGTTCATCTTGGAATTTTCCGTTACCTGATCAGTTACTAAGAGGAATCAATTAGAACAGCTTAGTATAAATCTGATGGGACTCTCTTGTCATTCTGTTCATTCGCCGCAGGCAGGGAAGTTAGTAATTTGTTTACGTAACAATCCTCATGCGTTTTAAGGGTCAACGGGTCGGTAGATTCTGAATATTCTTTCAGAATATACACCTTAAGATGATTGACGAAATTATAGTCGTTTGTAATAAAATGTTCTGCAAGCTCCGTTGAGGTTACATTGTTGTGTCTGGCATCATACCCGTGTCCATTGAATCTTTTATTTAATTTTTCCTTTGCGCAACCCACATGAATCAAGTTAGATTTGGTATAAGTGGCGGCGTATATTAAATGAGAATCATTACCACCTCTGTAGA
>OZ038502.1:29272464-29317464 GCA_964036315.1 Acanthosepion esculentum | reverse complement strand
TTACGGTGGTGGGAAAATGACTGACGCCGAGATGCCATGTTAGGGACTATGACATTGCAGATTCTTCTTTGGATTTTGTGAAGAACCTTGAGATATATAGCAGAATCACCAGACTAGATGTGGCAACAGTATTTAGTGAATGGAACGAATGGTAGATTTATAAACGGGCAAGACGGGTGATGACGAGAAAAGACCGATTCCATAGAAACATTCCACTTCATATCAGTGAAAAACGTGAGACTGATATGTCGCTATGAATTTCTTTCCTGTGAGTTGGTGTCAGCCATGTTGATGTAGGGCAAAAATGATTCTCTATTGAGGAATCGGAGAGTTGAGTTCGAATTCCATTCGAATCCATTACATTCACTTATGTGGTAATACACTTGGGAAAGTTATGAATCGTTTTTTTCTCCCCCAGCTATGGGTAAAAAGAAGAACAGACCGTGTCCTATAGCCTTGGCTGGCCCCTGAATTGACAACCTACAGTGTATCCCGCATGGCACATAACTGACTGGAGATTGCTAAAAAAAAAAGATTGCCCTTTTTGGAGGCGTTAAAGTTTACAGACTATTTGTTTCCCCTGTTAATTGCTTGCAGAATACGGACAGTGCTCGGGGTGGTAGCACCTCTTGGGGTCCCAGCTATGGGAAAATAGTGAACTTCCAGGTCTTTTCCAGCACATTGAAATAATGATGTTGCCAACTACACTTTTTTGAAACAATGATGTTGCCAGCTATACGTTTTTGAAACAATGATGTTGCCAGCTATACGTTTTTGAAACAATGATGTTGCCAGCTATACATTTTTGATATATCTAGTAAATACTGGATCTGGCATTAAATAACCCATAGTGGTTGATATGCCATAAAACCCCAAAAATGACAGTTATTACGTTTTATTTATTTAACTCCAGATATTACTGGAAGTTAATGCAGTTGTTCAAGCGACACCCAGCCTCTTCAGAGTAGTTCAGTATGAATCGATTTAAATCGTCCTAGGATCTCAAATACTTGCCTTTCATTTCGCAAGAGTCTTCGAGATAGCTTTGTTTCGCAACATCGTCCTACTGAGTATTCATTTCCTGAACCTCTGCATCTAAAACTACTTTTAATGTGTGCATTTAGAAATTGTACATAAAAGAAGAATCTGCAAGGTTATCGTTCCTGGCCTGGCATCTCGGCTACAGTGACTTTCCCACAAACATAACCTAGATTCCCTGAGCCTTTTCTATAAATGTTTTCAGCGTAATTGTTCCCGGGGAACTTTCTGGTTAGGTACGTAGATTTTATGTATTCATGCGCCTTACACAATTGTCGGCAATGTTTCATCATTTTACAGTTGAAATATTTATAATTTATATATAAAGTTTAACCGTAAGTTCTATGCTAACACTTTCTTCCATCGCGCTTTTTTCCATGCCAGTCAATTTTCATCTTTGAAATGCAATGTCAAACATTATCTTCTATCTTCTTGATTCCTCTTCTTTTATTGCTATCTCTCCTTGATAATGATTTTCTTTTTCTTATCTTCTTTCATACTCATTAACTTCATGCAACTTAGTGGCTATATTGGCATTCTTGTGGCGAAATGATCCTATATCTCTTCAGTAAAATAAATTGGAGCACTCCGGTTGATTGGCATTTGTTTACATTCGTAAAACCAATATGCTAGATTTAGTTGTTTCTCTCTGTCGAATGAAGATAGCTCAGTGGTAGAAACTCTGACTGTTCGGTTGGTTTTCGATACGGGCTTGAAGTATTCAGATGTCTAGTCGCACTGAGGAGCTGTGATACAGCGAAACAGTACTGTGAGCGAATGACATATAATTATATATATATATATGTGTGTGTGTGTGTGTGTGTGTGTGTGTGTGTGTGTGTGTGTGTGTGTGTGTGTGTACACGGTGCATGAGGTAAATTGTTGCCATTTCATATTTTTAAGTTCGCGCAAGCGCGTTGTTTGTTTTTGATTTTGTAGACTGATCAGTATAGTAGGGTCAGTGGGGCACCGTCTGTGAGAAAAACAGCACCATGATGCAATTCACTCCGCCAGAAATTTGGAAACGGCATGCTTCTACTCCTTGGCATTCGCGCCAGAAGCTCCAATACGAACTTTTCAGAGTTTTTAGGAGTGAAACTGAGGGCAGTGAAGGAAAGAGTTGGATAAGTCTAATGGTGACTACGAATGTGCTCGGAGTGATCACTAGTGATGATAACGTTATGCCTTTATTCACTTTCCTACAGCCCCTCAGACTGAACATAGAGGCCTACATCAAGTGCATTGACGAACTAGTGCTGCCCTGGGTCAATAGGATGACTTCTGGAAGACCCTATGTCTGGCAACAGGACTCTGCGCCATGCCATACACCAGGAGAACCCAGTCACGCCTGTCAGACAATTTCTGCGACCACATCAGCACTTACATCTGGCCACCTAACTCCCTAGACTGCAACCGCCTTGATTATTATGTGTGGGGCTCAGTTGAGCGAGAGAAAAAACTCCTTGTAACACCAAAGATCAAACGAAGGCAAGAATTATGGCAGCATTCACCAACTTAAACAAGGAGACCGTCCAGAAGAGTTGCAGGAGATTCCAAAGTCGTCTGGAGGTTGTGTTTAAAGCCAATGGGGAGTTTATTGAATAAATTTAGTCTGTAGCATTTCAAGTTATTTTTTATGTAATTTTGGTAAATATATTTGTTAAAATGAAATGTCAGTGTTATTTTCATTTTTGCGTAATTTAGACGACAATTTATCTATCGCTCCCTTAATAATTGTCTTTCTTTTGGTTATGCGTTAGCCATTGTTCTTAGTGGCTTTATTGCCTTGATGTGGGGTGATATGATTTTAAAAAGAAAAAAAATCTAAGCTAGCACAATGTATATAGTCTCTATCTTGTTTATAACCTTTTAAAAAAGCGAAATTATTGTTATTTCTACATCAATGAAATATCTCTATGAGTAGGCAGTAATTGATAGAAACATTTTTTATGGCCCGATATTGTTTTTTTATTTTATTTTATTTTATTTTGATGGGGCGTCAGGCCAAGCTACGAATAACAAAAGCCAGGATTGCCTTTTGTCATTTTTGTCTGTCGTTCCAGGTGGGTGGGGATTCGAAATCTTCGCATTCTTTTTTTTCTTTTTTTCTGACTGAGAAATAATTTATTAGATGCCAGAATCGCGAATCGGTAAACCGCGAAAGTCTTTGCCGCAAATGACTCTTAACTATTGTCGCCCTGTGCACAGGTTCAGAGGGAAAACGATTGGGATATGAAGAGTTCAGAGGAAGAATAAAAGAGAATGTGGGCGGAGAGATTAAAGGGAGGAGAATGAAGGGGAGGAGAATGAGGAGGAGGAGACGGGGAAAATAGAAAAAGAAAGGAGGTGTGAGCAACAAGAATAAATGGAGAGTAAGGGGAATAAAAACGGTTGGGAAGTTGAAAAGAAAGAAAGAAAGAATAAGAAAAAAAGAAAGGAATAAATAGACAAAGGAAAAAACAAACAACCAAACAAAAAATGAAAAAGAAGGAGATAAAAAGAAAGAAATAATGAATGAAAAAAGAAAGAAAGAATAAGAGAAAGAAATATGAGAAAAAGAATGAGAAAAATGAAAAAGGAAGAAATGAAAGGTTAGTAGAGAAGAAGAAAAAAGAAAGAAATAGACAAAGAAAGAAAGAATGAATGAATGAAAAAAGAAAGAAAAAGAAGTAGACAACAAAAGAAAGAATTAATGAATGAAATAAAACAGAAAGAAATAAACAAAGAAATGAAGCAAGAAATATAAGAAGGAGGCGAATGATGAAAAGAAGGAAATGAAGGGTATGTAGAGATAGATAAAAAGAAGAATAAATGACGAAAACGGAAAGAAAGAAAGAACGAACTAGACAATGAATGAATGAATGAAAAAGAAGGGAATAAGAAATAGACAGAGAAAGACAAGAAGAAAGAATGAATGAATGAATGAAAAAAGAAATATACAAAGATAGAAAGAAAAAAATATGAGAAAAGAGGAGGAGAGAAACGTAAAAGAAAGAAATGAAGGATAAGTAGAGAGAGAGAAAAAGAACAAATGGAGGTAAAAGAAAGAAAGTAAGAATGAATGAAAAAAGAAAGATAAATAGACAAAGAAAGGAGTTTGAGAAAAACAAGGAAATAAAATGGAAAAGAAAGAAATGAACTGTGAATAAAGATAGAGAAAAAGAAGAAAAAGGAAGAAGAAGAAGAAGAAGAAGAAGAGGAAGAAGAAGAAGAAGAAGAAGAAGAAGAAGAAGATAGTATAGAGGCAGAGAGAGATTTGAAAAAAAAATGCTAAAAAGCAAGAAAATGATATTTAGTAAAAATCCTTTTGAGAAAATTTCTGTTACCATGCACCCCAGTAGTAACTGCTGCATCCCCACCAGGCTTTTCTCGTGAGGAGGAGGGCCATACACGCTGCAAGATTAAAAACAAAACCTATCAAAGAGAGGGTGAACCTTATTCCTGGGTCAACTGCCATCGAGCATAATGGCGTAGAGTAGACTCCAAAGCTATGTATGCACCCAGTGCAGAGATGACATGGCATCGCTGGGTGGAGGGCTTACGAGACTTCACTCCTCGATAGTATCAACAACTACCGCCTGTAACCAAGGTGAGCCTTCAAATTGAATGACATTGGCTCCGAGTTGACTGGGTGATAGATGGGCCTCGTCACGTCTACTTGCCCAAGACATGCTTCACCTGAATGAATATCACTCCGGCTTTCACTCTAGATATCTTTTGAACTATTGTTTTGTTTTTTACGGCTTATCGACCCTTTTGGAGTTATTGAAAGACGAAAAATATTTTGGATTGCGTGTGAACATTGCATTAACAATGTTTGAAAGATAACATCTCTACGAGGGTACCTCAAATCGGTCGTGGAAAAAGTCCACGACTAAAAATCATATGGAAGGATTTTGATTTCAACGCAGCTGAAGGTTCTTGCGCCAACGTGTTATAACGTGTTCAAATATGAACCATTTATTTCTGGTAATAACACATCGCCGCTAGTTGGAAGGCAAGAACCATTCAAGCAACATGGAATCCACTAAAATTGAGGCTATGACAAAAAGTAAATTCATCGGGAAACTCGGTTAGGAGAATAGGCAAATCACTGACGCTCTGGAACAAGTTTATGATTATTTTACCCCAAAAGAAATCAACAACCTCTAAATGGATAAGTCGGTTCAGACGTGGAAGAAACAAAACAGAAGATGAACCCCGAGGTAGCAGGCCATCAACGTCAGTTTGTGAGGAAAACATTGATGCTGTTCGTGACATGACTGAAAAGGATAGACGACTAACGACTGAATCAGTAGCAGACACAATCAAGATCTCCGTAGGTTCTACACACAATTCTTGTGAAGAGTTTGGGGAAAAGCAAGCTTTCTGTTCGATGGGTCACTAAGCTGATGCGCTCATTTCAGCAGCAAACAAGGAAAGATCTTTCAATGGAAATTTTGAACAAGTGGGATCAAGCCCTTGAAGCTTTTCTATAGAAACAGGGTATGCAACATGGCTCTACCACTACGAACCCGAGGATAAAATTCAATCAAAGCAGTGGCTGCTCAAGGTTGGAAGTAGAGTAATCAAAGCAAACTCTCAGGAAAGGTCATGGCCACTGTTTTCTGATGTGCAGGGGGGAATTTTCTGGCTGACTTCCTCAAGGGCAAGAAAACAATTACATCTGCAAATTATGAATGCGTTTTGAGAAAACTGTCCAAAAATCTCAGAAAAAGGCCCTGGAACTCTGCATCAACGCGTCCTCTTTCAACACGACAATTCATCTGTTCATGGCGCTTGTCAAACAAGAGCTTTTCTCCGTGAATTTAAATGGGAAATCGTCCGACATCCTTACAGTCCCGATTTAGCCCCATCAGACTTCTTTTTGTTTCCAAACTTTAAAAAAATCATTGAGATTTTTCATCGGATGTAAGATGAGCCCCTGTGACATCGTGCAGATCACATGACCTTCAGTATTACACACGGACGGACTTAAGGGCTGGTATCAGCGTTTGTAGAGTTGTATTGACCTTAATGGAGTATATATTGAAAAATATTTTTATTGTGATCTATTATAATAAAAATATAATAATATTTTGCTTCACTTTGTATTGAGCACCTTTTTAAAAAAGAAAATGTGACGAACTCTGGATTTTTACTCTGTTTTTCTTATATCTGTACATATATATATATATATATATATATATATATATATATATATATATATATATATATATATATAGGTAACTATACTCGTGTCGAAAAACGAATTCTTGATTTACCAATAGTTAAATCAATCTCGAAGGGGAAAAAAAGTTCTAAAAAAGAAAGTGTCACGAACATGAAAGTCTGTCGAAAATAATCGCACAGATACAGGTTCGTGGTCCAAAGAAAAAACCCCGATACGAGTAAACAACTAACTAAAGAACTCGATACAAACGTAGAGCAGACCTAGTCAAACCTAATGATGCCAAACAAACCTACCAAGGTTTCACTTAGGCAGATCGTCAGGGTCAGCTGGCTAAAGAGGCAAAAGAAAACGGCATATTTATAGGCGACAACCAAGACAACGCCACGTGACCAAAGACAAAGAAAAAAGAAAAAGAAAAGAAAAGAGAAGAAAAGAAAAGAAAGACAACACCATGGCGGATGGGGTATATAATTTGACTATATATATATATATATATATATATATATATATATATATATATATATACATATATATATATATATATATATATATATACATATATATATATATATATATATATATATATATATATATATATATATATATATATATATATATATATATATATATATAAATGAACATACGCACTCATACCTCGGTATTAAGGGTTATGGATATCGGAAGCAAATGGCAAAATATACGGACGGAGTTGTGGCAACTCTAGATACAAGCCGATTATATTAGGGGTCTCGGGCTCTCGCTTTTGAAACATGAGAACTCTTATGTAGCGAAGGAATCATATTAATAAAAAAAATATTATAATATATATATATATATATATATATATATATATATATATATATATATATATATATATAAAATATATATATATTTTATCCATATATTATACGATGATTACAGTTACATTTTTTCAAATACATTTTGCACTGAAAATAAACGGGATTTATAGTTTATATACATATAAATTATTTTAATTTTTTAATATTAATCTTATATTAAGCTTAAAGGGAGATTAATCGATTTATTTTTAAAATATTAAAATTAAGAAAAAAATTAAAAAGTGAAAATGTTATAATTCCCATTAAAAATTAATCTGGATAACATATTTCAACAGATATTTAGTTTTAAGGCTATATGTAAGCATCAATTAGTTTCTCTTGTTTAATAAGCAAGGATTAAATTCTTTAAGATAAATAATTTTGCGACAATATCCGATAATGGGTGTATTACTAGCATTCTTTAATTGCAAGAAATGTTTGTAGAAAGCAGTGCTGTCTATGTAGATTACATTACCTAAATTCATTCGATGGTAGAAACGAAATTTCCGTGGATTTTTCAGAGGAACTGTTGCGAACAGTCACGTTGACGGAAGCAAGCCAGAGTGGCTTGCATCTGGCATAAAGGAAAATAAGTGCCTTACCACTGTTGGAGTTTTTGGGTACCTTGGTTTACTAGTGAGCCAGCCAAAATGAGCTGACTCATTTTATAGTTCACCAATAGAATGTTTAACCAATTAGAAGGCTCAAAATATTCGATGCGACGTATATAAAGGCGGCCATGTTTTTTTTCTGGAATATTCACAGCCAACCTTTGATATCGAAGACTGAAGAATTACGGAACAGCTACTGGTGGTGTTGGGGATATAGCCAGATTCAGTAGAGTGTCTGACTCGTGAGTGTTAATCTTTAACGTTGTTTCATTGAACAGATTACGTACTGCACTGGATTCTATATTCATAGACTATGGTGAACATGGTCAACAAAGGTTACGAGCCCAGATTACGACTGTATTTTGACAGAGACGAGTCAAAATACGAATTATGAGAAGTGAAATTCCTAGGCTACCTTATAATACGAAAACTTCATGACATCATTCTTTGCCAAGATGACCAGAAAGAAAATGATGATTCTATGGAAAGAAAGCGACCGTGTTCGCCGAATTAATACAATGCCTGGATGACATGAGATTGTTTTTAATAATGAGAGAAGCCAGGAACGACGGCCGCCAAGCTTTAAGAATATTGCGTGAACATTACTTGTCAAAAGGTAAACCCAAAATTATTGCTTTATATACTGAACTAACCTCGCTAAGGAGACGAAAAATTAATCCGTAACAGATTATATTATACGAGCTGAGAATGTCACAAATGCCTTAAAAATGGAAGGTGAGACTATCTCAGATGGGCTGCTAATAGCCATGGTTTTCAAGGGATTACCAGCAACATTCAAACCATTCACGACAGTCATAACTCAAAAAGATAAAAAATTAACTTTCACTGAGTTTAAAATTGCGTTACGTAGTTATGAAGAAACTGAAAAAATGTGTAATCCCCCAAATCAAGGAAATAACGTAATGCAACTGAGAACGTCATTTAAAAAATTCAGAAAACCAGTCCCTCAAACCTACCAGACTAGGAATTATATTAAAAACAAGGGGCTTAAAAACAACTATTGCAATAACAACAACAACAACAACAACAACAGGAACAATAATAATAGGAAATCAAATATCATCTGCTTTCGTTGTGGAAGAGCCGGGCATGTACGTGCGAAATGTCAATTTCATACAAGGAGTGATTTTTGTAAAAATGTAAAAGCTTTTTCGAATGAGCGAATATATGCGTTATAATTCTTACCTAGTCGACACGGGTGCAACAAATCCTGTAATTACAGATGAAACAAAATTTATTAATTTTGACCCCAACTTTGAGCCAGATTCCCACTTTATTGAGTTAGCTGACGGTACCAGAGCTAATAATTTAGTTTTAAAAAGAGGCGATGCCTGTATTTATTTCCGAGATACTAAAGGAAATATTTGTAAATGTTTATTAAAAAGGGCTTTATATATCCCTAAATTTAAACAAAATATTTTCTCGGTTCAGTCTGCTGTTAGAACTGGTGTTAAAGTTAATTTTCACCGAAACAATTCAAAGTTAATATACCCAGACGGAACGGAATTTAATATACAACAAAATGGACGTTTGTATTATTTGACAAGTATTAAATCTGTGAAAACATCCACCCACGACTTAAGAACTTGGCACAAATAATTCGGATGTTAAAAGATTGCAAGAACACGTCACTGGAATGAAAATTACATCTCCAAATGTCTTACAACATTGTGACACATGTATTAAAGGGAAAATGACGAAATATAGAAATAGGGATCAAATCCAAAAATCAACAGACATCTCGTTCAGAGTTTATTGCGACTCAGCGGGTCCAATTTCACTAATGGGTATTGGCACTTAATGATATGTATTAAACTTTGTTGACGAATATTCAGAACTTATGATATATTTTCTGAAAAACAAATCTGATACCCTACAAACTACAAGAATGTATTTATCTGATATTTCACCTTATGTAAAAGTGAAAATAATTAGAACAGATAATGGTGGAGAATTTACTTCTGATGATTACGAAAACCTCCTAATAAATGAAGGCATTAAACATGAGAAAACCTGTCCTTATTCTCCGCACCAGAACGGAATCGCTGAACGTAGTTGGCGAACTCTTTTCGAAATGGCTAGATGTTTGCTAAACGAATCTAAGTTAACCAAAAATTTGTGTGTCTATACATTAAATACAGCCGTATATATAAGAAACCGTTGCTATAATAGTAACATTAAAAAGACTCCCTACGAGGCATATACGAACTACAAACCTAAAGTGGTATGCATATTTTTGGTACAATTTGCTACACATATGTCAACCACAGGGCAAAACTAGATCCAAAAGGTGAAAAAGGCATATTCATTGGCTATGACAAAACAAGTCCGGCCTATATGATTTATTTCCCACAAAGTAAAATAATAAGAAAGATCAGATGCGTCAGATTTACAGATTCCTTTGAGCAAGTGGAGGATCCCGAAGTAAAGAACATTAAATGCGAGGAACTGGTCCAACACGAAATAGTATGGCCTAATTATGAGATAGGGCCTATAAATAGAAAACCCGTTCAAAATCCACAATTAAAGGAAGGTGTCATACCAGATGATATAGACGAGGAAAAATCAGACGCCAACCTTGCCAAGCAGATACAACCGAAGAGGATGGGCAAATTCCGCGTTATCCGACCAGAAATAGAAGAAAGCCAGACTATTTTGGAATAGGTCAATGTAATATCTGTGACATTGACTGTTGCTATTCGGTGCAATGTATCCCGAAGAACTATCAAGAAGCCATAAATTCTGATAATTCCAAACGATGGATAGCCGCCATGCAAAAAGAAATAGAATCCCTAGTATCAAAGGATACGTTTGAATTGAAAAAGGCCCCGGATGATAAAAAATATTATCGGTATCCGTTGGGTTTATACTATAAAGCGAACTGCGGATGGCTCGCCAGTGTATAAGGCTCGTTTTGTAGCTAAAGGATTCTCGCAGATATACGGGAAAGATTATGTAGAAACATTCAGTCCAACAACAAACATGACAACAATCAGAATTTTGATGCAAATGGCCGCACATTATGGTATAGATATATACCATATGGATGTTAAAGCAGCGTATTTAAAAGCTCCGATTGACTATGAAATACATATAGAACCGCCAGAAGGTTTTGAAAAAGGTGATAATTATGTATGGAAACTCAAAAAGTCACTATATGGGATCAAACAAAGCGGAAGAACGTGGAATAAATTACTACATTCCTATTTAATTGAACAGCATTTTGAACCCTCCCCTCTTAACCCATGCCTGTACACAAGAATATTTAATAATGAAATATTAGTAATTCTGATTATTTGGGTCGACGATATGTTAATTGCTTCAAAATGTGAAGCTGCTCTATTAAAAATTAAAAATTCCTTAAATATAAAGTTTAAAATGATCGACTTGGGTCGACAATCATGGTTTCTTGGTATACAGTTCGAATTTAAGGACAACACTATTACAATGAATCAATCCAGATACATCGAAAAACTCTTATCCAAATTCAGCATGCAGAATTGTAAAACACGAACTACTCCATGTGAAATGGATTTAAACACAATTATGAATAATGAAGATGGTATAGCGGCGTGTGAGAAAGAATACAGAATATTGATTGGACGTCTTATTTACGTCATGACATCAACAAGGCCAGACATCTGCTATGAGGTTACTAAGTTGTCTCAAAACTTAAATAAACCGAGGACTGTGCATTTAACAAGAGCTAAGCAAGTATTACGTTATTTAAAGGGAACTAAGAATCAATGCCTAGTATTTCGACAATCAAAAAACCCACTACAACTGGAAGGATTTTGTGATGCTGATTAGGCAAATTCACCAGATCGTAAACGTATCACAGGCTATTGCTTTAGATTGGCAAAAGATAATCCAATAATTGGCTGGAAATCTAAGAAACAGGGAATGATTTCACTTTCAACATGTGAGGCGGAATATGTTGCATTGTCGCAAGCAACACAAGTGGTTATTTTTCTTAAATTACTAATAAAAACAATTGCAACACTGATAATAAGTGAGCCTATAACTATTTACTGTGACAATCAGGCCAGTATTGCATTGGCTAAAAATCAAATAATACATCAAAGATCAAAGCATATTGATATTAAATATCAATTTGTTAGCGATCGGGTACAAAAGAAAACAGTACAAATTGAATATGTTCAATCGGAAAATAACGTGTAGGATTTGTTTACAAAGCCAATTACAAAATTGAAATTAGGGGCTTTCATTCCTGTCATATTTGGTACTGACTTATAAGGTCCTTATTAGTCCTGGGTAGGACGTAAAACTGCATCCATTAGTTATTGTCTTAAGAGACGTGAGTTTTTGGTGTGAATGTGAGTCCTTAGTTTCGGGGTATAAACGTAAATAATCCTACTATTAGCCCAATCCTCCTCTGAATGACTCTCAGAATCACTCTGACCCGGAATGATAGTGCCTGTTTTAATGGGTCCAAGCTATGGGTAAAATAACAACATTTTCCACTTTTTTGTTGTGATCACAACCCAAATTTATAATATTGTTATATATATATATATATATATATACTAGGGATGATCGAGGCATGACTCCTTCTCTTCTTTCCTCAGTTATGGATAAAATAGAATAATAGACTGGGTGGTAACCAGTCTAGGAGATGCCAACGGATCGCAAACCGCTTGTGGATCCAAAATTCAGACTGAAACTCATATTATTTGCCAGTACTTTGCAAATACGACCCCTGTTACGCTTGGTCAGCTTTTGTTCGGATGCAACGTCAACAGGATCTCAATGTTCCGTAGGCAAAAAGAGGAACTAAATACCATGTGTAACAGCAAAACTCTTCATTTGTTAGATTAAGCTCTGAACCGTTCTCTCTTAGAAATGATTAAAGATATCTTACTGGAATTCTCCGCGGTTTTTATAACACTATTGAACTCTACTTCGACCAATAATAATGTATAATTACTCTCCAAGCTTAACAGAAGAATCGTGATGAAATCGATCAGAAACGAAAATGACATGTTAATTATAAATTAATCATAGCTAAGGATCACAAGTTCGTGAAGGATTGAAATAAAGTTCAAATATATATATATATATATATATATATATATATATATATATATATATATATATATATATATATATATTATTTCAGGATCATTTTTCCATTTTTCCAACTCATTCAAGATGATCTTCGCCTTCTCTAACCTTCTAACTTTCTGTCCTGGAGTAACAAGGTGCCTCACACGTTTCACGTACGATATCATTTTCAAGTCTTTTTTCATTGCTCTTTGGACTGTCATGGCTGAAACTGCTTCGCTCACGTGTCAAGCATCTTATGAATTAAGTTGGATCTTTTCTCTTTCACTCTAAGTTTAAATGTTGCTCCTTTTTGCTATTGTGACCTCCTGATCCAGTTTTCCTCTCGGCTGTTACCTCTTTTTTAAACTTGTTCATTTATGAATGGATTTTGAAGATGGAAGCCAGAGTATGAATGTTCGTAACATTACTAAAGGCCTGAATTATCTTTTTCCTTTCACCATTACTCAGTCGGGGGTGACATTGTGAGACCAATACAAAACGATTTTAACATGTTGTCTCTCACCATGGTTCATTTGGGAAGATAGTGGGGCTGACAACCTGTAGCCGAATTACTCAAAGGGTCAAGAAATGGTGTCAAGATGATTAAACGTCTTATCTGAAAACCTAGACAGAAGAAACACAATTAGTTTATTGGAGTTTTTTGGGGGTTTTTTTTTAGATATTAAATATTTTTATGGGCTGGTTAATCATTCTGTTACACAATTTGGAGATCTTTGCTGTTACAGCCCGTATAATATAGGCTAAATGTTTGGTGCCAACCTCTGGAATTAATAATTAGTAAGTTTCATACCTTCCTTGGTTTAATTAAACTCTGACTGGCCTCCACCCTTGTGCAAATTAATTGAAACAACCGCTTTAGTTTCCTTTCTTTCCCCATACAGTGAGTTTTAGACCCCCTGGAATGACAGTCTATAATCGATTTCTATTTTTTCTCAGATTAGGCCATTTTCAGTGGTGTGCAGTAATATGAATTTATTTTCGGAGTGTATGATGAAATTTATTTGGCTTTGAAAAATATTGCGTCATGGGTGATTGCATCAGATTTTTATCACGCTCAGTCACTATTGACTCAACTGTCGATTAATTGTCCTACGGCATTTTTCTGCGATGGACGTTACTCCAAGGAAACATCCAAAAATTGTAACGTTGCCCGAACAAACTGGCAACCCTTACCAGTGAGCAAATCAAAGTAATATAGACTGGCCGGCAAACTCTCCTGCTTTAAATCCAATCGAGAATCTGTGGTCAATCTGCAAGGAAAAACTTCGTAGAATGGACATACGAAGTACTAATATGTGCACTGGGTTATGTTTCATTGGAAAAATACGAAAAAAGTAAATAATAACGGAATTATTCGTTTTGTTTCAATTAATTTGCACAAGGGTGTAGAATGGTGAGAGAAACCAGTTTGGTGGCACCATTTTTTTTTTAGAGAGGAATGAAATTTTAAATCTGCCAGTCCTTAATATTATTATCATTATTATTGAATATTAGATAATATTGAATATTAGATAATATTGAATATTAGATAATATCCTTCAGGAGGGGAGGAGGTAGTTTTGGACTGAAGTGAGATCGTCAATTCCTTTCGCAAAAGGTGGGTAACTTTCAGATTGGTGTAACGATTGTTGAAAGGAAAACTTCAAATCGAGTTCGAATTTTTGTCAAAGACCCGCAACGATTTGTGAATGAGAGAATGAGCGACGGAGAAGGAAAAGCGGGGAGTCTGGTGTAAAAGAAAGAGAACGAGGAAAGGAGAGGAGGAAAGAAAGAGGACAGCTAAGAAGGTTGAAAGGAGAAAGAAAAAGAAAAGAGATGAGAATAAAAAAGAATGAAAACAGAGAAGTAATGTTTAAAAAATCGAAATTTTAGTCAAGATGAAGAAGAAGTTCATTGAGGATAAGAAAAACTAATCGGGGAAAAGTGAAAAAATGCGAAAATAAAAGGAAGTGAAAAGGAAGACAAACGAAAAAAAAAGAAGAAAAGTGAAAGTAAAAAAGCACAAAAAAGACGAATGAATAAAGTACTATCAGCAAGAAAGACACAAAAAGAAAAAAGAAAGAAAGACTATAAGAAAGAAAGAAAACTTATAAGAAAGAAAGAAAGAAAGAAAAAAGAAAGAAAGAAAGACTATAAGAAAGAATGAAAACAGTATAACAAAGAAAGGAACAAAGAAAGAGTATAAAGAAGAAAGAAAAAACTATAAGAAAGAAAGAAAGAAAAAAGAAAGTAAGAATGCCAGAAAGAAGGAAAAAAGAAAGACTATCAGAAAGACTAAAAGAAAAAAGAAAGAAAGACTATAAGAAAGAAAGAAAACTTATAAGAAAGAAAGAAAGAAAGAAAAAAGAAAGACTATAAGAAAGAATGAAAACTGTATAACAAAGAAAGGAACAAAGAAAGAGTATAAAGAAGAAAGAAAAAGCTATAAGAAAGAAAGAAAGAAAAAAGAAAGTAAGAAAGAAAAAAGAAGAAAGAAAGACTATAAGAAAGAATGAAAACTGTATAACAAAGAAAGGAACAAAGAAAGAGTATAAAGAAGAAAGAAAAAGCTATAAGAAAGAAAGAAAGAAAAAAGAAAGTAAGAAAGAAAAAAGAAGAAAGAAAGACTATAAGAAAGAATGAAAACTGTATAACAAAGAAAGGAACAAAGAAAGAGTATAAAGAAGAAAGAAAAAGCTATAAGAAAGAAAGAAAGAAAAAAGAAAGTAAGAAAGAAAAAAGAAGAAAGAAAGACTATAAGAAAGAATGAAAACAGTATAACAAAGAAAGGAACAAAGAAAGAGTATAAAGAAGAAAGAAAAAACTATAAGAAAGAAAGAAAGAAAAAAGAAAGTAAGAAAGAAAAAAGAAGAAAGAAAGACTATAAGAAAGAATGAAAACTGTATAACAAAGAAAGGAACAAAGAAAGAGTATAAAGAAGAAAGAAAAAGCTATAAGAAAGAAAGAAAGAAAAAAGAAAGTAAGAAAGAAAAAAGAAGAAAGAAAGACTATAAGAAAGAATGAAAACTGTATAACAAAGAAAGGAACAAAGAAAGAGTATAAAGAAGAAAGAAAAAGCTATAAGAAAGAAAGAAAGAAAGAAAAAAGAAAATAAGAAATAAAAAAGAAGAAAGAAAGACTATAAGAAAGAATGAAAACAGTATAACAAAGAAAGGAACAAAGAAAGAGTATAAAGAAGAAAGAAAAAGCTATAAGAAAGAAAGAAAGAAAAAAGAAAGTAAGAAAGAAAAAAGAAGAAAGAAAGACTATAAGAAAGAATGAAAACTGTATAACAAAGAAAGGAACAAAGAAAGAGTATAAAGAAGAAAGAAAAAGCTATAAGAAAGAAAGAAAGAAAGAAAAAAGAAAATAAGAAATAAAAAAGAAGAAAGAAAGACTATAAGAAAGAATGAAAACAGTATAACAAAGAAAGGAACAAAGAAAGAGTATAAAGAAGAAAGAAAAAGCTATAAGAAAGAAAGAAAGAAAAAAGAAAGTAAGAAAGAAAAAAGAAGAAAGAAAGACTATAAGAAAGAATGAAAACTGTATAACAAAGAAAGGAACAAAGAAAGAGTATAAAGAAGAAAGAAAAAGCTATAAGAAAGAAAGAAAGAAAGAAAAAAGAAAATAAGAAATAAAAAAGAAGAAAGAAAGACTATAAGAAAGAATGAAAACAGTATAACAAAGAAAGGAACAAAGAAAGAGTATAAAGAAGAAAGAAAAAGCTATAAGAAAGAAAGAAAGAAAAAAGAAAGTAAGAAAGAAAAAAGAAGAAAGAAAGACTATAAGAAAGAATGAAAACAGTATAACAAAGAAAGGAACAAAGAAAGAGTATAAAGAAGAAAGAAAAAGCTATAAGAAAGAAAGAAAGACAAAAGAAAGTAAGAAAGAAAAAAGAAGAAAGAAAGACTATAAGAAAGAATGAAAACAGTATAACAAAGAAAGGAACAAAGAAAGAGTATAAAGAAGAAAGAAAAAGCTATAAGAAAGAAAGAAAGAAAAAAGAAAGTAAGAAAGAAAAAAGAAGAAAGAAAGACTATAAGAAAGAATGAAAACAGTATAACAAAGAAAGGAACAAAGAAAGAGTATAAAGAAGAAAGAAAAAACTATAAGAAAGAAAGAAAGAAAAAAGAAAGTAAGAAAGAAAAAAGAAGAAAGAAAGACTATAAGAAAGAATGAAAACTGTATAACAAAGAAAGGAACAAAGAAAGAGTATAAAGAAGAAAGAAAAAACTATAAGAAAGAAAGAAAGAATGAATGAATGAATGAATAAAAATAGTATAAGAAAGAAAGGAATAAAGAAAGTGTTGTGGATTCCGGGAATGGAATCCTGCACAAATAAATAAACAACGCCAGTAATTGAGATAGAAAAATATGTGTATTAAACGTAAGAATACAGACTTGAAGTGAAGATTAGTAGTCCAGGAATGCGGGTTAGTAGAAAGTATATGTACAAGTTTCTGTAAGTGAAGCCGTAATTATCTCTCTCGCTGGATTCTCGTATAACTGTCTGTGAACACCCGGTGTACTGTCTCCGTATCTCTACCCCTGACTCAACATATCAACACCTACAGGTATTCTCTCTGTCAGTATAAGTATACTTTGGACGAGTCCATCTTGTGTAAAAGGGGTCTGCTCCACAACAGAAAGAGTATAAGGAAGAAAGAAAAAAAGAAAGAAAAGAAACACTATCAGAAAGGATGAAAAACTATAAGAAAGAAAAAAGAAAGAAAGCCTATAAGAATGAATAAAAACTGTATAAGAAAGAAAGGAACAAGGAAAGAGTATAAGGAAGAAAGAAAAAACTATAGGAAAGAAAGAAAGACGATGAGAAAGAAAGAAAAAAGAAAGAAAGACGATAAGAAAGAAAGAAAAACTATAAAAAAGAAATAAAAAAGAAAGAAAAGAAAGGCTATAAGAAAGAATGAAAGCAGTATAAGAAAGAAAGGAAAAAAGAAAGAGTATCTGGAAAATTATAACAATAAAAAGAAAGAAAGTAAAATAGAGACAGTGCTAGAAGAAATATAAAGAGGAGAAAGAAAGAAAGAAATAAGAAAGAAAGACATTGAGAAGGCGAAAATAAGATAAAAATAAGTAAGAAAGAAAGAAAGAAAAACGATAAGAAAGAAAAACTATCAGAAAGGAAGACAGACTATAAGAAAGAAAGAAAGAAAGAAAGAAAGACATTGAGAAGGCGAAAATAAGATAAAAATAAGAAAGAAAGAAAGAAAGAAAACGATAAGAAAGAAAAACGATAAGAAAGGAAGAGAGACTATAAGAAAGAAAGAAAGACATTGAGAAGGCGAAAATAAGATAAAAATAAGAAAGAAAGAAAGAAAGAAAGAAAAACGATAAGAAAGAAAAACGATAAGAAAGGAAGACATACTATAAGAAAGAAAGAAAGAAAGACATTGAGAAGTCGAAAATAAGATAAAAGAAAGAAAGAAAGAAAAGACCACAGAAAGAAGACTATAAGAAAGTAAGACGTGAGGTGATGCAAAGAAAGAAAGAATTGTTGTAACGGAATAAAACAGAATGGGCGGAGATGGACAGCGAATGAAAGGAAGGGGTGGCGATAAAACTTATTATTGCTGTTGTTATTGATGTAACCTTTGAAAATCTCGGTGGACATTAACGTGTCTATTGCCTCCATTGTACAACGATGGCCAGGCGATAGAAGTGATCGCGTGTGATTGGACTTCAAAGATGCCCGAACCGTTAAAATGGATGGGAATAATGATAATGACGGAAATGGCGGACAAACGTTGTTTTACAAGGACGCCATTTTGAATTTGGGTTTAACATCATTTTGATGGAAGGGTGCCCTGTCGAGAACTGAAAAACGATCGGCTTTGATAACGCCTATTTCACTCAAGTCATTTATTTTCTTTCTTTCCTCTTCTGTTACTTGATTTTTTTCTTAATTCTTTCTTTTCTGCTATTCTCGTCTGCTTTTTCCATTTTTACTCCACTCTGTATCACATCTTGTAAATCTTTCTTTTTTTTTTCACTTTTTGTTGTTTCTGGATATTTCATTCTATACTTCACTCGTACTTATGAAATAGAATTCATTATACATTATTTACATTATTCGGATTATTGTCATCATCTTTGTCGTCATATTTATTACATCGTTTCGGCTGTTGTACGCTCCGGCCTTCTTCAGGTGGTTGGAATGTCGAACTGAACCCTTTATTTCGCTCACTGGGGTAGACTTTTCTAGTTCCACTTGCCATGTTTAATGGATGTCAGTTATCAGTTATGTCCTGTTAATTTTCCCTCTGAAAGTTGTCCACTGCCTTAACCGGATATTGAACTCACACTCTTTGGATCCTGTCACTGGATCTAACCAACGCCTTTATCCACTGTGCCATGTGTCCTCAAGGACACATAGCACAGTGGATAAAGGCGTTGGTTAGATCCAGTGGCAGGATACATGGCACAGTGGATAAAGACGTTGGTTAGATCCAGTGACAGGACTTTGTAATAAATATGGCGACAAAGATAAGTACAATAGTCCGAATAATGTACATAATAACTCATCTCAGAAATATAGACTGAATTCATTCTGTTGCTTCTTTTATTCCTCTTCAATGAATTCTTCCTTTGTTCTTTATCCTTTATTCCTTTTTTTTATTCTCTCTTTCTTTTTCCCCATTTTTTTCTTCTTTTTATAGCACTCTTTACGTGGTGTTTTATTTTTTATGGTTCTATCCTTATCTTATATTTTTATTCGCCATTTTATATTTTCTTCCTTTACATTTTTCCTTTTTTTTACGGACTCAGTTTTCTTTATATTACTATTTTTTTTTATTTGTCTTTCTTCTTTTTTCGTAGTTTTATTATTATTTTCTTTCATTACAACTATTTTGTTTTCTTTTTTTTGTTTTCTTTTTCTTTCCGTCGATCTTTAATTCTTTTTCCTTGATTCTTTTCGGGTTGTCTTTTTTTCGTTTGCTTTTATTCCTTCACATTCTGTAATTTTTTTTTCTTTTTGAATTTTCATTATTTTATTTTAATTCCTCGTCTTATCTTTTCTTTTCAATTTCGTTGTTTGTAATCATCTTTCTTTTTTGTTTTGTTTTTTATCTGTTTTGGCTTCTCTTTTTTTCTTTTTCATTTCTTTTCAGTCTTTTTCTTGTATCCTTTTATTTTGTCTCTGGTTTCTTTCCTTTTGCTGGTTTCACTCAACAATTCCTTTTAAAAAAATATTCCTTTTAATTCCTTTTGCTTAGTTATTTTTTGTCATCCTTTCATTTTCTTTCCGACTCATGCACGTTTTCTTTTTTCTTTCTAACCCTTTCTCTTTCTTTCTTTTCATTCCTTTTGTTTTCCGTGATTCTCAGACGCTTTTTTCTAAATATATATTTTATTTCTTCCTTACGCTCTATCTCTCTCTATATATTATATATCTGTCTCACTCCGTCATTCTTTCTTCTTTTCATTCTCTTCCCTGTTTTTATTTTTTATACCATTTCTTTCTTCATATTTTTCTTTTTTCTCGTTTGTTTTCTTTCTTTGATCTCGTTCTCTTTGATTTCTTTGTTAAATTAATTCGTTTTCCAAGTTTTTCTTTCCGCTTTATTTATTTTTCTTTCATTTATTAATTTTTTTTTTCTTTAGAATTTTCTTTTCTCTTTCTCAACACTTTTCGTTTTTCATAGCATTCGTTTTTTCATATATCACTTTTTCTTTTAGTCAATTTATTCTCTTTGGTTTGCTTTCTTTATCATTCCTGTCTTCATGCGATTTCATTCTTCATTATTTTTATTTTTCATTCTATTTTTTCTTCATTGTTTTCCCCTATCATTCATGTCTTCATTCTTTTCCATTTTTCATTCTTTTTCTGTCTTCATTCTTTTTCTTTATAATTCATATCTTCAATCTTTTTTTCTTCTTCATTCTTGTCCTTTCTTCATTCTTTTTCTTTCTTCATTATTTTTTAATATTACCTGTCTTCATTCTTTTTCTTTATTTATTATTTTTATTCATCATTCATGCCGTCATTCTTTTTCTTTCTTTATTCTTTTTCTTTATCATTCCTATCTTCATTCTTTTTCTTTCTTCATTCTTTTTCTTTCTTCATTCATGTCTGTATTTTTTTCTTAATTATTTTTCTTTCTTGAGGCATTGTCTTCTTTCATTCTTTTTATTTATCATTCCTGTCTTTATTCTTTTTCTTTCTTCATTCTTTTTCTTTATCATTCGTGTCTTCATTCTTTTTCTTTTTTTCATTTTTTCTTCATTTTTCTTTTTTCATTCTTTTTCTTTATCATTCCTGTCTTCATTCTTTTTCTTTCTTCATTCGTTTTATTTCTTCATTCTTTTTCTTTCTTCATTCATTTTCTTTATCATCCTCTCATGGGAACTTACCCATAATAATAATGGACTATTCTGGGCATAAAAAATACTGCGCCTCAAGAGGGGGCAGAGTTCAGAGTCAGTCAGAGTCAGAGAGACAGTGACAGAGTCGAGTCAGACGATTACTGTAAGACATTGGAATAGTGATACTTGTCGAGACAACATAGTTCACTCTAACCAAATCTGATAGTCATTACAAATACTTCTACTTCTTTGTATATATTTCTGTTTGTAATATATCTGTGTTATTCCATACCTGTGTTCAAGTTATTCTTCATTGATTCTACCTTGGACCATCACCGTGGTACAAGGAACTTGGAAGGTAACAAGTGGCGACGAGGTAACCTAAAGGAAAACGAACTCTCTACGCGGAGGACATACTTTTTTTGCTATCCGTCGCACATAACAAATGGCGACGAGTAAACTCTAAAAAAAACAAGTTCTACGCGAGATTTCTTAAAAAACAAGTTTACGCGAACACATAAAAAAAGTATTTTCTTTTCGGATATCAAATTTACTGGCAAAAAAGGAATTTTTTTGCGTACACAGGTTACAGAATATCAGGTTACACTAAAGTAAAATACGTACACAAAATTACGTCAACATGGAAGATTTTAAGTCAACCATTGTGGAACTTATCAAAATCCAATTTGAACAACAACAAAAATACGAACAGAAACATCTGGAATTACAAGAATTATTGCTACGTGTAATGTCAAATAAAGAGCAAAAATCCGAGAACGAAACAGTTCTCTCACAAGACGCTATTTGGAGTACTATCTAAGATTTCACGTATGCACCCGACGAAGATAAAACCTTTGCAAATTACTTCCGAAGGTACGAAGATCTATATGAATTTGACTGCAAAGATTGGTCAGACGCACGTAAAGTACGTCTATTACTAAGAAAATTAGACACATGCGAATATACCAAATTCGTAGATTATATCCTTCCCAGAAAAACAAATGAGTTAACCTTCAAAGAAGCCATAAAACTATTAACAGAACGTTTCAGCCATAATACCTCACTATTCCACAAAAGATGGAAATGTCTGAACCTAACAAAAAAGGACAGCGAAGATTAAATAACTTTCGCGTCCATCGTTAACAAATATTGTGATGATTTTAAATTATCGGAACTCAGCGCGGACAATTGCAAATGCTCAATTTACGTCCAAGGTCTGTTTTCAACCAAAGATGCGGAAATGAGACGCAGAATCCTTACTAAATTGGAGAGTGAACAAGATTTGACACTTCAAAAACTAGCCGAAGACCGCCAGAGATTCATCATTGTGAGGAAAGACTCAAAAGACATAGAAGAAGCTGTCACCGCGCACATACATAAAGTACGAAGACAAACCAACTTTCCCCCCTCACAAACAAACCAAACCAATCCCCCCCTCAAAAACGGGTAAAACAAAATTTTTCACTTCTAAAACTAAAAGTCAATATCAGAAAAGACTACCACCCAGGCCATGCTATCGCTGTGGGACTTGGCATTGGTTTAAAGACTGTACATAACGTCTAACAGGCAAAAAAACAGGCCATAAAAGTTCTCATTGTTGGTCTAGAAGAGAAAGCAAAAGCAGAATAAGAATCACGAGGACTGACCAAGCTGATGAGACTAACATAAGAAAATACGTACAAGTTGAAATGCAAACCAGAAAAGTCAGGCTACAGCTGGATTCTGGCTCAGACTTAACGATTATAAACCTACAAACATGGAGAAAACTGAACAAACCTGCCATGTTAAAAACGGATAATATTGCTAGATCAGTTACGGGGAGAAAGATAAAATTTGAGGGTGAAGTAATTACAAATGTAACATTTAATGGAATGACGAAAAAACTAAAAATGTACGTCTTAAGAAATACAGAAAACCTATTCAGAACGGACTGGATGCAAAAATTCGAACTGTGGGACTTTCCAATTAGTACGTACTGTCAAAGTGTAAAATGTTTACCAACCGAGGCAGACAAATTAAAAGAGAAACTAAAAACGAGTTTCCTCGAAGTATTTTCAGCCGGTCTCGGAAGATGTAAGAAAATGGCAGCAAATATCGAAATAGAAGAAAACGTTCAACCTATCTTCAAAAAAAAAAGGAGGGTACCGTTTGCGTCAATAGAAAAAATGATCAAGAATTAGCTAGACTTGAAAACACTGTCATATTGACAAAAGTAGAATACAGCAAATGGGCCGCACCGACGGTCTACCTCAAAAAGAAATCAGGAGAAATTCGAGTGTATGCTGATTTTTCTACAGGTTTGAACATAGCAATAAAAGACTACCACTATCCCCTACCCAGTCAGGAAGAAGTATTCAGTAAATTAAATGGCGGAAAAAATTTTTCTAAAATAGATTTAAGTGAAGCGTATCTGCAAATTCCAGTCGATGAGGAAAGTTCAAAACTACTGGGCATAAGCACACACAAAGGATTGTACAAATACCAAAGATTACCATTTGGGATTAAGGTCGAGCCGGCTATATTCCAACAGACAATGGATACCATGCTTGCCGGACTAGAATACACAATTGCATACCTGGATGACGTATCGATTAATAGCAACATGTACAAGAAATGTTTAAGAGAATACAAAGAGAATACAAATGCGATTTTATCATGAAGAAAATTAAATACCTTGGCCATATAATAGATCAAGAAGGTAGACGACCAGACCCTAAAAGGTCAACAGCAATAAAAAAAAATGCCAGTTCCTAAGAACATTACAGAATTACAAAGTTTTCTAGTGAGTTACTACCAGGAATTCATTCCTCAAATGCATAAACTAGGCGCACCACTAAACGAATTTCTAAAGAAAGAAAAGGTTTGGCAGTAGACAGAGCAATGCCAGGAAACATTTGACAAAATAATTAAAACGTTAACATCGGATTTATTTTTGGCACACTACGATCCTAAACTGGAAATAATTGTAGCAAGTGACGCGAGCGCCTACGGAGTCGGCGCGTGTATATTACATAAAATGCCAGATGGAACAATAAAACCCATCGCACGTGCTTCTCGAACCCAAACACAAGCGGAGAAAAATTACTCACAAATAGAGAAAGAAGCTCTGGGAATCATCTTCGCGGTCACAATATTTCATAGGTATATCTATGGCAGATATTTTACTCTGCAGACGGATCACAAACCGTTACTAACAATTTTTGGTTCGAAAAAAGGTCTACCGGTTTACACTGCAAATAGGTTACTTAGATGGGGAACAATTCTTCTGAACTACAATTTCAGATTGGAGTATTTACCAACGAAAAAGATCGGGCATGCGGATGGTCTGTAGAGACTTATACCAACAAAAACAGAACCATTGGACGATACGGTAATCGCAGCCCTAAGAAATGAAGAAGATATCAGGACAGTACTATGTTGTACAGTTAGAAACCTCCCAGTCACACTACAAGACATAAAAATGAAGCCAAAAATGATGAATTTATAAAAGAAACAAAAGCAAAAATAGCAGAAGAAAATGAGCAAATATCGGACAGCTTTTCTCTGTGCGATAATGTGCTACTTTACAACGAAAGGGTTGTAATTCCCAAAACACTACAAAAGCGAATCCTAAAGGATTTCCACAGGGGCCATCCTGGAAAAAATAGAATTACGTCGCTAATGCGAAGCTATGTATATTGGAATAATATGGACCAGGATATTACTCAGATGGTGGAAATGTGCAAGGGTTTTAACTTTGCAGCCAAAGCACCGCCAATCATACATAAGCCATGGCCAGAGACTGATCGCCCGTGGTCAAGAATACACGCAGATTATGCAGTTCCAGCTGACGGTTTTTACTATTTTATCATAGTGGATAGTTATAGTAAATGACCGGAGGTGTTTCGTTGCAAAAATCCTACTGCAGAAACTACCATAAATTGCCTCCAAGAACTATTCTCTCGGTTTGGAGTAGTGGATTGCCTAGTCACAGATAATGGAACGCAATTCACATCAGCAGACTTCCAAGAGTTTTGCGAAATTTATCAAGTAAAACATATAAAATCCCCGCCTTATCACCCAAGATCAAATGGACAAGCGGAGCGATTTGTTGATACACTCAAAAGTGCGTTACGAAAAGCTTATGATGTGCCTACGGAAAAAGCATTACAGCAAATTCTACAGGTATATCGAATTACGCCAAATAATGCTACACCATCGACATTATCACCCGCAGAAGTGATGTTTGCAAGAAAAATCAGATCTGTATTTGATAAATTGCTACCAAGTCAAACGAAACAAGTAACACAGCCGTGCGTAACTAAAAAAAAATTCCTCCCAGGAGAAAAAGTTTTTTTTAAAGCATATAAAAATAATACATCTTACTGGGAGCAAGGAACAATCGAGAAAAGAATCGGCAATATGGTTTACATAGTACAAGGACAAAAATTCTCACATAGAAGACACGTAAACCAAATAAGGAAGAGACTGTTACAGGATGTTAACGGTCCACCTCAAGAAGAGGTAATGGACACGATTTTCGATACATTTGATATAAAAAGACCGCAAACAATGCCAGAACCAAGAAAATCGTCCAGAAAAAGAAAGTTCACAGAACCTTTGGAAATAGATCCAAAGAAAAAAAAAGATATTAAAAACCCCTGCTACGCAAAAGCTTCGGAGGGGAATGTTGCTGTTTTCTTTCTTTTTTCATTTCTGTTTTCGTTCTTTTTTCATTTCTGTTTTCGTTCTTTTTCTTCTTCATTCTTTGTCTTTTTTCATTCCTCTCTTCATTCTTTTCCTTTCTTCATTCTTTTGCTTTCTGCCTAATTTTTTAATTTCCGTTGTTTCTTTATTTTTTCATCCTATTTTTCATTCTTTTTTCATTGCTGTTTTCGTTCTTTTTCTTCTTCATTCTTTGTCTTTTTTCATTCCACTCTTCATTTTGTTCCTTTCTTCATTCTTTTGCTTTCTGCCTAATTTTTTAATTTCCGTTGTTTCTTCATTTTCATCCTGTTTTTTTTTTATTCTTTTTTCATTCCTGTTTTCGTACTTTATCTTTCTTTGTTTTTTTTTTCATTTCTCTCTTCATTCTGTTCCTTTCTTCATTCTTTTTCTTTCTGCCTAATTTTTTCCATTCCGTTGTTTCTTCCTTTTTTCATCCGATTTGTTTCTTTCTTTTTTCATTCCTGTTTTCGTTCTTTTTCTTTCTTCATTCTTTGCCTTTCTACATTCCTCTCTTCATTTATTCTTTCTTCACGTTTTTTCTTTCTAACTAATTTTTTACATTCCGTTGTTTCTTTCCTTTTTCATCCTGTTTTCTTTCTTCTTTCATTCCTGTTCTCGTTCTTTTTCTTTCTACATTCTTTGTCTTTCTTCATTCCTTTCTTCATTCTTTTCCTTTTTTCATTCTTTTCTTTCTGCCTAACTTTTTTACATTCCACTGTTTCTTTTTTTTTTCATCCTGTTTTTTTCTTTCACCAACCTTTTTCATTGATTTGTTTTTTCTCACTATTGCTTGTTTGTTTGTAACCATCGTTCTTTTTTCTTTCTTTTTTCATTCATTCTTTCTTTCTTCCTTTCTTTTGACCACTTTCATTCTTTCTTTAACTGCATTCATGAATTCTTTTTTCCGTCTTCAGCTTTGTTTGTCTCTTTTGGTTGTTGTCATCTTCATTATTACCTGATTTCTCTCTTTCTCTTCCTCTTTCTTTCTTTCTTATTTTCTTCCTTTCGTTCCCAGTTTTTATATTTCTTTCATCACCCTTTTTTGATTGATTTGTTTTTTCTAACCATTGCTTGTTTGTTCGTAACGCTCTTTCAGTTATGATTTCTTTTTTTCTTTGATTTTTATTCTTGATTTCATTCTTTCTTTCTTTCCTTTGACCTCTTTCATTCTTTCTTTAACCGCATTCATGAATTCTTTTTTCCGTCTTCAGCTTTGTTTGTCTCTTTTGGTTGTTGTCATGTTCATTGTTTCCTGATTTCTCTCTTTCTCTTGTTCTTTCTTTTTTCTTTCTTTCTTCCTTTCTTTCTTTCACCACCTTACTCATTGATTTGTTTTTTCTCATCATTGCTTGTTTCTTTGTAATGTTCTTTCTTTTTTCTTTCTTTTTTCCTTTCATTTTTTATTTCATTCATTCTTTCTTTCTTTCTTTTGACCTCTTTCATTCTTTCTTTAACCGCATTCATGAATTCTATTTTCCGTCTTCAGCTTTGATTGTCTCTTTTGGTTGTTGTCATGTTTATTGTTTCGTGATTTCTCTCTTTCTCTTATTCATTCTGTCTTTCTTTCTTTCTTTCTATCTTTCTTTCTCTCTTTAATCACATTCATGATTTATTTTTCAGTCTTCAGCTTTGCTTGTCTCTTTTTGTTGTTTTCATGTTTATTGTTTCCTGATTTCTCTCTTTCTCTTATTCATTCTGTCTTTCTTTCTTTCTTTCTATCTTTCTTTCTTTCTTTCATTCTTTCTTTCTTTTTCTTTCTTTCTTTCTTTATATACCGCATTAATGATTACTTTTTTCCATCTTCAGCTTTGCTTGTCTCTTTTTGTTGTTGCCATGTTTTTTCCTGATTTCTCTATTTCTCTTATTCTTTGTTTCTTCCTTTTTTTTCTTTCTTTCTTTAAACGCATTCATGATTTTTTTTCCGTCTTCAGCTTTGGTTGTCTCTTTCAGTTGTTGTCATGTTCATTGTTTCCTGATTTCTCTTCTTTCTTTCTTTCTTTCTTTAAACGCATTCATGATTTCTTCTTTCTGTCTTCAGCGTTGCTTGCCTCTTTTCGTTGCTGTCTTGTTCATTTTTTTCTGATTGTTCACTTTCTCTTCTTTCTTTCCTTCTTTCTTTTTTTTCTTTCTTTCTTTCTTTAACTGCATTCAGGATTTCTTTTTTTCCGTCTTCATCTTTGACTGTCTCTTTTGTTTGTTGTCATGTTCATTGTCTCCTGATTTTTCTCTTTCTCTCATTCATTCTTTCCGTCTTTCTTATTTTCTTTCTTTCATTCTTTCTTTAACCGCATTCAGGATTTCTTTTTTCCGTCTTCAGCTTTGCTTGTCTCTTTTTGTTGTTTCCATATTCATTGTTTCCTGATTTCTCTCTTTCTCTTATTCTTTCTATCTTTTTTTCTTTCTATCTTCCTTTCTTTTTTCTTTCTTTAACCGCATTCATGGTTACGTTTTCCGTCTTCAGCTATGGTTTCACTTTTGGTTGTTGTCATGTTCAGTGTTTTCTGATTTCTCTCTTTCACTTATCCTTTCTTTCTTTCTTTTTTACTTTCTTTTTTGCTTTCTTTCTTTCGTTCTTTTTTTCTTTTTGTTATGGGATCTTCCCTGTAACGACAATGAACTCTTCCTGATACTATAAAGAGAGACGGGGAGAATGAAGTGGAACGAGTCGAGACGGAACGAGTTGAGACAATAGTAGTTCCCTCTAAACCAGACTGACAGTCATACTAACACCTTCCAATTGTACTATTATTCTGTTGAAATATATCTTTGTTATTCCTACTCTTGTGTTCGTGTTGTTCTTCCTTGGTTCTAACCTTGGACCATAACAGCGGTGCGAGGATATTGGACCATAACAGTGGCGACGAGGACTGAAGTAACGAATTCTACGCGGAGAATACTAAAAAAAAAAAGTATACTGAAGAAACAAAATCTACGCGGAGAAACCAAAATAGTATACTGAAGTAACAAACTCTACGCAGAGAATCTACTAATAATCTTTTGTTATCGGTCGTCCATAACAGTGGCGACGTAGATAGTGAGAAAAAAAAACAAGTTCTACGCGAACCTAATAAAAAAAAATTTAAAAACAGAAAATATTTTTTTGGACACCAACTTTACAGTGGTAACAAAGACACGAATTCTACGCAGGAAATTTTTTCGCACAAAGGTTCCAGAACAACAGGTAACAAAGACCTGAAGTTTACACTAAGGAAAAATACTTACACATAATTACGGTATAAACATGGAAGACTTTAAGGCAACCATATTGGAACTAATAAAAATGCAATTCGAGCAGCAACAGAAAAACAAAAAAAAGCATCTTGAACTACAAGAATTACTACTACGGGCAGTAACAAATAAAGGGCAAAATTCTGAAAATGAAACGGCTTTCTCGCAAAATGCTATATGGAGCTCTATCGAAGACTTCACTTATGCACTGGGTGAAGACAAAACCTTCGCAGATTACTTCAGAAGATATGAAGATTTATATGAGTTTGATTGCGGGAATTGGTCAGACGTGAAAAAGGTACGTCTATTACTGAGGAAATTAGGATCAAGCGAATACACTAAATTCGTAGACTACATCCTACCGAGGAAAACGAATGAGTTGACTTTCAAGGAAGCCGTGAAACTTTTAACAGAATTATTTAGTCCGAACACTTCACTATTCCACAAAAGGTGGAAATGTTTAAATCTAACAAAAAAGGATAGCGAAGACTATATAACATTCGCTTCCATAGTAAACAAACACTGCGATGACTTTAAGTTATCTGAACTCAGCCCTGACAGTTTTAAATGTTTGATATTCGTCCAAGGCCTGGTTTCGACTAAAGATGCGGAGATCAGATGCAGATTTCTAACAAAACTTGAGAGTGAACCAGACGCTACAAAAATTGGCTGAAGACTGTCAGAGATGTATAAGCATAAAAAAGGACTCGAAAGTTATAGAAGAGTCTGGCATGGCTCACATAGGAAAAGTACAACGACAAACACGTTTTTGTCCCTCCTCAAAAACAAACCAAACCAATTATTCTACTTCAAAAACAAGACTAACAAATTATTCTACTTCAAAAAATCAAATGAAATATCAGAAAAACTACCACCCAGTCCATGCTATCGCTGTGGGATTTTGTATTTGTACAAAGATTGTCCATACCGCTTTAAGACTTGTCTGTCGTGCAATAAAGTGGGACATAAAAGTTCGCATTGTTGGACTCGGAATGAAACCAGAAGCCGAGTAAGAGTCACGAGAACTGACCAAGCGGACGAGACAAATATACGAAAATACGTACAAGTAGAAATGTTAAACAAAAAAAGTCAGACTACAGTTGGATTCCGGATCAGATTTAACCATTATTAACTTACAGACGTTTAAGAAATTAAACAAACCGACCATGTTGAGAACCGATAAAATAGCCTGGTCTGTAACTGGAAGAAAAATCAAATTTGAGGGAGAAGTTATTACAAATGTGACATTCAACGGAATGACCAAAAAATTAATAATGTACGTTCTCAAAAATACGGAAAATTTATTTGTTACTGACTGGATGCAGAAATTTGACCTCTGGGATTTACCGATAAATACGTTTTGCCAAAAAGTGAAAAGTTTATCGACCGAGGCAGATAAATTGAAGGAGAAATTAAAGGAGAGTTTCCCCGAAGTATTTTCAGCCGGCCTCGGGAGGTGTATAAAAATGGCGGCAAAAACACAATTAAAAGAAAATGTACAGCCCATTTTCAAGAAGAAAAGGAATGTACCTTTCGCATCATTAGAAAAAATAGACCAAGAGTTGGATAGACTCGTGAAAAGCGGTATATTGACAAAGATAGAATATAGTCAATGGGCCACACCTACGGTTTACGTGAAAAAGAAATCGGGTGAGATACGAGTATACGCTGATTTCTCGACGGGATTGAATGCAGCGATTAAGGATTATCACTATCCTCTCTCTAATCCAGAGGAAGTTTTCCCAAAATTGAACGGAGGAAAATTTTTCTCAAAGATAAACTTGAGCGAAGCATACCTACAAGTACCAGTAGATGAGGAAAGCTCGAGGTTGTTGTGCATAAACACACATAAAGGATTATATAAGTTCCAAAGATTACCATTCGGGATCAAGGTCGCGCCGGCAATATTTCAGCAAATAATGGATACTATGCTAGGCAGACTGGATTTCACGATCGCATACCTTGATGACATACTGATAAATAGCAAAAATATGGAACAACACTGGGAACACTTCCAAGAGGTTTTCAGGCGAATACAAAACTACGGTTTCAAGGTAAAAGAAAATAAATGTGACTTCTTTATGAAGGAAATAAAATATCTGGGCCATATTATTGACGAAGAAGGAAGACGACCAGAGCCAGAAAGGGCTACGACAATAAAAAAAATGCCGACACAAATTGCGCGCACCCCTAAACAAACTGTTGAAGAGGGGAAAAGTTTGGGAGTGGACAGATGAATGTCAGAAAACGTTCGACAAAATCATTAAAACTCTAACAGCAGATGTATTTTTAGCGCATTATGACCCAAAATTGGAAATAATAGTCGAAAGTGATGCGAGTGTCTATGGTGTTGGGACATGTATACTGCATAAAATGCTGGATGGGACACTAAAACCCATCGTGCATACGTCAAGGACGATGCTACCAGCCGAACAAAATTACTCGCAAATCAAAAAAGTAGCGCTGGGGATTATTTTTGCATTTACGAGATTCCATAGATATATTTACGGTAGATTTTTCACATTACAGACGGACCACAAGCCGTTATTGACAATATTTGGATCAAAGAAAGGTCTATCTGACTACATTGCTAATAGATGGGATACAATTTTATTGAACTACAACTTTAAATTGGAGTAACTTCCATCAAACAAAATGCGGCATGCAGATGGTCTTTCGAGACTAATACCAAAGAAAACGAAGCCATTAGGAGATTCCGTAATTGCAGCTCTACGATATGAGAAAGACATTAGAACATCATTATGTAGTACAATTCGAAACCTCCCCGTCACATTACAGGAAATACGAAACGAAGCACTGAATGACGAATTTATTGAGGAAACGAAAACTAAAATTGCAGAAAAAACTAAGCACATATCAGACAGTTTTTCGTTGTGTGATAATGTTCTACTATATAATGAAAGGGTAGTAATCCCGAAAACGCTACAAAGGCGAATCCTCAAGGATTTCAACATGGGCCATCCAGGAAAGAACAGAATGAAATCTTTAATGTGAAGTTACATATATTGGCCAAACATGGATCAAGAGATTACACATATGGTGGACAAATGCAAGGGCTGTTTCTTAGCAGCCAAAGCACCGCCGATCATCCATAAGCCATGGCTGGAGACAGATCGACCGTGGTCGAGAATACATGTAGATTTCGCAGGTCCATTAGATGGTTTTTACTATTTGATTGTAGTAGACAGTTACAGCAAATGGCCAGAAGTATTTCAATGCAGAAAACCTACTTCCGAGACTACCATAAATTTCCTTCACGAGCTGTTTGCTCGTTTCGGAGTGGTTGATTGTCTAGTCACCAACAATAAGACACAATTCACATCTGCGGATTTTCAAGAATTTAGTGAAACTTTTCAAGTTAAACACATCAAATCCCCGCCATATCACCCAAGATCAAACGGGCAAGCGGAGAGATTTGTAGATACGCCAAAAAGAGTACTAAGGAAAGCCTATGACGTACCTACAGAAGAGGCGTTACAACAATTCTTACAAGTATATCGAATTACACCAAACAGTACTACGCCATCGGCATTATCACCCGCGAACATCACTAAAAATTAGATCGGTATTCGACAAATTACTACCAAAACAAACAAAGCAACGACAACGTCGTTCGTACCGAAAAGAAAATTTAACCCAGGAGAGAAAGTTTTTTTCAAAATATACAAAAACAATATATCCTACTGGGAGCAAGGTAAAATAGAGAAACGGATCGGGAACATGATTTACATAATTCAGGGTCCGAAGTTCTCGCATAAAATGCATTTAACTCAAATAACAAAGAGACTGTTACAGCATTCTAACGGTCCACCTCAGGAAGAGGAAGAAGTGATGGCCACTATATTCGACACATTCGATATGCAAAAGCCTCAAACAATATCATAACTGCGAAAATCGTGCAGGAAAAGAAAATTTGCAGAGCCTTTGATGATAAATCCAAAGAGAAAAAGATATTAAAGACCCCCTGCGAGGCAAAAGCTTCGGGAGGGGGGGGGTTATGGGATCTTACCTGTAACGACAATGAACTCTTCCTGATACTATAAAGACTGCGCCTCTCAAGAGAGACGGGTAGAATGAAGTGGAACAAGTCAAGACGGAACGAGTCGAGACAATAGTAGTTCACTCTAAACCAGACCGACAGTCATACTAACACCTTCCAACTTGTATTATTATTCAGTTGTAATATATCTTTATTATTCCTACTCTTGTGTTTGTGTTGTTCTTCCTTGGTCCTAAACTTGGACCATAACAGTGGTGCGAGGATATTGGACCATAACACATTTTTTTTTCTTTAACCGCATTCATGATTTCTTTTTTCCGTGTTCAGCTATGCTTGTCTCTTTTTGTTGTTGTCATTGTTTATTGACTTCTCTCTTTCTCTTCTTTCTTTCTTTTTTTCTTTATTTCTTGCTTTCTTTATTTCTTTCTTTTTTCTTTCTTTCTTTCTTTTTTGTTTCTTTCTTTCTTTTTTCTTTCTTTCTTTTTTTGTTTCTTTAACCGCATTCATGATGTATTTTTTCCGTCTTCAGTTTTGCTTGTCGCTTTTGGTTGTTGTCATGTTCATTGTTTCCTGATTTCTCTCTTTCTCTTATTCTTTCTTTCTTTTTTCTTTATTTCTTTCTTTCTTTCTTTTTTTGTTTGTTTGTTTCTTTTTTCTTTCTATTTTTGTTTCTTTAACCGCATTCAGGATTTCTCTTTTCCGTCTTCAGCTTTGCTTGTCTCCTTTGGTTGTTGTCATGTTCATCGTTTCCTGATTTCTCTTATTCTTTCTCTTATTCTTTCTTTCTTTCAATCTTTCTTTCTGTCATTTTTATCTTTTCTTCCTTTTTTATTTTATTTTCATTTCCTGTATCTTTCTGTTTTTCTCTTTACTTTTCTTTTTTTCTTTCTTTGGTTTTCTCTCTTTCTCGTCCCCTTTCCCTTTTTTTTCTTCGAATTCTTTCTTACATTTTTTCCCTTGCATTTTTCCTATTTACTTTTTCTCTTCTTTCTTTATTTCTCATTTCCCACTTCTCGTTAATTCTCGGCCCATTTTCTGCTTGACCATTCGGAATAACATTACACTTAATCAAATGAGCCTTCATTGTTCATTGCAAGAACAGAAATATTCCAGGTTTGGTGGAACCGAGTAACTTTGCAATGCCTCACTGACGCCAACACACGCGAGACCAAAAAAATAAATCGGCAGACTACTTCTTCAAAGAATCCTGAAATTCATATTTTAATAAAAAGTCCTATCGGCGCCAGTATACAAACGACGTGGGGGAAAAAAACCCTTACGCACAAAAAGGATCGCCAAATAATCATTCCATTTTGTGAAAGATTAAAACAGTAAAACACAAAAAATATGCCTTGTGAATGCATTTGTAAGGAATTATTGAAACTAATATCCTCGTCTTTCTTGTTTTGATCACAAATGACTTACCATAGGAATGCATTACAAATCAGTAACGAAGGAAATGAAAATTGCAAATGAATTAATATAAAAATGCATTATTCCATGAATTATTCAGACTAGTGTCCTCATCTTTGTTGTTTTGATCACAAATGTCTTACTATAGGAATGCATTGCAAATAGCTTACAAGGGAAATGGATTGTAAATGAGTTACTATAAAAATGCATTATTCCGTGAATTATTCAGACTAGTGTCCTCATCTTTGTTGTTTTGATCACAAATGTCTTACTATAGAAATGCATTGCAAATAGCTTACAAGGGAAATGGATTGCAAATGAGTTACTATAAAAATGCATTATTCCATTAATTATTCAGACTAGTATCCTCATCTTTGTTATTTTGATCACAAATGTCTTACTATAGGAATGCATTGCAAATAGCTTACAAGGGAAATGGATTGCAAATGAATTAATATAAAAATGCATTATTCCATGAATTATTCAGACTAGTATCCTCATCTTTGTTGTTTTGATCACAAATGTCTTACTATAGGAATGCATTGCAAATAGCTTACAAGGGAAATGGATTGCAAATGAATTAATATAAAAATGCATTATTCCATGAATTATTCAGACTAGAGTCCTCGTCTTTGTTGTTTTGTTCACCAATAACTTATTATCAGAATACATTGCAAATAACTTACACGGGAAATGAATTGTAAATGAGATACATTATTCTATAAATTATTCTTCTATGTTGAGTTAAGTTTTTTTGCTGTAATATATACATACATATATATATATATATATATATATATAATTATTTTTTAAAAAGATGATCTTTTATTTTGAGTTAAGTTTTTTTGCTGTAATATATATATATATATATATATATATATATATATATATATGTATAATTATTTTTTAAAAAGATGATATTCTATGTTGATTAAGTTTTTTTGCTGTAATACACATATATATATATATATATATATATATATATATATATATATATATATATATATATGTATATATTATTTATTTATGAGCAAGGAAGTACATTGATCCACATTTGATGAATATCATGCGGCTTAGATAGATAGAAAGAAACAAAGAAAGAAACAAAGAAAGAAACAAAGAAACAAAGAAAGAAACAAAGAAAATTTATAGCAAATAAACAAAGAAAGATATATGGATAGCTAATGAAATATCATTCACCAAGCTGATAAATCTGCAGATTTTTTTAAGTAGTTGAAGCTGAGGATTCCGTTTGACTTTTTGTTGTGGATTCCGGGAATGGAATCCTGCACAAATAAATAAATAACGTTAGTAATTGAAATAGGAAAATAAGTGTATTGAACGTAAGAATAAAAACTTGAAATGAAGATTAGTAGTCCAGGAATACGGTTTAGTAGAAAGTATATGTACCTGTCTCTGTAAGTGAAGCCGTAATTCTCTCTCTCTCTCTCTCTCTCTCTCTCTCTCTCTGTGCGTGTGTGTGTGTGTGGACTCTACGTATCTCAACCTTATCTCAACGTATCTTTTTGTGAACATCCTGTGTACTCAACGTATCTCCACTCGTTCACAATAAGTATACTTTAGACGAGTCCATCTTGTGTAAAAGGGGGAGAGCCCCACAACACTTTTAACAGAATCATGAAAACGAGTAAAATTAAGATGGAAGGGCAAGCCCTCACAAGACTTTGAAAAAGATCTTTATGGTACCGCCATTAAAAAAAAGAGAAATGATAGATCTTCAAAAGCAAGGAGCATATTTGACATTCTTCACCAATTGATAGAAACGTTAATTTAGACTTTGTGATAAGCATTAGAGTAAATCGACTGCACTATTTATCTTAACCCTTGTTATATTCAAAAAACGACCAGGGAATTACTTGAAGAATTAATTTAATACCGTCAGCAACAATAAAAATGTCCTTTTCAGAAATCGTTCATCAAACATAAAACTGTCCTTTTCGTGACAACGCTCTACAGCAACCACACAGTAAAATAAGCATCGTTGTATATATATATATATATATATGTGTGTAATTTGGCAGCAACTTTTCTTTAAAACATGTAGTGTTGAATGTTAAAGACAACATAGTCTTACATATTTTCTTTTGAATTTTCTCATATTCTCTAATGAGACTTTTTATTTGAAAATAGTTCCGAAATATGTATTTTCCATACGATGACCTAGCGCTTTCGAACATCATTGTTCATCTTCAGGGTCAATATTTTAGTCAAAAATTTTTTTTTTTTTTTTTTTTTTTTTTTAAACAAACATTTGCCAATTATCTTGTAGCGTAATCATGTTGCTACTATTTTTTACAAACTAAAAACGTTAAATTCCTTTTAAATTCAAAAGACGCGATGATGTTATATCACGTGCATGGCGTAGAGAAAATTTTTGACTAAAATATTGACCCTGAAGATGAACAATGATGTTCGAAAGCGCTAGGTCATCGTATGGAAAATACATATTTCGGAACTATTTTCAAATAAAAAGTCTCATTAGAGAATATGAGAAAATTCAAAAGAAAATATGTAAGACTATGTTGTCTTTAACATTCAACACTACATGTTTTAAATATATATATATATATATATGTGTGTGTGTGTGTGTGTGTGTGTGTGTGTGTGTGTGTGTGTGTGCATACACACACTCTTGTGCAAATTAATTAAAACAACGGTATTAGTTTCCTTTCTTTCGCCATACGGTCAGTTTTAGATGCACTGGAGCGACAGAGTGTAATCGATTTCTATTTTTCCCTCAGATTAGGTTTATTTGCAATGGTGTGCTGTGATATGAATCTATTTTCGGAGTGTATGATGAAATTTGTTTGGCCTTAACAAATATTGTGCCATCCGTGATTGCATCAGATTTTCATCACGCCCATAGATTAGTTTCTCGATTGTCGATTAGTTATCATACGGCTATTGTCTACGATGGACGTTAGTCCAGGGAAGCGTACGAAAATTCTAACGCTGCATGAACACACTGGAAAGACTTACCAGTGAGGAAATCAAAGTACTATCGACTGGCTCGGAAACTCTCCTGATTTAAATCCAGTCGAGAATCTGTTGTCAATCTGCAAGGAACGACTTCGTGGAATTGACATACGAAGTACTAACATGTACACTGGACAATGTTTTATTAGAAAAATACGAAAACAGTAAATAATAGCGGAATTATTCGTTTTGTTTCAATTAATTTCCTCAAGTGGATATATATATATATATATATATATATATATATATATATATATATATATATGTGTGTGTGTGTGTGTGTGTGTGTGTGTGTGTGTGTGTGTGTGTGTGTGTGTAGGTTTATCTAAAGATAAATACACTTAAATTCACCCTCATCCCTGCCGCGCGCCAACGGCTTATGGGTAGATTCTCCGACTGGCGCCAATTCAGTCGGGTTTCGGTTAGGTAACTTATGATGAAAATGATTTTTCATTTTCATCATAAGTTACCTAATATCGCCTGATAACGGAACAATTTTAGTCCCTAAATATGGAAATTTTTATGTAGCGATGTAAAATATTTTTAAATAAAAGTATTATTAAAATATATATATATATGTGTGTGTGTGTGTGTGTGTGTGTGTGTGTGTGTGTGTGTGTGTGTTTTATGGTAATTTACCCACGCACGCATGGACTCTCCCAGCTATAAATATGGTAGTGCCTTTTGGAGAGGAAAGTTTCTAGCAGTCAGCTCTGACAGTCGGAAGGAACGTTCTTGCTGTAACACTCTCGTTTGTATATGTTTATATCATTGTTTCTTTAAATATATTTGTTTAACTCAATTCCTTTCTTTGTGTCTTTATTTCTGGCCACAACAATACATACATACATACATACATATATACATACACACACACACACACACATATATATATATATATATATATATATATATATATATATATATATTGTTTTGAACAGAATTATTTACCCTCCAACTACCATAATTACAAATAAAGCTGTAATATCTCAAATTTTCATGGAAGCTTCACATACATTTTTTCACAAATGATGAAATAATGGATTTGAAAGAATGTCCAGTGATGCCCAAGACATTATTTTTATTTTAATGTCAAACAATAATAAAAAAAACATAATTTAACATACGGCGAAATTATAGGCCTTGTTTCCTCAATAATCAATTGTATAACCTTTATTCTAGATTATTTCCTTTAATACTGATAGGTGTTTTCTTCCATTCTTCCTTGGCAATAGCTTCTAGTTCCTCCAAATCTAAAGGACTTCTTTCACTTATTTTTTGTTCAAATATGCCCATAAATCTTCAACGGGATTTAGGTCAGGACTTTTTTTATTGGGTACGCCAATGCCTTAATTTTGCTGTCATCTAAATATTTTGTAACAATTTGTACTGTGTTTCGGGTCATTGTCATATTAAACACAAAAGAAAGCTTTGGTGGACATTGTTTTATGTTCAGAGTCTGTCTATATTTCTGAGATGAGGTATTATGTACAGTATTTACATTAGTCGGACTATTGTCCTCAAGGACACATGGCACAGTGGATAAAGGCGTTGGTTAGATCCAGTGACAGACCCAAAGAGTGTGAGTTCAATACCCGGTTCAGGCAGTGGAGAACTTTCAGAGGGAAAATTAACAGGACATAACTGATAACTGACATCCATTAAACATAGCAAGTGGAATTAGAAAAGTCTACCCCAGTGAGCGAAATAAAGGGTTCATTTCGACATTCCAATCACCTGAAGAAGGCCGGAGCGTACAACTGCCGAAACGATGTAATAAATATGACGACAAAGATGATGACAATAATCCGAATAATGTAAATAATGTAGAATGAATTCTATTTCATAAGTACGAGCGAAGTATAGAATGAAATATTCAGAAACAACAAAAAGTGAAAAAAAAAGAAAGATTTACAAGATGTGATACAGACTGGAGTAAAAATGGAAAAAGCAGACGAGAATAGCAGAAAAGAAAGAATAAAGAGAAAAATCAAGTAACAGAAGAGGAAAGAAATAACTGATAACTGACATCCATCAAACATGGCTCGTGGAACTAGAACAGTCTACCCCAGTGATCGAAATAAAGGGTTCGGTTCGAAATTCCAACCACCTGAAGAAGGCCGGAGCGTACAACGGCCGAAACGTTGTGACAAATATGGCGACAAAGATGAGGACAATAGTCCGACTAATGTAAATAGTGTTTTATGTTATTTTTAAGAAATAGCCAGATACTGCTCCTTATCCATGATGCCATGTACGCGACACTAGTTCTCCTGGTTCCGAAGCAGCAAATCATCCCCAGGGCAGAATGCTCCCATCACCCTGCTTAATTGTAGGGAGACTATTTTTTGGTTTGTGAGCTTCATTCACTTACCTCCATGCATAACAGGAGTTCATATTACCAAATAATTCTGGTTTAGTTTCATCTGACCATAAAACAGAGTTCCAATATTTTCTTCCACGTTCTAGCATAAGCTAATCTGCATTTTAGGTGTTTAGCCTTAAGCAAGGACAAAGAACAACACCCCTTATGAATGTTTCAAGAATGTATAGCGATCACACAAACATACATACCCACACAAATTCAAATTTCAATAACAATCATTCATTGGACAGAAATCAACGCGACAATTTTATAATCGCTATATTTTCGTATAGTAGATTTTGTGCACTTTTGGGAGAATCGAATCCCAAAAGCTTTCTCAGCTTAGTAAATATTTTTCAGGAAATATCAGCTTCTAATTGGTCAATAAACACACAAGTGGGCGTTGCAATCCACCCACGCACAATATATTTTTCGAGCGCGTGACTAAGTCAAGTTTACCGCCAAGACGCTGTGAATCTATCACGTGATTACATTAGCAATAAATATCAAACAACAGTTTGCCTTTTTCTCTTTTTTTTCTCTCTTCTTGCTGAAAAATGTAGCCTCAGTGAATTATCGTCTCGACCTTGCGGTCAGACGTTAAAAAAATTTCACGCACTCACGTATGTATAACTTCTCCAAAATACGAACATTCAGGAAAATACGAACGTTCCCACACACACACACACACACACACACACACACACACACACACACACACGCACGCACGCACGCACAAATGTTCACACACAAACACAATGTTAACTGTCTATGTGCTTTGTAATTATTTTGTTTAATACATATATTTGTTTATATATATATATATATATATATATATATATATATATATATATAAATATTGGCTTCTGAAAAATTAATTTTGGTTGAGCGCTATTGGTGTGAGGTGTGCGTTTGTATACAGTGACTATTAAAGCTAATATAGCATGACTCTTCGGCAGAATTGAGTCACTCTCAGTCACTGTGTGTTTATCTAAATCTAAAAATAAACACGCTAAAATTCACCTTCATCCCTGCCGTGCGCCGACGGCTTTGTGGTAGAAGTTCCGACAAATTCAAATTCAGTCGGGTTTCGATCCTTGCTAGAGGCAACCGGACGTCTAGTCACACCGATGAGCTGTGAAACAGCGAAACAGTCTGTCTTTGGATGACAAATATATATATATATATATATATATATATATATATATATATATATATATATATATATATATCGGTCTTGTTTGTCTTCTTTATCTTCAGTTGGACTTAATCCAAGTCCAACATTCTCTTGTAGTTGGACCTTCTTCTAGCAGGAAATAAAAACGCACGTGTTTTCTTTTTATCTTCACCCCAGGTCCTCTACAAATGTTAGAGTGGTGATCAGTATTCTACCATATAATATGTAGTGCACTTTGCTTTGCAGCAAACTTTAATCTGCAAAAATTTAAATGCATTATCAATTGCTACCTAATGTCCTCCTTCCGCTCATTATTAATATTTCTTTCCTCAATTTTTTCCACGCCCAGTGACCCCTTGTGTTTTAGTGGCTTTGCTGCTTCGACTGGGGCGAAAAAGATTCTAAGAAATTGTAAGGGAAGCATCGGACTGAAAGCACAACCAACATAAACATTTGCCAAACATAATCCTTGATTCGGACAAGGAACAGAACCCCCTGTGAAGGCTGCAGGAATGTTAGAGCGGTGTTCTACCATATAATCCGTAATTTTTCAATGCGTGACCTCTCACTAGCTGTAATGGTTTTTATGCACACACCTTTCATCTGGGCACGATCTGAAGCCGCTTCCTCCAAGGACGGTAGACGGATATCAATAGAATTTAGATTTTGCTTAGGTTAATCCGTTGGTATCCTTCTTTCCGAGAACGCTTATATAGTTGGCTGTCCATGAGGACTTTCTGTGTCCTTTCATTTACGAGCGATGCTGAAAAGTTCTCGGCCCAGTATATTTTCCAAAATCTGGCCAAATGATTATCATTTTGATATCCTTTCTTTGTCAAACTTTTCAGCATCCCCTCACAGAAGACATCTTTAAGCAGTATTGACCCTCTAGGCTACAATAAATGTGTACATTTTGTATTTGAATCTTTTGCTTTCAAAAAGATACTAAATAACACCTACGTAAGAGTCTTTTGTGAGTAGCATTCCCTTCTTGGCAATTAGGACAACAATTGTATCGATTTTGCTTCTTTGTATTCGATATAATACTCAATACACGATACATTACTGGATATCTATTACTTAGAGTTACTTTTGTACATTATATAGATAATGATTTACAGACTGCTCTTGCTTGATGCGTTTAATTTGCCCATCGCATTGAGCAATGAGAAAAAATCAATGAAATCATTCCAATTAATCTTTGCAGATTGAACAAGATGACATAAAAATTTGTTAAAAATCTTTTACCGGTTCACACTCCTCCCTAGTCTTTTGAACAGGAGTAGAAGTGTATTCTTTGTTTCCTCTTTTAGGACTGGTTTTAGGTTCCGTCTTATGTCTTTTTAAATCTCTCTCACTCCCAGAAGCCCCTTGGATCTTTGTGGCATTATTACCTTGCCTCGGATGGATTGATTAAAAAGAAATATGACACCAAAACTTTTTTCTATGTACCTCGGCTATTCAGGATAGGAGCGATCATGGCTCTCCAAGCTTTCCTATCCGTTGTGGTTCTCAAATTTTGTTCGATTCTGGCTGGCCACACATTTTTCTGTCATTGACATATAAACAAACATTCTGTTTTCTTACAGTCGATCATTAATATATATATATATATATGTACCAGGTGTAAAAGCGAAATTCTCCATGTAGTGTAACAGCATTATTGTTCATTCTACTGAAAAACCCAACTAAACTAATTGAGTTTCTTTTTCCTGGTTTTCAGACAAGACGTTTAGCCATCTTGACACCATTTATCATTAGAATTACTGCGAAACCCTATGAGTTATTCAGCTAGAAAGAGAACAGGTTAAAATCGTTTTGTGTAAGCTCCACGATAACTTCCCATCTGAGCAATGGTGAGAGGAAAAAGGTCACTCAGCCCTTCAGTAATTGTACCAACATTCATACTCTGGCTTCCATCTTCAAAGTCCATTCAAGAACCATCAAGAGAACGGTAATAAGTTTTAAAATGATGGAACAGTAGAGAGAAAAACTGGATCAAAAGGTCAAAATAGCAAGAGGGGCCATCATTACAACTTAGAGTTAAAGAAATAAGTTAGAAAAGATCCAACTCAATCCATAAACCTTTTGCACGTGAGAGAGGAGTTTCAGCTATGACAGTCCAAAGAGCCGTGAAAAAAGACTTGAAAATAAAATCGTACGTGAAACGTGTGAGGCACCTTGTAACTCCAGGACAGATAGTGAAGATCATCTTGGAAAATGGTCCCGGAATATATATATATATATATATATATATATATATATATATATATATATATATATATATATATGTGTGTGTGTGTGTGTGTGTGTGTGTGTGTGTGTGTGTGTGTGTGTGAATTTTAATTCAATCCTTCATGAGCTTCTGAACCTTAGCTATGATTAATTAACATGTTATTTTCTTTTATGATCACTTCCATCACGATTCTTCGGTTAAGCTTGGAGAGTAATTATACATTCATTTGCTCAAAGTAGAATCGGTTTATAAAAAGGAGAATTCCGGTAAGATATCTTTAATCATTTCTAAGTTACCGCGGTTCAAAGATGAATCTAAGAAATGGGAAATTTTGCTTTATCACGATTTGGATAATTTTGCTCTTACACCCGGTTTATGTGTGTGTCCGTGTGTGACTTTGAAAATCCATTCTTTTAAAGGTATCTTTTTCGTCCAACACTTCAGGAAGAATGATTCGCTCGGCCACAATAGAGCTTGCAACAGTAATCACTAGACCTATTCAGTTTGTGAATCAACGGATATTTTTTGACAGAGCGTTCAGGGCGCGAAACAGGGTTCGGTCGGTTAAAACTTGACGGCTTTTTACAAGCAGTTTACAGCAATCTTCATCGACCGATTTTTTCTTCGTTCTCTGTGTCTCATGGCTGCGTCGTGACTATTTGTTTTCAATTTTATACTGATTAAGAGCTTAATTACACTGATTTTGTATGATTTTAATAACAAATCAATTCTAGACGCGGCTCCTTGTTTAACGCCAAATGTTTACCTGTTTTTCAGTTTCAGTTTCATTAATGTGGCTCAAACGAATCTATCTGAAAAATCGTCGGACGAAGAGGAAGCTCTCGCTTTCTCTCTTGAACTCTCTGCCTCCGGGCGGTGAGGAACAGAGACGAGGCTATGCCGAAGGGCAAAGTCTCGTTCGGAGATGTAGACAAACCCAACCCCGTGGCGACCACAATCAATTTTCCCCAGCGTACGGGCTTGGAAGGCCCCAAGTTAAAAATTGGCCTTGTGCCACATCTTACCTTGTGGAGAGGTTGGTAAATAGAAAAGAATGTTGGACGAAAAAGCTGTTTTTATAACAATGAGTTCCATTATTTTCAAAGCCATATATAACTTCTCTGTACCAAAATTTTTGTTTAATATGTATATATATATATATATATATATATATATATATATATATATATATATATATATATATATTAAACAATATATATATATTAAACAATATATATATATATATATATATATATATATATATATATATATATATATATACATACATACATACATATACATATATATACATATATATATATATATATTTCGCGGATCCGATAACATTCGGTTTCGGTTCGTCAGATGTTGCGGTTTTTGCAAACCGAATTTTCTCGCGTAATATAAAATATTTACCATGGCTTTCTGAAGTCTCTAATTTGTTAATTATATATATATATATATATATATATATATATATATATATATATATATATATATATATATATATATATATGTATATATATGTATGTATAAAATGAAGAGGTTATAATGGTTCCAACGAGAGAAAAGTGTGTATATTAAAAAGATAGGTACCGCAAACTTTTTTGGTTGTAATGTGGATTTTAAAAAAAAAAATATTATCCTTTATTTTTCATAATTTTACAACACGTGTTTCTGGTCTCGCGACCGTCTTCAGGTAAAGAGTGGAGATTTCCACATATTATTAAAAATAATTAATTTTTACTTTATGTTTTTCAATGTTAAATATTCTTGATAACA
>OZ038502.1:29192464-29267464 GCA_964036315.1 Acanthosepion esculentum | reverse complement strand
TTACTTAGAGGTAAGAACATGAAATTGGGGAGAGCCATGATCATCTACGCCCTGAAGGTACCTGGCATATAGTAGAAGAAAAATGAGCTTGTGTAATAATTACCAGAACAGGAATTAGGAGAGATAGCAAAATGCAAATTTACTAAGAGTCTGTGGAGAGCCACGATCATCTATGCCCTGAAGGTACCTGGCACATAGTAGAAGTAGAAGAAGAAGAATGAACTTGTGTAAGTATTTACCAGAACAGGAATTAGGAGAGATAGCAAAATTCAAATTTAGTTAGAGGTAAGAACATAAAATTGTGGAGAGCCATGATCGTATACGCCCTGAAGGTACCTGGCATATAGTAGAAGAAGAAGAATGAGCTTGTGTAAAGAAAACTTCAAATGTAACAAGACTCTTGAAGATGGATAAAAATTGGCATCGTGGTGCTATCAAGTACCTGCAGAAAAAAGGGTTTAGCCCCAAATAAAATTCATGCTCATATGGTTGATACATTAGCGGATGATAGTCCAGCTTTATCAACGGTGCAAAAATGGGCAGCTGAATTTAGAAGGGGAAGGTAAGATCTTTAAAATGACCACATGTCTAGACGTCTTGCAGCTACTAGCAGCGAGGGAAATATTGATCGTGCTCACCATTTGTGATCGATGGGTGCCACGTCTTCTGTTCAAAGAAGACTTTATCCTTGTTTTTCAAAAATGTCACCAAAAGCGGATATGACGTCATGATCACTGAGATACTGGTTCCCAGACAAGTTTGATTTTTCATGTTACGTCACAGATGATAGGTGAGCGAAGAATTATGAGAATTAGGTGGGTGATCAACCAGTTGAACGCGACAGTCAGGCACAGCAGCCATTAAAACAAATGACTTGTGTGATGGATTATTGTCCTGAGGAAATAAGACCACTTTCGCCAGTTTTGCTGGAGGTTTGGTCTTCATAAGCTTTTTATAACTGCCGCGGGAAGTTGGCATAGAACTCTCCAAAAATTGTGTAGCGTTTTAAAATATAATCAATAAGCACAATGCATTTTGCATCACAAAATCTGAAGCCATCATATACCCTGCAGGTGAACAGTCTTGGCCCTGGAGCAGATGAGGAGGATTGTTATTCTACAGCAGTGTTTCTCAAAGTTTTTACCGTTGCGTAACTCTCAAAACAATGTCTCAAGAAACCCCTGGGCAAAAACAAAATTATATACCATATCTTTCTCATTTTATTTTCATCGTAGTTCACGTGATAGATAGCATAGTATATATTTTTGAATAACTGGTTTAAGGAAAAATTAATACTTCTTTGTCAAATGTTTCGGTTATGCTAAATAAAATCCATACTGCTCGTTTATAATACTTCAGGGAGTTTTCATTCACCCCACCCCCGAAAAAATTCTAAACTCAAACGTAAAAAAAATCAACATAAGTAATCAATATCAAATACCTATAATATAAATGTGTGCAGAACGAAAACAGATAATTGCTGCATCAGTTTTTTTTTATCCTTTCGTGGCAATGTTGAAAAGACAAGTTAAATCAAGGTAAAATGCCCTGTTAACCAATAAATGGGCTAAGATTTTTTTTTATAGCTAATAGGTTAGAAAGGATGATGTCTATATTACAATATTACAATAACCAAAAATATTGTGTGTGTTTATTAATATTACGTATATGAAATTGAATAAAAAGTCAAAAGTGCATTAGCTTATCTCACCTGTTCTCGCGGAACACTTGGGTACCTTTTGCGGAAGCTTAGGATTCCGGGGAACCCCGGTTGAGAAACGCTGCTATACAGCATGCTTTATTTCTTTGTTTCTGACTTAAAATGATGAACCCAACAAGCATTCTGGGTAGAGAAATGTTCAAGAAAACCAATTGGATCTGCCTCAAACAATGGTAGAGTTTTCCCATGATGTGATTAGCCTGTGCGCGTTTTATCAAATGTCAGATAACATGGTACCCATCGAGCCAAACCCTTCTTCCTGCCAGATTTATTGTGAAATAGTCAGTATACCTTGAAAGAAAACAATGCAGTTATTAATAAGAAGAGTTGAAATTATTGCATATAAGATTTCACAGCTCTAGCATCACTCCTTCATAGTCAACCTATGATTTTTTTCAGCCTATTTCTTGTATTATATTATTTGAATAGACGAATCCTTGTAAAGCCAAGATCTTACCTTTCCTCATTTTATTATCTATTTAATGCATGTGTTGAGCTTAAAGTGGTTTAACAGATCACTAAAAAGGTTACTTTATTTTAAATTACTTTGGAACTCGTTTTTTTCCATGAAATAATGATTTATGTATCAATAGATAAAGTTTTTTTTAGTTAATGATTTTGTACATGGTTTGTAAATTGTATGTAAAGAATTTATCTAAAGTAAATTCTGTAATGTTGAATAATAATGAATGAAACATCTAGGCTTTCAATTTGGTAAACAACTTTAATTACACACCCAAATACAGGATATATGCTACAACCCTACCTTTCATATTAATATCCTGAGGGGATAGGTTTTATGTTAACCATATACAGATTAAACTTTGTTTGACATTGTGGCTGATAAGCATACAATATCATAAGTACATTTGAATGAGGATTTAGTGAAGAAAACAGGTTATTTTCATTTCAATATTCATTCCGAGGTCTGATCAAAAAGTATCATGGCTGGCGCTATAAAAATAAACTACAACACATATCAATTTGGCATTTAATCTCCTTTGAAGTAGTCCCCTTTCCGAAGCCACACACTTTATCCAGTGTCATTTCCATTGATGGAAGCATTCCTGGAACTCGTTTTTTGGGATAGTGAGCAACTGCCTTATTGCATTCTCTTGGATTTCCTTGACGTCATGAAATCCTGTTACTTTCAAATGGGATTTTTTTTTTCAAGTTCTATGCTACCAGTTTTTTTCTCTCACACTTCTCTCTTCCAGCATTTTGCTTTCCAGTTAACTTTAATCTTCAAAAATTTAAATGCAATGCCAATAGTTATATTTTGTCTTAACTCCTGCTCTTTTATTGTTCTCTCTTTCATAATGTTTTTCTTCTCATATTCTTTCACACTCAGTAACTTCTTTTGTCTTAGTGGCTTTATTGTCTTGTTTGGGATAAAATGATTTAAAAAGAAAGGTTGAAATCTGATTTTGTTTTTGAGTTAGTGATAATGAGCATTACTGACCAAGGGCCAAAATAAAACTTCCACCAGTTTTTTTTTTTTTTTACCTTTACCATAGGCTGGTCAAAGTTTAGAATCACATTGCAGCTGTAAAGATCTGTAAAAATAAAATGAAAATATTTTTGGTACATCGTAAGTTTCTTTTTGATAGTACGAGGGTCATTCAATAAATAAGGTGAATTTTTCGGTATAAGGACTTCTAATACAGAGAGAAGCTTACTTTCTTTTTTTTTTCAACGTAGTCTCCCAGCACTGTCACACACATTTCCCATCTGTGCACAAGCTTCTGTATTCCCTCAGCGTAAAAATCTTTGGACTGATGTCTCAGCCAGTCGCTCACAACACTTTTGACTTCATCGTCACTTTTAAACTTCGTGCCTCTCGTGAACGCTTTCAAGGGACCAAGCAGGTGAAAGTCTGAAAGGGCAAGGTCTGGGATGTAAGGGGGATGAGGGAGCAGTTCCCAGCCCAGCTCGTTGATGGTCTGCACCGTTTGGGCTGCTGTGTGAGGCCTTGCGTTGTCATGATGCAAGTTGACTTCTTCTGACTGATGACCCCTGCGTGTGTCCCAACAGATAAGCTCAACGTCCTTGCAATGTCACCCACTGTCGCCCTTCTGTCAGATTGAATGAGGTCATTGACTGATTCGATCACCTCAGGAGACCTCACTTCTGTAGGCCTCCCAAGCCTGTCTTCATCCTAAACACTGCTCCGTCCTTCTTTAAACAATTTAGCCCACTTGTAGACATGTTTTTGGCTGAAACATGTGGCACCATACACAGTTGACATTCTCCTATGAAATTCAACTGGTTTTCACCCTTCAGCAACCATAAACTTGATAATTGACCGCTGTTCAATCCTGGAGCAGGCTTCTTGGTCGGCCATCTTTGTTAATCTCCAAAACTCTCAAAGTTTGTTTTTTTTAATCTGCAAAAGAAATTAAATCCATGTAAAAAAGAAGTAAAACAAAAAAAAAAGAGTAAGCTTCTATCTGTATTAGAAGTCCTTATACCGAAAAATTCAACTTATTTATTGAATGACCCTCGTACTTTCAAGTAGGATTTTGTTTTTTCATGTTCTATTCTAACAGCAGTTTTTAGTTAAGAGTTTTGTACGCTTTTGACCAAGTATCAGAAGACATTTCACCTACCAAATAAAAATCATGGCGAGTCCATTTTGCAGCGTATTCTCAACTCTCTCAAGGGATATGCCAACAGTATTGGCTATTTATATCCAATCGCCTGTCATCCATCACCATCAATGGTGGCAGTTGCAGGATCTCCAGACCTTGGGTCATCTTCAAGACTCTCCCTTCCCCTCCTAAATTCAGCTGCCCACTTCTGTCCTATTGATAAAGCTGGAGTACTATCCCCTAATGTAACAACCCTGTCAGCATGAATGAACTTGGGGCTAAAATCTTTTTGTGTGGGTACTTGGTAATACCACGATGACAAATTTTGACCATTTTCAAGAGATCTCGCTACTAGTTACATTTTGAGGTCTTCTTTGAACAGTCATTTGATTGGTTGATTTTGTTTGTCGGCATATCAACACCTCTATGGGTTACTGCATACCGAAATCTAAATATTTGAACAAAATTTTTTGTCTTCAACTACTGATACTTTGTACATAATTTTATACTTTCAGAGTAAACGTATATATATATATATATATATATATATATATATATATATATATATATATATATATATATATATTGAGGAATCGGAGAGCCGAGTTCGAATTCCAGTCGAATCCATTACATTCACTTACGTGCTAACACCCTTGAGAAAGGTGTGAATCCTCTTCTTCTCCCTCCAAATATGGGTTAATAGCAGGACGGACTGGGTTCTATAGCCTTGGATGGCAACTGGTCTAGGAGAAGGACAACTCTGAATTCAAAACCTGCGGAGGGTCGTTTGGGGACCTTGTGGCATTCGTTGCACCAGGGCCCTGTATTCGTCCCTCCAAAAAGTGTGGATGGCCCTGCACAAAGCCTTCACCACTATAATCAAATCCTGAATGGGTGTCGGGCTTTCAATTTCTCGGAACTGATCTGTCTGACCCTCATACGTCGAGTTCGACGGGAGAGTCCATCATATATATATATATATATATATATATATATATATATATAAATGTATATGTGTTTGTGTGCGTGTGTGCGCGTGTGCGCGTGTGTGTGTGTGTTTGATATCATATAAAAAAATTATTTAACTTTAATATCATTCTTTGTTATTTTCTTCCCCGACATCGAAGTTTCCTGGTAATGACTATTCTTCAAGGATTTCTGTTTTTTAAATATATATATTTTTTAATCATTTCAACTCAATCAAAGCGAGAATCCTACTAGTTCGCAGATTGTTACAGAGAGTTAAACTGAGAGAAAAAACTGGGTATGTAGGGTGAGGAAAAGATAAAAGATGAACGGAATTCAAGAAGATAGAAGATGGCGATTGACAGTGCATTTAATTTTTTGAAGGTTGTAGTTATCAGGGAACCAAGTAAGCGGAAAAGAAGTTTCACAGGCGGGAAGTGCAAAAAATGAATCTGTTGGAATAGAAGTGGCGGTTATATTTAACTATTTCATCAGTAAAAAGGTGGGACCAATATGCCAGTCTAGTAGAACGTAGAACGCTTAAATTTATTTTATCGGGTTATATATATATATATATATATATATATATATAATGGGTTGGTCGTAATTTTACTATAAATAATGTATTTTATACTTTTGTAGTGTTATTTTCTCATTTTGCTATGAAAATGTATTTGTTATTTTATTATAGTTGTAACCAAGTAAATGGTTAAAAAACAACAAAACAAAAGGTTGCAGATAAATCGTGTATTGAACAGTAAATACAACAGAAGAGTGCCAGCGTTCAATCTATACTACTGTTGATATTTAGTATCGCCCACTACCACCACCACGAGGGAAGATGTAGCAAAAGGCGGAGTTTAACTTGGGTCATCCGAGCCCGTAGACTCGGCCAAAAAATCCCCGTAGAACCAGCATGAACGGGTCCGGGTCTGTCTACCTCCCCGGACGAGACTCTGCCTCGTCCGGGTTCCTCTCTGCCTAAAGGCAGATAGTTTGACAGCAGCAGCGAACTATCACAGCCTCGGTAGAACAATCTATACTACTCTTCCCCCAAGGCTTACTTTCCTACTAATTTTATAGTAAGTGGAAGAGTCCATAACAGACTCATTAGAGGGAGGACACCACAACATTTATATGTACTGTTGGTTTTGATTTGCTCATAGCTGGGACCCTAACACGTGCTACAACCCCGGGTCAGGGTATACTTGGTCACAACAGCAATTAAGACGCTGCTCAAAACTTCCAATTTCTCGATCAGAGGCCTTGCTGCTGGATGTAGTTTATCGTCATACCCAGGATGTTTTGAACAGTCAGTTTAGCACGGAAAAACAATGTTGCTCTGAATAAGAAGAGTTTAAATTAATTAATGCAAGAATTCACAGCTCAAGCATCACTCCATAGTCGGCCGATGAGCTCTTTAGCCCACCCGAGTACATCATCCAATTCTAAATTTTGTACGATGGCTTTTTGGAATCAATTTAAAAAATAAATTCTTGATATTTTGCGATGATCTAAAGAAACGATGATTGAAAAGTAACTCGCTATTTTATGTATGCGTAGCCAGCAAGGAGACCAGACTTAACATCTTATGATTTTTTTTTCTTTAGGGTTCGTTAAAGGAGCAAGTCTACTGTACCAAGACTTGGAAGAACTTGAAGGGCGAATACAAGACGTTATGTCTACCATACCACAAGAGTTCCTAGTGAAATCAATTGACGCGATTCCTGGGCGGCTCGAGATGCTGGTAGCGAAATCTGGTGCCCATATCGAATTTGAAATAAAACCTCATGCTAAACGCTTTGTTCTCAAATGTATTTCTAGTAAAAATTATTGCTAATAAATAACATAATTATTTTAAAATGTGGATTTTACTTTTCAATCACGCTGTAGAAAGCAATTAAGCTTGCGGTTTCAGGGAAGATAATGTAGCGCCGTACAAGATTCTATTCTCTCTTTCAAAAAAATGTCTTAACAATAATAAAAAAAAAAAACTTAATAAAAAACTGAACTGCCTCTTAAGCTGATCGGTCTGCTAGTCTTGATTCTTTGTTTACGCCCACTGAGATGTAAAGAACGTCTGCAAAGTTGACATTTGATTTTTTTTAAAAAGACAGTAAAAAAAAAATGTATCAGTGACCTTTTAGTCACCAGTCGTAAACTCTTGAACCAAATGTTATCATTGTCTACACGCTGTTTGCAACTAAAACCTTAGAACGAAATTTGACCACCAAATTCATTTTGGTAGCATTGATTTTCTAAGCGAGGCTTAGATGTGGCACATGGCCGAAAGTATAGGGCACCCAGTGTGGATCGAACTCACTACTTAGTTGTAACAAGACCAGCTTACTAACCATTACACCACGCTGAGGCGCCCAATTAATTTTAGTAGTAATGGACTTCACTCCTATGTCTCTCTGTCCCTCTCTATCTATGTATCTGTCTATCTCTCTCTATCTGTCTCTCTCTATGTACCTATCCATGTCTCTCTCTATGTATCTAATTATATCTCTCTCTTTCTCTATCTATCTATTTATGTTGCCCTCTTTCTATCTCTCTCTATACCTGTCTATGTCTATGCATCTATGTCTGTTTCACTATTTATTTATGTCTCTATCGATCGACCAATCAGCCGATGTCTCTCAATCTATTTACGTTTTATTCTATATATCTATGTATGTATGTATGTATCTATTTATATCTCTCTACCGCTCTCTACATATATATATTTATATACTCTTTCTCACTATATTTATATATATCAATGTCTCTCTCTCTCTATGTATGTATCTATGTCTCTCTCTCTCTCCATATATATATATATATATATATATATATATATATATATATATATATATATATATATATATATATATATATATATATATACTGCACGACTCTTCGACAGAATTGAGTCACTCTCAGTCACTGTGTGTTTATCCAAATCTATAAATAAACACGCTAAAATTCACCTTCATCCCGTACCGTACGCTGACGGCTTAGCGGGAGAAGTTCGGACCGACGCAAATTCAGTCGGGTATCGATCCTAGCTAGAGGCAACCGGACGTCTGTCTGTGGATGACAAATATATATATATATATTATGAAATGAATGAAGTCTAATAAGTATTTAATATATTTTCCGCTTTTACGTTATTTTTATAGATATAATTTATTTAAGTAAATACTCTATTGTTTTTAATTAAAAACAGTATTAATTACATTTACCGGCCTGAATGTTCGAGAAATTTCATAAAAAATATGCGCTCTCCGACATGGATCGAACCTTCAAACCTTATGGGAACCGCTATTTGACCTGACGTGCTGTTAACCATTTAGCCACGGAGAAGCGTCCGCTTAGCAACATCCGAATTACTGTTTTATATATAAAAAATAACATATGAACAGAAATTAGAATAATTAATTAGCGGACTTAATCCATTTCAAAATATGTTGTCATTGTTTACGTTAAGTTACGTTTCGTGAGCAAAAATGATCGATCGAGAAAAATCTTCGAAGGTGATTCGGACTTTGCTAACCAGACGCTTCTTTGTGACTGAATGGTTAACATCACCTCAGATCAAATGGCTGTTCCCGAAGACCGCATAAAGCCGGAATAAAAGACCAAACAGGCCGCATGAATCTTGGAGCGTCGATACGCTTCCTACAACCAGGTTTGATAAACAGACGAAGAACACACTCGGAGGGAGTCTAAGAACGAGCCAGGATGCGTTCCTCTCAAGTCCTCCCTTCCCGCTGCCTCCTAGAATCCACACTGCCACGTCTGTCCCTCTCCACTGATAAAACGACTAGGACGAATAAACCGTTTTTTGTCGATGCCATCTGTGCAGTGGCGTTGGGGTCCGAGACGGGGTTAGTGACGACATGGAAAACCACAGCAGCGACTGTTGTTCAGAGCTGTGGTCACATGCTCTTCACTGGAGTCAGCGGGACTAAATGTGGAAAACTGTTTGCAATGAAGGAATCTCATAGAATTGAACCTCAGATTATTCAGCCCACGGTCTGTGTCTCTGGGCGAAACCGCAACTCTCGTCTTTCACCGAGTCAGTCTACATCAAAGGTCGGTGCCGGCTATTAATTGCGATGTATACAGCGAGTCGGAAATCAGAGATGGCGAAGAAACAATAACATGACAGTTATTGCTATCTTCGCCGTGTGATCCAAATCGATAAAGAGGAAACGTTTGTCATGATATTCAACAACCAGAAACTGCAAGTTCGATAATGAAATACACACGCGCATGCGCGCAGCACACACATACACATACACATACACACACATAGTTAACGCATCGTTCGGTTTTAACCTTAGCTTAATCTGACACTATATCAGAATAGTGAGGCATTCAAAGGGAATCTGTATTAGTACACTAATGAATTGTTCTGTTATACAGGGCGCGGCAGAAATATCTCCCACATACGGACTGCGATAAATAAATTGTCGTCTAAATTACGCAAAAATGAAAAATAACACTGGCATCTCATTTTAACAAATATATTTACCAAAATTAGACAAAAATACCTAGAAATACTAAAGAGTAAATTTATTCAATAAAAACGCTATTGGCTTCAACTCCGCCCTCCAGACGACTTCGGAATCTCCTGCATGTCTTCTGGACGGTCTCATTGTTTAAGTTGGTGAATGCTGCCATGATCCTTGCCTTCAGTTCATCTTTAGTGTTAAAAGGAGATTTCTTGGTTTTTCACCCAACTGCGCCCCACACATAATAATCAAGGGGCTAGCTGTCTGGGGAGTTAGGTGGCAAGTTGTAAGAAGTCATGTGGTCGCAGAAATTGTCTGACAGCCATGAACGGGTTCTCCTGATTGTGTGGCATGGTCCAGAGTCCTGTTGCCAGCCAACTTCTTAACCCAGAGCCGTACCTTCGTAATCACCATTAGACTCATCCAACTCTTTCCGAATCCTCTGTACTGTCCTCAGATTGACACCCAAACTCTCTGAAATGGTCGTATCGGAGCTTCCGGCACGAATGTCAAGCAGTATATCATGCCGTTTACAAATTTCTGTCGGAGTGAATTGTGTCACGGTGCTCTTTTTCTCGCAGACGGTACCCAACTGACCCTACCATACTGTGTAGTCGAAAAATAAAAAATAAAGCGCATGCGGCTAATTAAAAATGTAAAATGGCAACAAATTTACCCATTTCAATCTGTATACCACCCAGAAATATCTTCAACATTTCAAAGACGTTAGCTTGATGAAAACACCAATGTCCCTAATGTCTTATTATTATGCGGAAAGAATTTATGGGTGATATACTGGAATATATTTAGGATATATTTCTGATTATATATATATATATATATATATATATATATATATATGTGTGTGTGTGTGTGTGTGTGTGTGTGTGTGTGTGTGTGTGTGTGTGTGTGTGCGTACGTGCGTGTGTGTGTGCAGTATGAACTAATTATATACTATACTAAATTTAATACAACCAACTTAATCATCCGCAATAACTATTCTCCGCCAACTAATGTTTTGCAAAAGAACACATTGTATATCATTTTAAATGTCCTATGGGAGATTGTATCTCTGATAAAAACGTAAATATTGGTTTCACAACGACGTCACTATCTTACAGGTTTACTTTACACATGTTTTATTGTACAAACCTAAAGAAATTGTTCAGAAACAGGGACATATCGTTAGAAACAAATATGTAAAATATATACCAATGAATACGGGCCAATCTCCTCACAGACGAAGAAGCGATTTGAAGCAACAGAAAAGTAGTTCTACAGAAGGATGCTGAGAATCCTATTGTGTAAATGTTGAAAAACGTTTCTTTCTCCACTATTACTGACATCAGGCAAAACACACGGCATATAGAAGAAAAGGTGTATGTTGAATATGGAATTGGCATTTGTCCCCTCCAAACAGGCAACCGCACTCCTGCTGGTAATCGCACATAAGTGTTATTTAACCTGTCGTCTCTGTAAATGGAGTAATTGTGGAGTAATGGATAACGACTCGGATTGAGGAATCGGAGAGCCGAGTTCGAATTCCAGTCAAATCCATTACACTCACTTACGTGCTAATACCCTTGAGAATGGTATGAATCCTCGTTTCTCCCCTCAGTTATGGGAGTCAACCTGTCTAGGAGACGGTAACTGAATTCAAAAACCGGCTCCGTCAGGCTATCTTGCCCAAGAAACGCCACTTCTACTGCGGCTGATGGGTCAGGGGATCGAATGCGCTCTGTTAATCTCTAACACAGAGAACTGACAATAAACACATACGACGCTTCTATGATTTTACAAATATAGAAGAATGAATTGAAGATTACATGTGGGAAGAGGGTTAAACGTGTGACACTAAAATCTAAAAGTGCACTGGAATAACGAAAAATGTCTTTCAATAGTTAAGCAAAGAGAAAGAAAATGAAACCAAAAGGTACTGAAATTTTATATAATATCAATCCCCTTATAATATCAGCGGCGGGAAATATTGGGTAATCTTCTCAAAGATGAAAAAGGGACTTGAAAGAACAGATATGTGGTTCTACAGAAGGATGCTGAGAATACCATGTACGGAAGATGGGAGCAAAAACATAGTTTTATAGAAACAGGCCCGTTATGCCTAACATCACAATGTGGGATATTTAAAAACAAAAACGAAGGAAAGAAAAAGGAAAAGAATCAAAATGAAATTGGCAAGATAGAAGAAAAAATTCTTTCAAAATGTTTTAAACACCCAGCGTCTCTTTCTTGTAAGTGCGGATGTGTAGTCACAAGAACATAACCAAACTCAGTACGACGAGGTTCTAACGGATGAAATAAGTACTTTTTTCATTTTTTCATATATCTTTCAAAACTATTCTTGATATTTAATAGTTTATATATAAATTTATATATCGCTATCCCATATATATATATATATATATATATATATATATATATATATATATATATATATATATATGTTGTAATGGAATGTCCCACTCTCCCTATTGCCAATGTGGACTGACTATATCAGTAGCTATATAGAGTGAGCACTGGATATACCTGGTGGATTGCTTCTGGAATTACTAGCCTGCCACCCGTTTTCCTGTCTTTCAGTAGTGAATTCCCTTTTACAATAAAACTCTCTTTCATCTACGCGCGTGTTGCTCTTCCGTCACTTGCGTACCACTTCTGTCTGTTTGTAACCTCTTTAAGGATACAACAATATATATATATATATATATATATATATATATATATATATATATATATATATATATGATTAGGTAAATAAAATAACTAGATATTTGACCAGTTAAACGATTTTTGTGAATAGCGTCCAGCGTTCAAATTTTAAGCGTACTTCGAATCCATTTTTTCTCTTTTCTTTTCTATTATTGACTCATATCTACACCTCATTTCCTGTACTTAAACCCCACTATTAACTTTGTACTATTTTTGTACTATTTTAATCCCATAAGCATCTGTACACGTTTTGAAAATAAACAATAAGCTATATCTCGTGCCCAACGAGTTGGTAAAATGTAAAAAGAGAGCAAATCTAATAATCATGAAGGCAGAGTTCTTAATATTCCAAAAAGGATATAAATCCAAAGAAACTAAGGACTTCGATTTCATCATTTATATATATATATATATATATATATATATATATATATATATATATATATATATATATAATGTGAGACGTCATTTGTTTACATTTGGATACGCTTTGAGCAGATATGAATGTACGCGACAGAATCATGGAAGATTGAAGTTTAAAGGCAGTAAATTCGACTTTGTTAACTGAATGCTCCTCTGTGGCCCAATCGGTTAACGCACGTCAGGCTATATGACGGTGCCGTATAGGATACAGGTTCGATTCCTGTCGGAGGACGAATATCTTCTATGAAAATTTCTCGGATATTCAGGCCGGTAAATGTTGTTTAATACTATTTATTATAAACTGAGCATATATATATATATATATATATATATATATATTCTACATTCAATGCCAACACTTCATAAGACACAATGTCTATTTTGTAGTGATATATATATATATATATATATATATATATATATATATATATATATATATTGCAATGGGCAAATTGTTTATATTTTTAATTTCGTACAATTTTGCTTGTTTTTGATTCTATCAACTGCGCAGTATAGTAGGGTCAGTTGGGCACCGTCTTTAAGAAAAAGAACACGATGGCGTAATTCACTCCACCAGAAATTTGGAAATGGTATGCTGTACTGCTTGATTTTAGCGTCGGAAACTCCAATACAAATATTTCAGATTGTTTTGGTGGCAATCTGAGGACAGTGCAGAGGAATCGGAAAGAGTTGGATGAGTTTAATGCTGATGACGAAGGTATTTGGAGTGATCACCAGTGATGGCGACGTTATGCGTCCATTCATCTTTCCACAGGGCCTCAGATTCTACACGAAGGTCTACATCTAGTGCCTTGAACAGGAAGTACTACCCTGGGTCAAGAAAATGACAACTGGAAGACATTATGTCCGTCACCAGGACTCTGCACCACGCCACACAAGCAAGAAAACCCAGTCATGGCTGTCAGATGGTTTCTGCGACCACATCGCCCCTTACATCTGGCCACCTAACTCCCCAAGCTACAACCCCCTTGATTTTTTTGTGTGGGGCTCAGTTGAGCGAGAAACCAACAAAACTCCCTGTAATACCAAAAATGAACTGAAGTCAAGGATTATGGCAGCATTCACCAAATTAAACAAGGAGACAGTATAGAAGAGTTGCAGTAGATACCGAAGACGTCTGGGGGGGCGTGGTTAAAGACAATTTTATTTACTCTTTAGTATTTGAAGATATTTTTATGTAGCTTTGGTAAATATATCTGTTAAAATGAGATGTCAGCGTTATTTTCATTTCTGCGGAATCTAGACGACAATTTATCCATCGCACTATGTATGCTAGTCAATGGTGCATTATGGGTAGAAGATCTATTTATTTTCGAAACTTTCCCACTTGATGACGTCATTAGTGCCCGACACAATTTAAATCTTGAATTAAAGATCAAGGCTAAAAGAATAATCCCCCAAAGCTTCAAACAATTTAACATGTGTCATTTTATATTCGACGGGTAAAAAGTCACCACACTGCCTTTCATATATCCGAAATAACCTGTTTGGCTTAGGGTTAATTAAACACCGCAAAGAGAAATGTGTAATAAGAAAAGAACTCCCAAATTTGTTGGTGAGATCCTCAGTCTCGACACGGAGTCCTATATCAAGTGCCTTCAGGGGGTAGTGCTGCCCTGGGTCAAGAGCGTGGCTATGTCTGGCAAAAGACCGTTTAGAAGATTTGCAGAAGAAGGCAGGGTGGGTGATTATAGCCAAAGGCGATTTTATTGAATAAATATATATGATATTGTCTCTTGATAACAAAAGATAATATAGAAAAAAGAATTTTATGTATTAAAACCTCTTTTAAAAAGTATTTTGTAGTAAGCAGTCTTGCTTCGAATAAAAAAGAGATATGCATATACATATAAATGTGCATGTGTATGTATGATGAAAAGATCGCGTTCAAGCATGACAAAAACTGTTGCCTCTGGGTGTTGACTTCATTGTCCACTTTTGTACTTATTTTTATTTTCATCTGTGTCATCCTAGAGCGGCCTGACGATTGCATCTAGTATGAAACAGCCTGTCGCCTCTGGGTGTCAACTTCAATGTTCGCTTTTGTACTTTCATACCCTCTATCACTGATATTGAGCCTTTTATCCCATAAATATAGCACACTTTAAAACTATATTTCTTCATATATATATATATATATATATATATATATATATATATATATATATATATATTGTCATCCACATACAGGACGGTTTCACAGCTCTTCAGTGTAGCTAGACGTCCGGTTGCCTTTAGCTAAGATCGAAACTCGACTGAATTGGCGTTAGTCAGAAATTCTACCACTAAGCCGTCGGCGCACGGCAGGGATGAAGGTGAATTTTAGCGTATTTATTTTTTTTAGATAAACAAACAGTGACCGACAGGACTCAATTCGCTTTTGCCGAAGAGTCACGCTATATCAGCTTTAATAGTCACTGTTTGCAAACCCACACTTCCTTCCCCAGAGAGCTCAACCGAAATTAATTTTTTCAGGAGCCTATGATATGAGAAAAAATATGACAAAAATCGACAGTTATATGTATATATGTGTGTGTCTGTGCTTGTAGAGTTGTGTATTTGGACAGGAATCCCTCTTTTATACAAGTTTCCTTAAAAACAACTGGCAAAGTACTGCGATAATTTTTTTATTTAATTTGTCATGTTTTCTTATAATTTTCTCCTTTTCTGGACGTAAATTATATAGAATTTGCCTAAATATATATTGTGCATTTCGCTTGTATAGCCGCAACGCTCAGAAATACAAAATATTTGGACAATTTCTATGTAATTTACGTCCAGAAAAAAAAAGTAAACTATATGAACAATGAAAAATTAAAGAAAAATTAAAGTAAAAACTTAATCGCAGTATCTTGTCTGTTGTTTTTCTATGTAATGAATACATATATATATATATATATATATATATATATATATATATATATATATATATATTAATAATTGCACATAAATATCACTAAATGTCGTTTTTGTAGAACGATATATATATCACAAGCATTTGAAATAGTCTGAATATTTTACAGACTCAAACATGCTGGGTGGTCGCGTGGGTGACAACTCCGCACCAGCATCCAATTCCTCATATCCCCGCCACAGAACTGACATTTACATGTACTGGTCAGCCTTCCGGTAAGCAGAAGTTGTGTCGTTACAGGGATTCCAGCTGAAGACCGACGCTGCATGTTAAAATATCAAACAACTGAATGTTAAAACAGCCCACTGCGTTAAACAACATCCGGTATTAGTAATTCGACTATTTAATAAAACAAGTTTTTTCTAATTTTCATATATATATATATATATATATATATATATATATATATATATATATATATATATGTTTCACTGGAGAAATTAGTCCACTAAATTGAACAAAACTTGTTTGATTTTCACAAGTTTTTTTCCATTCCTTCCACTAATCTTTTAAGTAAAATGTTTGCCAACATATCATACAGATATTTAAATATCTGGAAACTGATTTAACAGAAGGTGGAAGATTCGACACAGAAATCCGAAAAAGCGCCTGAATATTTAAAGATGGCTTCCAAAATCTAAACAAACTACTGAGAAACAGGAAAATTTCAATAGAAACAAAGAAAAGATTGTTGACCTCCTATGTAATATCAACCCTTTTATACATCAGTGAAAGCTGGACAATTTCCTCAGAGATTAGGAGAATCTTGATGCATAAAACATGTGGTTCTACAGAAGGATGCTGTCAATACCATAGACGGCGCATTTAAAAAACGAGGAAGTCTTAAAGATAATGGAAACTAGAAGGAAATTTATACTCAGAATCAGAAAGAAAGATAAACTTTCTAGGTCATATACGGTGGAAGGAAGGTTTGGAAAATGTGACACTCGCAGCACATGTCGATAGCAAAAGAGACAAGCAGAGGCAGCGAGAAACCTACCCGATGAGCTGATGTAAATGAATGATAGAACGGAAAGTGGGATGGGTGGTTAAAAGGACAAACGTTACTAAGAACTGCAAATGATAGGAGGTTGTAGAGAGTCAGGATCGCCTACGTCATAAAGGCACCCGATATATACAACAAAACGGCCGTGTTATAATTACACTAATAGTAACAGTGATGGTGACATCAGCCGTTTCCCTATAAGGAAATATTCTGTGTTCATTGACCGAGCAGCTAGTGTTTCTGTCGGTTAAAATTTATAAAATCTTCCTCTTAAACCAAATTCTCAGGAAAATAGGTTTCTCGAGTCCATTAGCTGTTATCACATATTTCAGTGTCAATGGAGGTTTCCCTCCTAGCCTTTTTTTTAAGTAGTGCGGAAAAACAACATCTTTACTATGTCATTATTTTCTCTTCAAGTTAAATGTGCTATCCAATTTAGTTGTTGCTGCTGTTGGTAGTCCTCAAGTGATGATTTATTTGGTACTGTTTCTGTATTTGTGTTAAGTTCAAAGGATTGTAGTCGTCACCAAGACTGACAGGCTTCACTAGCTCAAAGCGGTTTTTTACGCATTGGTCTTAGAAAGCGGTTGTATACTGCTGACAGTTTAGATATTTCTGAACACATGCAGGAAATCCATATAAATGTTTCGATCTGATGAGGCTAATTAAAACATAATTCGACATTTCAGGCAAATGGTTTGGTTTTGTAGAAACTTCCGGTATTGGGAGAAACTACTTCTAGCACAGCCTTTTCTATGATCAATTCCCTTGTCTTCTATATTAAATTTGTTATAACTGATCCATATTTTTTAAGCTTATCACCCCAAGCAAGGTTGGAAGCCACTAGCACGCAAGGGGTTACAGAAGGTTTGGAGGAAGAGCAGATAGGAGTGGTAAAGGAGAGGATGTGGAGAAAGATAGTGGATCGATCAAGGCAAGGGGGTTACAGAAGATTTGGAGTGAGAGCAGATAGGAATGAAAGGTGAAAGGATGTGGAGAAGGGAAGTGGATAGATCAAGAGATGTCGATTGACGTTACACTTAAATAGTTGGAGATTGCATTTGTCAGGGAAACAGGAATAAGGAAGGGAGTTCCACAGGCGAGATGTGCGAGACATGAAGCTATTGGAGTAGAAGAGACGTCTACATCTAACAGGTTCAACGATGAAGGGGTGGGGACGGGATGCCAGCCTCGTAGGACGTTTAAATTTATGAGGCCTAGGAACCAGCGAAAGCAGCTCATCGGAGTAATTACAGTGAAAGTATTTGTAAAAAAGACAGAGCGAGGCAACGTCGCGTCTGTGAGAGAGCGACTGCAGACGAGATGACAGATCAGAGTAATTACAATTACATTGCATATCCGTCTCTGGATCTTATCAAGAACCCTGACGCAAACAGCAGGGACTCCAGACCATATATGGCAGCAATACTCCATGCAAGGGCGAATGGTCGATTTATAGATTTGGAGGATCGATTCCGGGGAGAAAAATTTCCTGGCTCGGCACAGGGAGCTAACTTTCCTTGCGGTGGATGATGCAATTGACTCGATGTATTTGTTCAATCTCAGATCAGCGGACAGCGTGAGACCGAGAGGCCGCAGAGAGGAGTTCTCGAGAAGTTGATATACCGAGGTATTTGGAGTGTAGTGTTTGGTATTTAATAAATCCAGATTCTGAATTTCTATAATGAATCCAATGTAGGTGCCATCATTGCTTTGAATTCCAGATCGTACTTTCTCTTTTGGAAATAATATATATGTAATTTTCAGTGAGAGGTATACCTATATTTCATTGACTGTTCATTAGCATTTAATAAAGTACAACCCAAAGAACTATTCGAACTGTTCGGTAAACTTTTTTTCATTTGGGGTTTGATATTAGAATAATCCGGGATATTAACTGAAAACAAACCCGCATGAAAGTACTTATTTAATCAAGTGCAAAAGAATGAGGGATAAGGTAAAGGCGGGCATTATCTCACCGGATTTATTTTGCCTATACAGTGAGTCCTACCTAGATTTATTATTGGCTGAAAACATTGTAATAATATTAGATACAAAGATTATACCGGGTTCATAGCAGATACAAAAAAATAACTTTATTTACAAAGTAATAAAGGATAGTGTGACGAAAGGATTAATAATTTTAACGAGACAAAATATTACATCACTATAGCGGAAAATGCCTTCTCAAATCTAAACAAAGTATCAAGAAAAAGGAAAAATTAATTTGGAAGAATGGCAAACGATATGAACTGCTGCATAATATCGATCCTCCTATAAGGCAATGAATGCTGGATAATTTCATCATTGATGAAAAAAAGAGGCTTGAGACAATAGAGATGTGATTCTACAGAAGGATGCTGAGAATACTATGGAAAGAGCATGAGAACAATGATGATGTCTTAAGGAAAATGGAAACGGAAATGACCATTTTGTCTAGAAAATACAGAATCAGAAAGAGACAGATGGATTTTTTGGATAAGAAATAATAAGGAAAGAAGCTTTAACGAATTTGATACTCGCAGAACGTTTCGTAGACAAGTGGGGCAAATTAAAACATCATGTAAACTGCCTAACAAATTTGTGTAAATAGATAACAGAACAAGTACTGTGTGGAGAGATGAGAGAAATATTTACATGAGGTCCACAAAAGATGGGAAATCGTGAAGAGCCATGATTACCCACGTCCTGAAGGAATAAGGTACAGAGAAAAAGATTCAATATTTTGCGTTGTGAGACTGTGCAAGGTGGTCTGCAGGATTAACATACGACAAATATAGATTGGGATTGATTTTTTAGCGGCATATCAACATCTCTGTGGTTTATTTAACACCTACATCTAAACGTTTTTTCGTAATTTGATGCTTTCAACTACAAATATTTTTTACATATTTTTATCCTTTCAGAGTATAGCTATGTCAAATATATTGTTAGCTGAACATAAAATATATTTCGGGGAATTTGACTACAAAAATGTATTTTTATATTTTTAGTGTTTGTATTGGTTGTCATCTCGTTAAAAAATGTATTGTTGGTCATTTTATTATAAAAATATACCGTTCATTTTTTAATAAGAAAAAGAAAACATTAGTAAGGAGCGAGAACAATAAAAGAAAAGGAATCAAGAACACAGTAGATAACGATTGATATTGTATTTAAATATTGGAATATTAAAGTTGACTAATAAAGCAACTAAGACAGAAGGGGTTACTAAGAATAAGAAAAAGAAAACATTAGTAAGGAGCGAGAACAATAAAAGAAGAGGAATCAAGAAGACAGTAGATAACGATTGGCATTGCATTTCAATTTTGGAATATTAAAGTTGACTAATAAAGCCACTAAGACAGAAGGGGTTACTAAGAATAAGAAAAAGAAAACATTAGTAAGGAGCGAGAACAATAAAAGAAGAGGAATCAAGGAGACAGTAGATAACGATTGACATTGCATTTAAATATTGGAATATTAAAGTTGACTAATAAAGCCACTAAGACAGAAAGGGTTACTAAGAATAAGAAAAAGAAAACATTAGTAAGGAGCGAGAACAATAAAAGAAGAGGAATCAAGAAGACAGGAGATAACGATTGGCATTGCATTTAAATTTTGGAACATTAAAGTAGACTAATAAAGCCACTAAGACAGAAGGGGTTACTAAGAATAAGAAAAAGAAAACATGAGTAAGGAGCGAGAAAGATAAAAGAAGAGGAATCAAGAAGACAGTAGATAACCATTGACATTGCATCTAAATTTTGGAACATTAAAGTTGACTAATAAAGCCACTAAGACAGAAGGAGTTACTAAGAATAAGAAAAAGAAAGCATTAGTAAGGAGCGAGAACAATAAAAGAAGAGGAATCAAGAAGACAGTAGATAACGATTGACATTGCATTTAAATATTGGAATGTTAAAGTTGACTAATAAAGCCACTAAGACAGAAGGGGTTACTAAGAATAAGAAAAAGAAAACATTAGTAAGGTGCGAGAACAATAAAAGAAGAGGAATCAAGAAGACAGTAGATAACGATTGACATTGCATTTAAATATTGGAATGTTAAAGTTGACTAATAAAGCCATTAAGACAGAAGGGGTTACTAAGAATAACAAAAAGAAAACATTAGTAAGGAGCGAGAACAATAAAAGAAGAGGAATCAAGAAGACAGTAGATAACGATTGACATTGCATTTAAATATTGGAATGTTAAAGTTGACTAATAAAGCCACAAAAACAGAAGGGGTTACTAAGAATAAGAAAAAGAAAACATTAGTAAGGAGCGAGAACAATAAAAGAAGAGGAATCAAGAAGACAGTAGATAACGATTGACATTGCATTTAAATATTGGAATATTAAAGTTGACTAATAAAGCCACTAAGAGAGAAGGGGTTACCAAGAATAAGAAAAAGAAAACATTAGTAAGGAGCGAGAACAATAAAAGAAGAGGAATTAAGAAGACAGTAGATAACGATTGACATTGCATTTAAATATTGGAATGTTAAAGTTGACTAATAAAGCCACAAAAACAGAAGGGGTTACTAAGAATAAGAAAAAGAAAACATTAGTAAGGAGCGAGAACAATAAAAGAAGAGGAATCAAGAAGACAGTAGATAACGATTGATATTGCATTTAAATTTTGGAATGTTAAAGTTGACTAATAAAGCCACTAAGACAGAAGGAGTTACTAAGAATAAGAAAAAGAAAACATTAGTAAGGAGCGAGAACAATAAAAGAAGAGGAATCAAGAAGACAGTAGATAACGATTGACATTGCATTTAAATATTGGAATGTTAAAGTTGACTAATAAAGCCACAAAAACAGAAGGGGTTACTAAGAATAAGAAAAAGAAAACATTAGTAAGGAGCGAGAACAATAAAAGAAGAGGAATCAAGAAGACAGTAGATAACGATTGACCTTGCATTTAAATATTGGAATGTTAAAGTTGACTAATAAAGCCACAAAAACAGAAGGGGTTACTAAGAATAAGAAAAAGAAAACATTAGTAAGGAGCGAGAACAATAAAAGAAGAGGAATCAAGAAGACAGTAGATAACGATTGACCTTGCATTTAAATATTAAAGTTGACTAATAAAGCCACTAAGACAGAAGGGGTTACAAAGAATAAGAAAAAGAAAACATTAGTAAGGAGCGAGAACAATAAAAGAAGAGGAATCAAGAAGACAGTAGATAACGATTGATATTGCATTTAAATTTTGGAATGTTAAAGTTGACTAATAAAGCCACTAAGACAGAAGGGGTTACTAAGAATAAGAAAAAGAAAACATTAGTAAGGAGCGAGAACAATAAAAGAAGAGGAATCAAGAAGACAGTAGATAACGATTGATATTGCATTTAAATTTTGGAATGTTAAAGTTGACTAATAAAGCCACTAAGACAGAAGGGGTTACTAAGAATAAGAAAAAGAAAACATTAGTAAGGAGCGAGAACAATAAAAGAAGAGGAATCAAGAAGACAGTAGATAACGATTGACATTGCATTTAAATATTGGAATGTTAAAGTTGACTAATAAAGCCACAAAAACAGAAGGGGTTACTAAGAATAAGAAAAAGAAAACATTAGTAAGGAGCGAGAACAATAAAAGAAGAGGAATCAAGAAGACAGTAGATAACGATTGATATTGCATTTAAATTTTGGAATGTTAAAGTTGACTAATAAAGCCACTAAGACAGAAGGGGTTACTAAGAAGAAGAAAAAGAAAACATTAGTAAGGAGCGAGAACAATAAAAGAAGAGGAATCAAGAAGACAGTAGATAACGATTGACCTTGCATTTAAATATTAAAGTTGACTAATAAAGCCACTAAGACAGAAGGGGTTACTAAGAATAAGAAAAAGAAAACATTAGTAAGGAGCGAGAACAATAAAAGAAGAGGAATCAAGAAGACAGTAGATAACGATTGACATTGCATTTAAATATTGGAATATTAAAGTTGACTAATAAAGCCGCTAAGACAGAAGGGGTTACTAAGAATAAGAAAAAGAAAACATTAGTAAGGAGCGAGAACAATAAAAGAAGAGGAATCAAGAAGACAGGAGATAACGATTGACATTGTATTTAAATTTTGGAACATTAAAGTTGACTAATAAAGCCACTAAGACAGAAGGGGTTACTAAGAATAAGAAAAAGAAAACATTAGTAAGGTGCGAGAACAATAAAAGAAGAGGAATCAAGAAGACAGTAGATAACGATTGACATTGCATTTAAATATTGGAATGTTAAAGTTGACTAATAAAGCCATTAAGACAGAAGGGGTTACTAAGAATAACAAAAAGAAAACATTAGTAAGGAGCGAGAACAATAAAAGAAGAGGAATCAAGAAGACAGTAGATAACGATTGACATTGCATTTAAATATTGGAATGTTAAAGTTGACTAATAAAGCCACAAAAACAGAAGGGGTTACTAAGAATAAGAAAAAGAAAACATTAGTAAGGAGCGAGAACAATAAAAGAAGAGGAATCAAGAAGACAGTAGATAACGATTGACATTGCATTTAAATATTGGAATATTAAAGTTGACTAATAAAGCCACTAAGAGAGAAGGGGTTACCAAGAATAAGAAAAAGAAAACATTAGTAAGGAGCGAGAACAATAAAAGAAGAGGAATTAAGAAGACAGTAGATAACGATTGACATTGCATTTAAATATTGGAATGTTAAAGTTGACTAATAAAGCCACAAAAACAGAAGGGGTTACTAAGAATAAGAAAAAGAAAACATTAGTAAGGAGCGAGAACAATAAAAGAAGAGGAATCAAGAAGACAGTAGATAACGATTGATATTGCATTTAAATTTTGGAATGTTAAAGTTGACTAATAAAGCCACTAAGACAGAAGGAGTTACTAAGAATAAGAAAAAGAAAACATTAGTAAGGAGCGAGAACAATAAAAGAAGAGGAATCAAGAAGACAGTAGATAACGATTGACATTGCATTTAAATATTGGAATGTTAAAGTTGACTAATAAAGCCACAAAAACAGAAGGGGTTACTAAGAATAAGAAAAAGAAAACATTAGTAAGGAGCGAGAACAATAAAAGAAGAGGAATCAAGAAGACAGTAGATAACGATTGACCTTGCATTTAAATATTGGAATGTTAAAGTTGACTAATAAAGCCACAAAAACAGAAGGGGTTACTAAGAATAAGAAAAAGAAAACATTAGTAAGGAGCGAGAACAATAAAAGAAGAGGAATCAAGAAGACAGTAGATAACGATTGACCTTGCATTTAAATATTAAAGTTGACTAATAAAGCCACTAAGACAGAAGGGGTTACAAAGAATAAGAAAAAGAAAACATTAGTAAGGAGCGAGAACAATAAAAGAAGAGGAATCAAGAAGACAGTAGATAACGATTGATATTGCATTTAAATTTTGGAATGTTAAAGTTGACTAATAAAGCCACTAAGACAGAAGGGGTTACTAAGAATAAGAAAAAGAAAACATTAGTAAGGAGCGAGAACAATAAAAGAAGAGGAATCAAGAAGACAGTAGATAACGATTGATATTGCATTTAAATTTTGGAATGTTAAAGTTGACTAATAAAGCCACTAAGACAGAAGGGGTTACTAAGAATAAGAAAAAGAAAACATTAGTAAGGAGCGAGAACAATAAAAGAAGAGGAATCAAGAAGACAGTAGATAACGATTGACATTGCATTTAAATATTGGAATGTTAAAGTTGACTAATAAAGCCACAAAAACAGAAGGGGTTACTAAGAATAAGAAAAAGAAAACATTAGTAAGGAGCGAGAACAATAAAAGAAGAGGAATCAAGAAGACAGTAGATAACGATTGATATTGCATTTAAATTTTGGAATGTTAAAGTTGACTAATAAAGCCACTAAGACAGAAGGGGTTACTAAGAAGAAGAAAAAGAAAACATTAGTAAGGAGCGAGAACAATAAAAGAAGAGGAATCAAGAAGACAGTAGATAACGATTGACCTTGCATTTAAATATTAAAGTTGACTAATAAAGCCACTAAGACAGAAGGGGTTACTAAGAATAAGAAAAAGAAAACATTAGTAAGGAGCGAGAACAATAAAAGAAGAGGAATCAAGAAGACAGTAGATAACGATTGACATTGCATTTAAATATTGGAATATTAAAGTTGACTAATAAAGCCGCTAAGACAGAAGGGGTTACTAAGAATAAGAAAAAGAAAACATTAGTAAGGAGCGAGAACAATAAAAGAAGAGGAATCAAGAAGACAGGAGATAACGATTGACATTGTATTTAAATTTTGGAACATTAAAGTTGACTAATAAAGCCACTAAGACAGAAGGGGTTACTAAGAATAAGAAAAAGAAAACATTAGTAAGGAGCGAGAACAATAAAAGATGAGGAATCAAGAAGACAGTAGATAAGGATTGACATTGCATTTAAATATTGGAATATTAAAGTTGACTAATAAAGCCACTAAGACAGAAGGGGTTACTAAGAATAAGAAAAAGAAAACATTAGTAAGGAGCGAGAACAATAAAAGAAGAGGAATCAAGAAGACAGGAGATAACGATTGACATTGTATTTAAATTTTGGAACATTAAAGTTGACTAATAAAGCCACTAAGACAGAAGGGGTTACTAAGAATAAGAAAAAGAAAACATTAGTAAGGAGCGAGAACAATAAAAGAAGAGGAATCAAGAAGACAGTAGATAACGATTGACATTGCATTTAAATATTGGAATATTAAAGTTGACTAATAAAGCCACTAAGACAGAAGGGGTTACTAAGAATAAGAAAAAGAAAACATTAGTAAGGAGCGAGAACAATAAAAGAAGAGGAATCAAGAAGACAGTAGATAACGATTGACATTGCATTTAAATATTGGAATGTTAAAGTTGACTAATAAAGCCACTAAGACAGAAGGGGTTACTAAGAATAAGAAAAAGAAAACATTAGTAAGGAGCGAGAACAATAAAAGAAGAGGAATCAAGAAGACAGGAGATAACGATTGACATTGTATTTAAATTTTGGAACATTAAAGTTGACTAATAAAGCCACTAAGACAGAAGGGGTTACTAAGAATAAGAAAAAGAAAACATTAGTAAGGAGCGAGAACAATAAAAGAAGAGGAATCAAGAAGACAGTAGATAAAGATTGACATTGTATTTAAATATTGGAATATTAAAGTTGACTAATAAAGCCACTAAGACAGAAGGGGTTACTAAGAATAAGAAAAAGAAAACATTAGTAAGGAGCGAGAAAAATAAAAGAAGAGGAATCAAGAAGACAGTAGATAACGATTGACATTGCATTTAAATATTGGAATGTTAAAGTTGACTAATAAAGCCACTAAGACAGAAGGGGTTACTAAGAATAAGAAAAAGAAAACATTAGTAAGGAGCGAGAACAATAAAAGAAGAGGAATCAAGAAGACAGGAGATAACGATTGACATTGTATTTAAATTTTGGAACATTAAAGTTGACTAATAAAGCCACTAAGACAGAAGGGGTTACTACGAATAAGAAAAAGAAAACATTAGTAAGGAGCGAGAACAATAAAAGAAGAGGAATCAAGAAGACAGTAGATAACGATTGACATTGCATTTAAATTTTGGAATGTTAAAGTTGACTAATAAAGCCACTAAGACAGAAGGGGTTACTAAGAATAAGAAAAAGAAAACATTAGTAAGGAGCGAGAACAATAAAAGAAGAGGAATCAAGAAGACAGTAGATAACGATTGACATTGCATTTAAATATTGGAATATTAAAGTTGACTAATAAAGCCACTAAGACAGAAGGGGTTACTAAGAATAAGAAAAAGAAAACATTAGTAAGGAGCGAGAACAATAAAAGAAGAGGAATCAAGAAGACAGTAGATAACGATTGACATTGCATTTAAATATTGGAATGTTAAAGTTGACTAATAAAGCCACTAAGACAGAAGGGGTAACTAAGAATAAGAAAAAGAAAACATTAGTAAGGAGCGAGAACAATAAAAGAAGAGGAATCAAGAAGACAGGAGATAACGATTGACATTGTATTTAAATTTTGGAACATTAAAGTTGACTAATAAAGTCACTAAGACAGAAGGGGTTACTAAGAATAAGAAAAAGAAAACATTAGTAAGGAGCGAGAACAATAAAAGAAGAGGAATCAAGAAGACAGTAGATAACGATTGACATTGCATTTAAATATTGGAATATTAACGTAGACTAATAAAGCCACTAAGACAGAAGGGGTTACTAAGAATAAGAAAAAGAAAACATTAGTAAGGAGCGAGAACAATAAAAGAAGAGGAATCAAGAAGACAGTAGATAACGATTGACATTGCATTTAAATATTGGAATGTTAAAGTTGACTAATAAAGCCACTAAGACAGAAGGGGTTACTAAGAATAAGAAAAAGAAAACATTAGTAAGGAGCGAGAACAATAAAAGAAGAGGAATCAAGAAGACAGGAGATAACGATTGACATTGTATTTAAATTTTGGAACATTAAAGTTGACTAATAAAGCCACTAAGACAGAAGGGGTTACTAAGAATAAGAAAAAGAAAACATTAGTAAGGAGCGAGAAAAATAAAAGAAGAGGAATCAAGAAGACAGTGGATAATGATTGACATTGCATTTAAATATTGGAATATTAAAGTTGACTAATAAAGCCACTAAGACAGAAGGGGTTACTAAGAATAAGAAAAAGAAAACATTAGTAAGGAGCGAGAACAATAAAAGAAGAGGAATCAAGAAGACAGTAGATAACGATTGACATTGCATTTAAATATTGGAATGTTAAAGTTGACTAATAAAGCCACTAAGACAGAAGGGGTTACTAAGAATAAGAAAAAGAAAACATTAGTAAGGAGCGAGAACAATAAAAGAAGAGGAATCAAGAATACAGTAGATAACGATTGACATTGTATTTAAATCTTTGAACATTAAAGTTGACTAATAAAGCCACTAAGACAGAAGGGGTTACTAAGAATAAGAAAAAGAAAACATTAGTAAGGAGCGAGAACAATAAAAGAAGAGGAATCAAGAAGACAGTAGATAACGATTGACATTGCATTTAAATATTAAAGTTGACTAATAAAGCCACTAAGACAGAAGGGGTTACTAAGAATAAGAAAAAGAAAACATTAGTAAGGAGCGAGAACAATAAAAGAAGAGGAATCAAGAAGACAGTAGATAACGATTGACATTGCATTTAAATATTGGAATATTAAAGTTGACTAATAAAGCCACTAAGACAGAAGGGGTTACTAAGAATAAGAAAAAGAAAACATTAGTAAGGAGCGAGAACAATAAAAGAAGAGGAATCAAGAAGACAGTAGATAACGATTGACATTACATTTAAATATTGGAATGTTCAAGTTGACTAATAAAGCCACTAAGACAGAAGGGGTTACTAAGAATAAGAAAAAGAAAACATTAGTAAGGAGCGAGAACAATAAAAGAAGAGGAATCAAGAAGACAGGAGATAACGATTGACATTGCATTTAAATTTTGGAACATTAAAGTTGACTAATAAAGCCACTAAGACAGAAGGGGTTACTAAGAATAAGAAAAAGAAAACATTAGTAAGGAGCGAGAACAATAAAAGAAGAGGAATCAAGAAGACAGTAGATAACGATTGACATTGCATTTAAATTTTGGAATGTTAAAGTTGACTAATAAAGCCACTAAGACAGAAGGGGTTACTAAGAATAAGAAAAAGAAAACATTAGTAAGGAGCGAGAACAATAAAAGAAGAGGAATCAAGAAGACAGGAGATAACGATTGACATTGTATTTAAATTTTGGAACATTAAAGTTGACTAATAAAGCCACTAAGACAGAAGGGGTTACTAAGAATAAGAAAAAGAAAACATTAGTAAGGAGCGAGAACAATAAAAGAAGAGGAATCAAGAAGACAGTGGATAATGATTGACATTGCATTTAAATATTGGAATATTAAAGTTGACTAATAAAGCCACTAAGACAGAAGGGGTTACTAAGAATAAGAAAAAGAAAACATTAGTAAGGAGCGAGAACAATAAAAGAAGAGGAATCAAGAAGACAGTAGATAACGATTGACATTGCATTTAAATATTGGAATGTTAAAGTTGACTAATAAAGCCACTAAGACAGAAGGGGTTACTAAGAATAAGAAAAAGAAAACATTAGTAAGGAGCGAGAACAATAAAAGAAGAGGAATCAAGAATACAGTAGATAACGATTGACATTGTATTTAAATCTTTGAACATTAAAGTTGACTAATAAAGCCACTAAGACAGAAGGGGTTACTAAGAATAAGAAAAAGAAAACATTAGTAAGGAGCGAGAACAATAAAAGAAGAGGAATCAAGAAGACAGTAGATAACGATTGACATTGCATTTAAATATTAAAGTTGACTAATAAAGCCACTAAGACAGAAGGGGTTACTAAGAATAAGAAAAAGAAAACATTAGTAAGGAGCGAGAACAATAAAAGAAGAGGAATCAAGAAGACAGTAGATAACGATTGACATTGCATTTAAATATTGGAATATTAAAGTTGACTAATAAAGCCACTAAGACAGAAGGGGTTACTAAGAATAAGAAAAAGAAAACATTAGTAAGGAGCGAGAACAATAAAAGAAGAGGAATCAAGAAGACAGTAGATAACGATTGACATTACATTTAAATATTGGAATGTTCAAGTTGACTAATAAAGCCACTAAGACAGAAGGGGTTACTAAGAATAAGAAAAAGAAAACATTAGTAAGGAGCGAGAACAATAAAAGAAGAGGAATCAAGAAGACAGGAGATAACGATTGACATTGCATTTAAATTTTGGAACATTAAAGTTGACTAATAAAGCCACTAAGACAGAAGGGGTTACTAAGAATAAGAAAAAGAAAACATTAGTAAGGAGCGAGAACAATAAAAGAAGAGGAATCAAGAAGACAGTAGATAACGATTGACATTGCATTTAAATTTTGGAATGTTAAAGTTGACTAATAAAGCCACTAAGACAGAAGGGGTTACTAAGAATAAGAAAAAGAAAACATTAGTAAGGAGCGAGAACAATAAAAGAAGAGGAATCAAGAAGACAGTAGATAACGATTGACATTGCATTTAAATATTAAAGTTGACTAATAAAGCCACTAAGACAGAAGGGGTTACTAAGAATAAGAAAAAGAAAACATTAGTAAGGAGCGAGAACAATAAAAGAAGAGGAATCAAGAAGACAGTAGATAACGATTGACATTGCATTTAAATATTGGAATATTAAAGTTGACTAATAAAGCCACTAAGACAGAAGGGGTTACTAAGAATAAGAAAAAGAAAACATTAGTAAGGAGCGAGAACAATAAAAGAAGAGGAATCAAGAAGACAGTAGATAACGATTGACATTACATTTAAATATTGGAATGTTCAAGTTGACTAATAAAGCCACTAAGACAGAAGGGGTTACTAAGAATAAGAAAAAGAAAACATTAGTAAGGAGCGAGAACAATAAAAGAAGAGGAATCAAGAAGACAGTAGATAACGATTGACATTGCATTTAAATTTTGGAACATTAAAGTTGACTAATAAAGCCACTAAGACAGAAGGGGTTACTAAGAATAAGAAAAAGAAAACATTAGTAAGGAGCGAGAACAATAAAAGAAGAGGAATCAAGAAGACAGTAGATAACGATTGACATTGCATTTAAATATTGGAATGTTAAAGTTGACTAATAAAGCCACTAAGACAGAAGGGGTTACTAAGAATGAGAAAAAGAAAACATTAGTAAGGAGCGAGAACAATAAAAGAAGAGGAATCAAGAAGACAGGAGATAACGATTGACATTGTATTTCAATTTTGGAACATTAAAGTTGACTAATAAAGCCACTAAGACAGAAGGGGTTACTAAGAATAAGAAAAAGAAAACATTAGTAAGGAGCGAGAACAATAAAAGAAGAGGAATCAAGAAGACAGTGGATAACGATTGATATTGCATTTAAATATTGGAATATTAAAGTTGACTAATAAAGCCACTAAGACAGAAGGGGTTACTAAGAATAAGAAAAAGAAAACATTAGTAAGGAGCGAGAACAATAAAAGAAGAGGAATCAAGAAGACAGGAGATAACGATTGACATTGCATTTAAATTTTGGAACATTAAAGTTGACTAATAAAGCCACTAAGACAGAAGGGGTTACTAAGAATAAGAAAAAGAAAACATTAGTAAGGAGCGAGAACAATAAAAGAAGAGGAATCAAGAAGACAGTAGATAACGATTGACATTGCATTTAAATTTTGGAATGTTAAAGTTGACTAATAAAGCCACTAAGACAGAAGGGGTTACTAAGAATAAGAAAAAGAAAACATTAGTAAGGAGCGAGAATAATAAAAGAAGAGGAATCAAGAAGACAGTAGATAACGATTGACATTGCATTTAAATATTGGAATATTAAAGTTGACTAATAAAGCCACTAAGACAGAAGGGGTTACTAAGAATAAGAAAAAGAAAACATTAGTAAGGAGCGAGAACAATAAAAGAAGAGGAATCAAGAAGACAGTAGATAACGATTGACATTGCATTTAAATATTGGAATGTTAAAGTTGACTAATAAAGCCACTAAGACAGAAGGGGTTACTAAGAATAAGAAAAAGAAAACATTAGTAAGGAGCGAGAACAATAAAAGAAGAGGAATCAAGAAGACAGGAGATAACGATTGACATTGTATTTAAATTTTGGAACATTAAAGTTGACTAATAAAGCCACTAAGACAGAAGGGGTTACTAAGAATAAGAAAAAGAAAACATTAGTAAGGAGCGAGAACAATAAAAGAAGAGGAATCAAGAAGACAGTAGATAACGATTGACATTGCATTTAAATATTGGAATATTAACGTTGACTATTAAAGCCACTAAGACAGAAGGGGTTACTAAGAATAAGAAAAAGAAAACATTAGTAAGGAGCGAGAACAATAAAAGAAGAGGAATCAAGAAGACAGTAGATAACGATTGACATTGCATTTAAATATTGGAATGTTAAAGTTGACTAATAAAGCCACTAAGACAGAAGGGGTTACTAAGAATAAGAAAAAGAAAACATTAGTAAGGAGCGAGAACAATAAAAGAAGAGGAATCAAGAAGACAGGAGATAACGATTGACATTGTATTTAAATTTTGGAACATTAAAGTTGACTAATAAAGCCACTAAGACAGAAGGGGTTACTAAGAATAAGAAAAAGAAAACATTAGTAAGGAGCGAGAACAATAAAAGAAGAGGAATCAAGAAGACAGTGGATAACGATTGACATTGCATTTAAATATTGGAATATTAAAGTTGACTAATAAAGCCACTAAGACAGAAGGGGTTACTAAAAATAAGAAAAAGAAAACATTAGTAAGGAGCGAGAACAATAAAAGAAGAGGAATCAAGAAGACAGTAGATAACGATTGACATTTCATTTAAATATTGGAATGTTAAAGTTGACTAATAAAGCCACTAAGACAGAAGGGGTTACTAAGAATAAGAAAAAGAAAACATTAGTAAGGAGCGAGAACAATAAAAGAAGAGGAATCAAGAAGACAGTAGATAACGATTGACATTGCATTTAAATATTGGAATATTAACGTTGACTAATAAAGCCACTAAGACAGAAGGGGTTACTAAGAATAAGAAAAAGAAAACATTAGTAAGGAGCGAGAACAATAAAAGAAGAGGAATCAAGAAGACAGTAGATAACGATTGACATTGCATTTAAATATTGGAATGTTAAAGTTGACTAATAAAGCCACTAAGACAGAAGGGGTTACTAAGAATAAGAAAAAGAAAACATTAGTAAGGAGCGAGAACAATAAAAGAAGAGGAATCAAGAAGACAGGAGATAACGATTGACATTGTATTTAAATTTTGGAACATTAAAGTTGACTAATAAAGCCACTAAGACAGAAGGGGTTACTAAGAATAAGAAAAAGAAAACATTAGTAAGGAGCGAGAACAATAAAAGAAGAGGAATCAAGGAGACAGTGGATAACGATTGACATTGCATTTAAATATTGGAATATTAAAGTTGACTAATAAAGCCACTAAGACAGAAGGGGTTACTAAGAATAAGAAAAAGAAAACATTAGTAAGGAGCGAGAACAATAAAAGAAGAGGAATCAAGAAGACAGTAGATAACGATTGACATTACATTTAAATATTGGAATGTTAAAGTTGACTAATAAAGCCACTAAGACAGAAGGGGTTACTAAGAATAAGAAAAAGAAAACATTAGTAAGGAGCGAGAACAATAAAAGAAGAGGAATCAAGAATACAGTAGATAACGATTGACATTGTATTTAAATCTTTGAACATTAAAGTTGACTAATAAAGCCACTAAGACAGAAGGGGTTACTAAGAATAAGAAAAAGAAAACATTAGTAAGGAGCGAGAACAATAAAAGAAGAGGAATCAAGAAGACAGTAGATAACGATTGACATTGCATTTAAATATTAAATTTGACTAATAAAGCCACTAAGACAGAAGGGGTTACTAAGAATAAGAAAAAGAAAACATTAGTAAGGAGCGAGAACAATAAAAGAAGAGGAATCAAGAAGACAGTAGATAACGATTGGCATTGCATTTAAATATTGGAATGTTAAAGTTGACTAATAAAGCCACTAAGACAGAAGGGGTTACTAAGAATAAGAAAAAGAAAACATTAGTAAGGAGCGAGAACAATAAAAGAAGAGGAATCAAGAAGACAGGAGATAACGATTGACATTGCATTTAAATTTTGGAACATTAAAGTTGACTAATAAAGCCACTAAGACAGAAGGGGTTACTAAGAAGAAGAAAAAGAAAACATTAGTAAGGAGCGAGAACAATAAAAGAAGAGGAATCAAGAAGACAGTAGATAACGATTGACATTGCATTTAAATATTGGAATATTAAAGTTGACTAATAAAGCCACTAAGAGAGAAGGGGTTACTAAGAATAAGAAAAAGAAAACATTAGTAAGGAGCGAGAACAATAAAAGAAGAGGAATCAAGAAGACAGTAGATAACGATTGACATTGTATTTAAATATTGGAACATTAAAGTTGACTAATAAAGCCACTAAGACAGAAGGGGTTACTAAGAATAAGAAAAAGAAAACATTAGTAAGGAGCGAGAACAATAAAAGAAGAGGAATCAAGAAGACAGTGGATAACGATTGACATTGCATTTAAATATTGGAATATTAAAGTTGACTAATAAAGCCACTAAGACAGGAGGGGTTACTAAGAATAAGAAAAAGAAAACATTAGTAAGGAGCGAGAACAATAAAAGAAGAGGAATCAAGAAGACAGGAGATAACGATTGACATTGCATTTAAATATTGGAACATTAAAGTTGACTAATAAAGCCACTAAGACAGAAGGGGTTACTAAGAATAAGAAAAAGAAAACATTAGTAAGGAGCGAGAACAATAAAAGAAGAGGAATCAAGAAACAGTAGATAACGATTGACATTGCATTTAAATTTTGGAATGTTGAAGTTGACTAATAAAGCCACTAAGACAGAAGGGGTTACTAAGAATAAGAAAAAGAAAACATTAGTAAGGAGCGAGAACAATAAAAGAAGAGGAATCAAGAAGACAGTAGATAACGATTGACATTGCATTTAAATATTGGAATATTAAAGTTGACTAATAAAGCCACTAAGACAGAAGGGGTTACTAAGAATAAGAAAAAGAAAACATTAGTAAGGAGCGAGAACAATAAAAGAAGAGGAATCAAGAAGACAGTAGATAACGATTGACATTGCATTTAAATATTGGAATGTTAAAGTTGACTAATAAAGCCACTAAGACAGAAGGGGTTACTAAGAATAAGAAAAAGAAAACATTAGTAAGGAGCGAGAACAATAAAAGAAGAGGAATCAAGAAGACAGGAGATAACGATTGACATTGTATTTAAATTTTGGAACATTAAAGTTGACTAATAAAGCCACTAAGACAGAAGGGGTTACTAAGAATAAGAAAAAGAAAACATTAGTAAGGAGCGAGAACAATAAAAGAAGAGGAATCAAGAAGACAGTAGATAACGATTGACATTACATTTAAATATTGGAATGTTCAAGTTGACTAATAAAGCCACTAAGACAGAAGGGGTTACTAAGAATAAGAAAAAGAAAACATTAGTAAGGAGCGAGAACAATAAAAGAAGAGGAATCAAGAAGACAGTAGATAACCATTGACATTGTATTTATATTTTTGAAGATCAAAGTTGGCTGCAAAGCAAAAAAAAAAAAAACAGAAGAGAGTTCCAAAAGTTAGAAGTGCGAAAGAAGAAAATCCTAGCATAGAACTTCCGGCTGCATCTAGCCATTTCAAGATGAGACGTAGGAGCCAATCTACAAAAAGCCCAATAAAAAAGCAACCAATTTATTATCACTGTTTTATCTTCCAGGAATAATTGACATTGATTAAATGTCTTGGATATTCATGACCTTGACTAATCTTTCGACTCTCGCGCAATTACTTAACTCTAATTGATTCTTTTATGATTGATTAATTGCTGCTCGATCTTGTGACTCGTCATTTAAAGCCTATTTGCAGACGACTTTTTATTGTCGTTCCGCCCTTTACGTATAGCTAAACAACTCACTCACTGATTTTGAGCGTCAAGTCATCGTATTTTTCAAAAGAGAACAATCGACGTGGGAATTGACGAAATGTGCAGAATTTCTTCCTGAATTTTTAAGCAACATCAATTGTCATTTATGGATATACAGCATTTTACTCGGCAGCCTGTAGGTGTATGCTTAAATTCATAAAAGTCTAGGTACCAAAGAGGAAAGCTCATAGGGATAATTACCATGAAAATATTTATAGGAAATATATAGATCACATCTGGTCTTTCGCTTCTGCTATATATTTAGTGATTCTAGATGAAACACAAAGAAGAATATACAATATTATTAGTCCCAGTCTGGCATCTCGGCTTCCGTTACTTCCCTGCTGCCGTAACGTCTGCGGAATTAAATCTGTTTTATTCTATGGTAACGATTTGGGTTTCATTCTCGGTACTGGAACTGCCAGTCGTCTATCATGTGGAGCTGAATTGTTGTTAGTGTGCACGGAATTGTCAAAGAGTCTCCTGGCTAAATATGCATCACTGATGTCCAGACACTGATGTGTCGCATGGTCATTTTTATTGTAGGGTGCCCAAAGTCGTGCATATGGACGAAAAACGAAAAATGGCCAATGACAGCATCCAGTAGAACGCTGGTTTTGGATTCTATCAACTCTCTCCGCCTATTTGCTGCAAAACATAATGTCCTCTCTCAGGCTTGGCCACTTATCTTTTTTTGATTTTTTAGTGGGTGGGGGACACACTGAGTTTATAACTCACTACACAGTGGTAATTGTCAAGTAGACTAGTCTCATTGAATATTACCCCATGTCGATTGTTGGATGGTCGATTGCACTTGTCGCGTTATTGTTCACGGTCTGATATGCAATCAAAATAACCTCTTTAACTATTACCATTTTGGATACGGTTGCTTGGTTGATTTTAAACGTCTTCGATTATTTAATAACAATAGTTTTCTTCTTTTTTTGAGTTTTAAACTCGTTTCACTGTCTAATATGCAACCAGAATAGCCTCGTTAATCATTATTCCAGTGTCTAGAGTTGCCGGGTAGATTTTATACTTTAAATCTTGTGTTATTCAATGTTGATTTTTTTTCTGGGGCATTGTGGATCGAAATCCGATGTGATGGAATAACCTGCCACCTCCATGAGTAACGGCACTATAGGTGGTATTCGCCTGTAAGTATCCGTTAGGACAGCGGACAGTAGAGTCGAAGGCAGAGAGGAACCCGGACGAGGCTATGCCGAAGGGCAGAGACTCGTCCGGAGAGATAGAAAGACCAGAACCCGTTTATGCGGGGTTACGGGGATTTTTTGGCCGAGCCTACGGGCTCGGATTGTCCCACATTAAACTCGGCCTTATGCCATATCTTTCCTTGTGGGGAGGCAGGTAAATAGCGTCGAGCTGGGATCTGCGAGAACTAATAGCCTTCCGATAGCAGCACGCACACAACTGTACTGACTTGCGACGCCCGTGCGCATAACTACAACTTCATGGCTTGTTGTTTTGGTTTCTACAATAAACCTGTTACTATTTATCCACCGTGTTTGTCTATTCCATATCTCCTATTAGCACGGAATATAACAAAATCATTTCTCAGTCTAATATAGAACCAGAATAGCCTCGTTAGCCATTACTTCTTGGGCTAGGGTGGCTTGGTTGATTTTACACTTGTTCAGTTATTTAATGACGACAGTTTTCGGGATTTTTTATAAGGAACTGGGCATTAAACACATTTCACAGTCTACCGGAATAGACTCGTTTATCTTTAGTCTTTTGCCTTGGGTTGCCTAGTTAATTTTACGCATTAAACATAGTTAAGTTATTTACTGTCGAAATGTTTCGCTTTTTTTTAGTGTTTTCGTTCCGACACTGCCATATCTGTAATCTGGCATGTCGTTCTCTATGGCTATCTGTTTTTCTGCTCTGGTTTGACTTGCCATTTGTTTGTTTCTAATATCACCATCACTACTCAGTAGACAATGGTCAACTACATTAGCATCATTAACCATTATTCCTTGTCTGGGTAATTTTACGGCATGCCAATGCCTGTTATGTTATTTAATGTCGATTATTTTATACGACACCCAGTAAAGATCTGACTTGTTATATGGTAGCAATGGTCAACCGGACAAGCTTCAATATCCATTACCTCACGTCATGGGGCCGCCCGACAGCGAAATCTGCGATCAATACCATACCATACCGCACTTTCCAAATCGGAAAGTGTAATCGTGCCTTTTTTTTTTTAAAATAAATGATGCCTGCTGAAGACTTAATGGCGACTGGTTTAATGAATGCAAACATCCGGTTCACTCTCCCTCATTTCAAGGTTGATTTGAAAAACCCGATTAACGTGTGGACAAAATATTAGGTTTTTCAGAAAATAACGCAGGTTTCGCTATTGTATATTTTAACCTATTTTTTATTTAATCTAAAAAAGTACACCGACGGGGCAACATTGGGTGTCGTTTTAAAGAGTATTTCATGTACGTTTTTGTCGAAATGATCCATTTATTCAAACCGCTTAAGTAGGAACGTTTGTGTAGTTTGACGTGGTTCAATGGTTAGAAAACTTGTCCCGCTATATCGATAACGGGTGAGTTCGATACTAACTGGGGGATCCACACTTTCAGCCTTTGTGCCACATCAAAGCCAGACGTAGAAAATCATTTGGGCATTTCAATATGGTGCGATGGTTAGGGAATTTGCCCCTGCTAGATCTGCAAATTTGTCCTGCTATTTTGAATTTCTCCGGTACACTGAATCCTACTGAGACTCGATCCCTTCTTTCGACATGGTGTAGTGGTTCGCGAGCCTGTCTTGCTAGATCAATCACGACTGACATGAGTTCGATCTTCACTGGTTGATCCACATTTTAGGCTTTGTGTCACATCTTAGCTAGGCTTAGTAGATCATTTGGGCATTTCAATATGGTGCAATGGTTAGCGAATGTGTCTTGCTAGATCAATTAGAAATTATCTTGATCCCCGTCGGACAGTGTAAACTTGAACACAGCGGAAACGGGCGATCTCTAAATAAGAACTGGATGATAATCCTAGACCTGAGCGGCGGAAGGAGAACACTCTAGTCTAGATTAAATAAAGGGTTCTGTTCAGAATTTCTTGTAAGTTACCCAGACGAATATACGACTGAGGAAGGCCAGAGCGGACAACGACCGAAACGTTGTAATAATAACCACAAAGGCGAGGACCGTTGATATTTATTTCCAGTTTTATTTTGTATATTAACGTGACGTGTTTACGGATGGAACGTTTTATTTGTTAGAACGCCATCCAATCAGATAGACATTATATTTAATAGTTTAAACAATCAATTAGATAACAGCAAAGATCAAAAGGTGTAGAGCTTGATATTTATCTAACGTTTCGCTTTCTTTTGTTTTTCGTTCTAATGTCGGCCGACACTGTTGTATCTATGATCTGGCTGGTCATTGTTTACGTCTATCATTCTTCTGGTTTAGGTAGGGGTTGTTGGGTTATAAGTCAAAGTTCAAGTGCGTTATATCCAAATAATTGAGGGTTACAAAATGTTCTTCTTTTTCTTCTTTTATGTGCCTCGTCCATTTACGACGTCGACGATCATGGCTCTCCACAATTTCCTCGCTTTTGTAGATCTTAATAAAATGTGTCTTTTTGTTAACTCTCCTAAACCTTGATCCGCCATCCATTTACTCAAGCTCGCTTGGTACCTTATGCTTTGTTTTCTTCTGTCCATCTTGCCTTCAATCTATCCTGAGAGTATCAAATTTTCCAAGCCCCCTTTCCTCATTAAATGCCCTAGAAACCGCAACTTTCTCCTTCAGATGTTAAATATAAGTGTCCTCTTTGTTTGTATTTTCTCTAAACCTTCATCATTGCTCACATGTCCGTCCATGGTATTCTCAGTATCCTTCTGTAGAACCACATTTTTGTTGCTTCAAGTTTCTTCTTCATTTGCAAGGAGATTGTCCAGCATTCACTGACATAACTGGGGAGCGATATTACATAGCATTTCAGTACTCTGTTTCAGTTTCTTAATACTTTGCTTAGCTTCTGGGACGCATGTCTCACCATCCCAACGCACCTTTTGATGCCAGTGTCGCAATTATGCGCTATTTTTGTCATACTTTCCATACGTCCTACGTGGCTGGCATCCCGTTCCCACCCCTTCACCGTTGAAACTGTTAGATGTAGACGTCTCTTCTACCCCAAGAGCTTCATGTCTCGCACATCTCGCTTGTGGAACTCCCTTCCTTATTCCTGTTTCCCTGACAAATACAATCTCCAACTATTTAAGTGTAACGTCAATCGACATCTCCAGTTGCCTTTATCTATCCACTTCCCTTCTCCACATCCTTTCACCTTTCATTCCTATCCGCTCTCGCTCCTAATATTCTGTAGCCCCCTGCCTTGATCGATCCACTATCTTTCTCCACATCCTCTCCTTTACCACTCCTATCTGCTCTTCCTCCAAACCTTCTGTAACCCCTTGCGTGCTAGTGGCTTCCAGACTTGCTTGGGGTGATAAGCTTAAAAAAAAAATATTTAAACCGTTTTACTTGTCTGCCACCATTACAATGTATAATCATAATAAAAATTATAATTGTAATAGTAAAAAGTATATATATATATATATATATATATATATATATATATATATATATATATATATATATATATATATATATATATATATATTATATTTATTTTATGTGGCTGGTCGCTTGTATCCGAGGACGGCTATCAAATCCCTCTTACAGATGCTTATTCAGGCACATTTGTGTTTTTTTAACCCTGACAGATCTCACCTGTGGTTTATACTGCAACTATGCCGGGCAGAACTTAATTAAAGTTTCTGGGAGATAGCGCATTATTTGGTGGAATTTGTAATTTGCATGCTGGGCTCTTCCTTTCCCTAACAAAGATGCATTCTGTCTTCTTGTAATTGATGTTTAGTCCTTTCTTCTTGCTTTCCGTCACTAATTCCTGTAGCAGTTCTTGTAGTTTTCCTTCCTGAAATGTTTGTTTATTTTTCATCTTTGCAGATTAGTGATCATGCACTGAGTCATTATTTACATTTTAGAAGGAAAAATCCAATCGGATAGACTATCCTTCTAGATATATATATATATATATATATATATATATATATATATATATATATATATATATATATATATATGCAAGTTTCATTAAAAACAACAGACAAGGTACTACGGTTAAGTTTTTTATTTAATTTTTCTTGTGTACGAACAAGAGCTTTCTTTGCTGGACAAAGGGTGTGTAAGAAGTGTCCAAATGTTTTATTTTTCCGAGCGCTTTCGGCTATACCTTTAGCCATTATCAAGGATGATTTGATTTTTCAGACTTAGTTGAGTGTGTGCATTATGTATATGTCTTAGTGTGTAGTAGTGGTGTTTTAATTTCCGAATACCCGTAGTACCTTGTCTGTCGTTTTTAATGAAACTTGCATAAAAGAAGGATTGCTGCCTAAATATACAACTATATATATATATATATATATATATATATATATATATATATATATATATATATATTAAAAGGATGTGAAAATTCGTATAGCTGAAGGCGAGATCGCCTTGAATAAAATGGATGCAATCTGGAAATCTGATCTATCAGACAACCTCAAGCGGGGATTCTTTCCAGCCACTGTAGAGGCGGTTTTAATATATGGCGTCCCTGCCTGGACATTAAGTAAAACTCTATAGTCTAAACTTGATGAAACCTACACTTGGATGCCGAGAGCTATACTTAACATCTCCTGGAGACAACATCCAAGGAAGTCTCAGCTCTGTGGATCCATTCCCTGATATTTCTACAATCTTATGTGAACGCAGAATGCCCTTTGCAGGAGACTGCTGGCGGGCAAAACAAGAACTCGCGAATGATCTATTGTTCGAGACACCTAGCCACGGAGCAAGACGAGTAGGCCACCCAGCAAGCATCTACATTGACCAGCTATGTTATGACACAGAATGCCGCTCTAATAAACTTCCGACCTTGATGCAGGACCGAGATGGTTGCCGTGATACACTCAATAATGTCCGAGATGGCTCGACCGAATAATATTAAAAAATATTTTGAGTTCAAATTAATCCAAAAGCGGCATCAATTTCATATTAAAGATGCAGGGGAATTTTTCAGCATTTTTTAACAAGTGTTATTATATACCGTTTAATAAAGTTGTTTATTTTTTCAGACTTTTGTAGTTGGAGTGATGTTACGATTTACAATTTACTTAGATAAGTATAAGAAGTGTGTAGAGTTCTTATTTTTTATTTACCACAGAAATTCTGACAACGTCATTTTATTTTTATGACGACAAGTCATTTTTTTTTACAACGATGTTGATTCTGTAAAAGGACCGGGCGACTCTCGAAGTATAGGGTTACAAAAGTACAGTTTATGGGAATATGCAAGGAAGAAAAGGCTTGACCCTAGACTCGAATAGATTGCGATTGTAGTGATCGGGAAAGCATCCTCTCGGAAGCAGCGTGTCGTGGGAAGCAGCTGTTCGAGTGGAACTTACATCTCCCTACTAGAATACGAAAGGAATTAGGGCGGATCGCTACGATGTCCGTGACTTGGCGAGACTTTTTTTCCAGTCATTTTACTCCAAGCAAGGCAATAAAGCCACTAAGACGCAAGAGGCTCCTGGGTGTTAGACAATATGTGAAAATATGCTATTACGGAGACAAAAACAGTAAAAGAACAAGAATTAAGAAGAGAGAAAATAACGATTGACATTACATTTAAATTTTTTGAAGATCAAATTTGTCAGGGAAGTAAGAAGCCGGAAGAGAGTTCCACAGGCCAGAAGTGCGAGAAAAGAACCTCTTCGCATAGAACTTACGGTTTCATCTAGCGATGTGAACTGAAAAATGTTGAGACGTTGCTACCACTCTAGTGGTGCGCTTAAATTCATAAAATTTAGGTACCATAGAACAGGGGTCGGCAGCCTACAGACGCGTGGCACACGTAGAACGCCAAGCAATTTCCAATGCCTCGCAGCCGCAAATGGACAGCCTAAACCAATAACTACTACAACGCATAGAAGAGAGATCGTTGTTTCAATTTTAATTTACGCTAAAGTATATATACTATACATTACAATATAAAATATATTGTAGAGCAGGTATATTGACCTTGATTTGTATAAAAATACGTATGCTGTTGGCACACTGAATGATTTTAAAACCCTAAGTCGACACATAGGCAGCAAAAGGTTGTCGACCCCTGCCATAGAGGAAAAGGAATCTTAGCCATGAAGGTAAGAACTAGTGAAACTGATGAATATAGCTCGTCTGAACACTTGAAATGAAAATAACGATAGAGTAGCGAGAGGCTTACAAGGTTTTGTCTGTGAGGAAAGAGGTTGTAGGGTGGAAAGTATTTTTTTTTACTTATATCACCCCGGTCAAGTCTCTTTGACCTTTAATATGCAGTTCGCGGAAATAAGTTTCATCACAGTAAATATAAAAGCTAAAAAGGAAAAAAAAATCAAGCTTTATAATCATTTACTGGCCAAGCAATGGATTCAGTATAATCTTTCCACTTCATGTCAGTTGAGAAAGTTAGACCGACAAGGCGCAACGAGTCTATCTCACGGTGGGTAGTGTCAGTGAGGGCGATGGGAGGTAGGAAGGAGTCTTTTAAGTGATAGAATAGCAGGAGTTTCGTTTTGGAGGCATAAAAATTAAACAAGCCATTCGTTGCCCCACTTTTTTTTATACCTAATGAAATAAAAATTTACATTTCTTTAAAAAAAGAATTGTCTTGCGTCTCTTGTTATTTCTTTCCCTGCCTAAAAGCTTCACCAGGTTGCACATTAAAAATTACTAAAAGCTTTTAAAAAAATAACTATAAAATTACTATGAAATTACTATGAAATTACTATAAAAAATGACTAAAAGGTTCACGAGGCTGCATATTAACGTGAAACTTGTAAATAACACTTGATCTTTTTTTTTATACTTTCATCAATTTCTTCCGTTTTAGAGATCGCAGAAGAAAAAAAAACTGTACCACATTCTTGATGCCAGCGTTACTGACATTTTTGGTTACGAAGCTATCACTTCAAGGCTTAACATTTTTCATTTTGGCTATGAGCTTAGTCATCTTTCTCTGTCTTTCCTGTGTCCATGTTATCCGAGACGGGAACATGAAGATTGATGAGAATCTGTCCGTGGGGCTAATGTAATACTCAACTGACCATGCGCAAAGACCCCACTTTTCATCAAGTTCCCCCAACTTTAAAAGAAGGTCAATCTTGGATCCGAGACTCGTAACCTAAAAGGTCGAATTTATCATCTGATTGTAGCTGGAGAACCCACGAGAGAAAAAAAAATGATTACAATACGGAACTGTGCTGACGTCATATTTGCTAACCTCACTGATTGGTCCGTTATGACTAATATTTCTGTAAGTTGCTTGGTGTCGCAGTTTAGATGGCGAAGAGAATATGCTAACGAGATGACCAACTGTTTCTTTTTGTTTTTTTCATATTTTTTATCTCCTTTATCATCAATTAACCTTTGCTTCGCATTAAGGGCGTCGCCCCCTTCTCTGAATCTGTTAATATTGTGATTTAAAACAACAACAAAAAAGAAGCAGGAAAAAATAAACTCGAAACAAATGTATTTTCTCTTCGTGCAATAATATCGAAAGTCATCCATTTTGGAGATACGTTGGCTGTAGTAATATATTACGATATAATACCGTCCTGGGGATGATGATAAACTACATCCGTCAGCAAGGCCTATGGTCGAAAAATTTGAGGGTTTGAGGAGCGTGGAACCACTTCATAATTGTTGTTGTTCCCATGTCCACCCTGACACTGGGTAGTAGCAATTGTTAGGGTCGAAGCTATGGGCCAATCGTACCCCCACCCACCAAAAAATCGACATTACATATTTATAATAAAATGAGCAATGATATATGTTTTTTTTTAAAAAAAGGCAATTATTGCAACACTAAAAGAATATAAAATTGATTTCAAAAATATAATTTTTAAAAATAAACATAACTAACTGCAGTCTTGCTATTAAAATAATATTTTTTGAAAATTTAAATACAAGGCTTTGTTTAGAAAAGGGCTGTATTTACAAAAAAACATTAAATTTCGATATTAAATGGCCTAATGTGTTGATAGGATGTAAACCAAAACAAACAAAAAAGATATATTATAGTAATTATATTCCACTCCATAAAACAATGGTTACCAAGCCAGCCTCTCAAACTGAAAATATTTTAAATATTTCCATCGTCTTGGAGCTCCTACTTACTTGGACTTTTACCATAAAATTCTTAACGAATATTCCCACCTCGTCTGAGAATATTGTATAAAAGTCACTTCCGCGTGTGAATACTTTTTAAAATAGCATGTAGACAATCATGACTCTTCACATTTTCCTTTTTATTTATTTATTAATTATCTGTAAATTACAATACCTTCTTGGGAAAAGATAGTGGAGTTTCCTGTTGCCTTCTCCACAGCTTGGAATTCAGTTTTCCTTCTCTTAGGCTGTTTGCCACATCTAAATTGATTTTGTTCTCAGGTCCAATCTTGATACGGGGTAGTAGCACCTGTTAGGGTCCCAACTATGGGAAAATAGTGAACTCCAAATAAAACACAAAACACTATGAATGTATGAAATATATGTTATAGTAAAAATATGAGCCATACATTTTAAAGTAATAATACTGGCAATACAGCCTTCTAAGGTGTTATTAGTTGTAGGTAAATCAGCATCAACTCTCTCAAAGCAAGACAACATACGTATTTCAAACATGGATATTGCCAATAATTATAATTTAGTATAATTGTCCTTTCGATTAATTTTCATTCAAACAATTTACAGTTCGAGTAAATATTTTTTGAATAATTGTTTTCGAACAATTATTTTCCAACAAATTCATCGAAACGAAAATAACAATATATTTTAAAAGCAAATTGACCAGCAATACATTATATAGTAGAATTAAAAGGAATACATTTTATAGTACAATTACAAGCAAAACATTTTATAGTAGAATTACCAACAATACATTTTATAGTAGAATTACCAACAACACATTCTATAGTAGAATTACGATTAATACATTTTATAGTAGAATTACTAACACTACATAATACTGTAGAATTACCAAAAAATGCATTTAATAGTAGAATTATCAAAAATGCATTTTATAGTAAAATTACGGTCAATACATTTTCTAGTAGAATTGCCAACTATATTTTATAGTTATTATAACCAAAATTGCATTTTATAGTAGAATTACCAACAATACATTTTATGGTAGAATAACCAAAATTGCATTTTATAGTAGAATTACCAACAATACATTTTTATAGGATAATTACCAACACTGCATTTTACACTAGTATTACCAAAAATGCATTTTATAGTAGAATTACCAAAATACAATTTATAGTAGAATTACTGTCAATATATTTTATACTAGAATTTCCAACAGAAGATTTTATGGTATAATTACCAACAATATATTTTATAGTAGAATTACCCACAACACATTTTATAGTAGAATTACCAAAAATGCATTTCATAGTATAATTACCAACAATGCATATTATAGTAGAATTTCGATGAATACATTTTATAGTAGAATTACCAACACTACATTTTGTATTAGAATTAAGATAAATACATTTTATAGTAGAATTAAAAACACTACAGTTTATAGTAGAATTACCAAAAATAAATTTCATAGTAGAATTACAAAAATGCATTTTACAGTAGAATTACCAACACTATATTTTATAGTAGAATTACCTAAAATGCATTTTATAGTAGAATTACCAACAACGCATTTTATAATAGAATTACGATCAATACATTTTATACTAGAATTACCAACACTATATTTTATAGTAGAATTACCAACACGACATTTTATATTAGAATTAAGAAAAATACATTTTATAGTAAAATTAAAAACATTACAGTTTATAGTAGAATTGCACAAAATACATTTTATCGTAGAATTACAAAAATGCATTTTACAGTAGAATTACCAACCATACATTTTATAGTAGAATTACCAAGAATACATTTTATAGTAAATTACCAACAATACATATTATGGTAGAATTACCAAAAATAGATTTTATAGTAGAATTACCAACAATACATATTATAGTAGAATTACGATCAATACATTTTATAGTAGAATTACCAACACTACATTTTATAGTAGAATTACCAAAAATCCAATTGATAATAGAATTACCAACAGTACAATTTATATTATAATTATGATCAATAAATTTTATAGTAGAATTACCAACACTACATTTTTTAGTAGAATTAGCAAAAATGCATTTTATAACAGAATTACGATCAATACATTTTATAGTAGTATTACCAACAATATTTTTTATAGCAGAATTGCCAAAAATGCATTTCATATTAGAATTAACAAAACTGCATTTTATAGTAGAATTATCAACATTACATTTTATGTTAGAATTACCAACACTATATTTTATAGTAGATTTACAAAAAAATGGATTTTATAGTAGTATTACCAACAATACATTTTATTGTAGAATTACCAAAAACGTATTTTATATTAGAATTACGATTGATATATTTTATAATAGAATTACCAAAAATGCATTTTATAGTAGAATTACCAACAATGCATTTTGTAGTAGAATTACGATCAATACATTTTATAGTAGAATTAGCAACACTACTTTTTATCGTAGAATCACCAACAATAGATTTTATAGTAGAATCCCAAAAATGCATTTTATATTATAATTACCAACAATACATTTTATAATAGAATTACCAAAAGTACATTTTATATTAGAATTACCAACAATACATTTCATAGTAGCATTACGATCAATACATTTTATAGTAGAATTTCTAACACTACATTTTATAGTAGAATTACGTTCAATACATTTTATAGTAAAATTACCGAAAATCCAATTGATAATAGAACTACCAACTGTACCAACACTACATTTTATAGAGGTATCACTAAAAATGCATTTTTAGTAGAATTACCAACATTACATTTTATAGCAGAATTACCAACATTACATTTTATAGCAGAATTACCAACATTACATTTTATAGTAGAATTTCTAACAATACGTTTTATAGTAGAACTACCAAAAATGCATTTTATATTAGAATTAACAGAAATTAATTTTCTATTAGGATTACCAACAATACATTTAATAGTAGAATTAAGATCAATACATTTTATAGTAGTATTACCAAGAATACATTTTATAGTAGAATTACCCACATTACATTTTATAGTAGATTTACCCAAAATGTATTTTAATGTAGAATTACCAACAATACATTTCATAGTAGAATTACCAACACTACATTTTATAGGAGAATCACCAAAAATGCATTTTATATTAGAATTACGATCAATACATTTTATAGTAGAATTACCAAGAATACATTTTATAGTAGAATTACCCAAAATGCATTTTAATGTAGAATTACCAACAATACATTTCATAGTAGAATTAGCAAAAATACATTTTTAGTAGAAGTACCAAGAATGCATTTTATAGTAGAATTATCAACAATACATTTTATAGTAGAATTATGATCAATACATTTTATAGTAGAATTAGCAACTCTAATTTGTTAAAATTACGAACAAACCATTTTATAGCAGAATTACCAAAAGTGCATTTTATGTAGAATTACCAACATTACATTTTATTGCAGAATTACGATCAATACATTTTATAGTAGAATTACTAACAATAGATTTTATAGTAGATTTACCAACAATACCTTTTATAGAAAAATTACCAAAAATGTATTTTATTATAGAATTACCAACATTTTATTTTATAGTAGAATTATCAACAATACTTTTTATACTAGAATTACCAACAATATATTTTATTTGTAATTGAAGGTATACAATCGCATTCAAAGTATCTGTCGTAGTCGCCATAAAATTGTGTTCAAAATAATTAGATTCCAGTATTAACTTCTACAGTCAACTCTCATCTAGCCTACATATCCTCATTATCAGCACTTTTTATTTACCCCCTATCCTCTCTTACAACAATCTCATTCAATAACCTTCTGGCTTGTGTGTCTCTTAAGTCTTACATTAACTAGGCCGTCTTGATCCGAAAGCTGAAATACGTTGGAATTTTCAGGACTCCCTCATCCTTTTTCTTGCGGCAGCTTATATCAAATAATATTTTAGCAGACTATTATTTTTAGAGGAATTGTTGCTCGGCTCCGACTTCCGGATGTTGATAGCTGGGGTCAGATGCGTGCCAAAATAGGGAGATAAGAGAAAGGTTTCAGGGAGATGGTTCTTACCCGTCAAAAGATGTAGACGGGTTCTCTTTCGTGTCCGAAACGGTTCCCCAATGACGGGAGGGCGGCTCTCACTGGGTATTTGGATAAAGTAGATGTCAACATGTTAATAGTTAAGTTGAAATTGTCTGCGTTGAAGGATTTCTGTGCTAAACCAAAAAACAACTAAATAACTTCACCCGAGAGAAGCATGCAACACTTATTAAACTCATAAAACATATATATATATATATATATATATATATATATATATATATATATATATATATATATATAAATGCAGCACTTATTAACGTCATAAAAGCCGGGATTGTGATTTCCGTAATTACGATTGGCACCAGATTGTTGACCATATGTAAGTCTGGCACAAGGGCATCCTTGAGTAATAAATTACTAGACAGAAAAATATGCAAATTTTATTCGTTAACTATCACTCTAAGATAGATGTTAGCAGATTATCACAAAATCAAAATCACAAGAAGAGGACGACCACATCCTGTGACTGAATTCTAATATATTCTAATAATTTCTTTTCTCGCACTTCTCACCTGTCGAACTCCATTAATCTTCTACGTTCTAGCTGTGTTATCATCTTCAGTCACGTTCTCAGAACTTGACGTTGCTTCCTTCTCTCTTTTCTACAAATATATTTCATGGCAACTGTTCTGATCAGCTTTTCCCCCAACTATATGAAATTAAATCTGCTACCGTTTTTCTGTTGACTGGCTCGATGCAACCGTCATTTCTACTCTAACAATTTTCTTTTTTCGCACTACTTACCGGTGGAACTCCCTTCCGATTTCTTGCTTCAAGAATTTTCACACATTTCAATACAATCGCCATCTTCCGTCTTCTTGAACCCTGTTTTTTGTCCTTCATTCATTCCTCCGCGTTCTCAGTCGTTTCTTTCACTTTCATTTTCACTTTCGCTTTCGGTTTCACTCCCTGTAATCCGCCTCATCCTAGTGGAATTATCGCTTTGCTTGAGGACTGAAACGATTAAACATCAGGGTTTGCCTAACTACTTACAAAAGATTTGATTTGAATTTGTAGTAATTTCTTCTTATTCTTTTCTGTTCATCTCCTTTTCAGACTCGTAAGGTAGTTCATAAAGAATCTGAGTTGCAACACACACACAATATATTCACCCTTAACCAAGATAATTGAAACAAAACGAATAATTCCGTTATTATTTACATTTTTCGTATTTACCCAATTAAACATGATCCAATTCTCATGTTAGTACTTCGTATGTTCATTCCAGGATGTCGTTCCTTGCAGATTGGATTTAAATCCGGAGAATTTCCAAGCCAGTCAATAGTAATTTCATTTGCTTACTGGTAACGCCTGCCAGCGTGTTCGTGCAGGTTTACAATTTCCTTACGCCTCTATGAAGTAACTTCCATCGCAGACAATAGCCGTAGGACAACTAATCGACAGTCGAGACAATAGTGTTTGGGCGTGATAAAAATTTGATGCAATCATGACTGATGCAATATTTTTCAAATTTCATCATCCACCCCGAAAATAATTTCATATTACTGCATACCACTGCGAATGATCTAATCTGAGGAAAAAATATAAATCGATTACACCCTGTCAGTATACTGACCGTATGTTGAAAGAAAGGAAACAATGCGTTTGTTTCAATTAATTTGCACAAGGGTATATATATATATATATATATATATATATATATATATATATATATATATATATGCACAGGGTGCGATTGGTAAATTGTTGCTATTTTATATTTTTAATTTCGCGCATGCGCTTTCTTTATATTTTATGTGGGGAAAAACCACCATGATGCATTTCACTCGGCAAAACGTTTGGAAACGGTATGCTGTACTGCTTGCCATTCGCACCGGAAGCTCCAATGCGAACACTTCAGAAAGATTGCGAAAGAGTTGGATGATATATCCAGGCAACATTAATTCTCATTTGTATAATCGCTTATATATGCCTTTCATTGTATGTGTATGTTGTCCGTTTTTTAAAGGTTCGTGGACATCTATTTCCTGTTTCGTTCGTGTTTTTTGCGTGTTTATATATCTAACTATGTCTACGTATTTGTGTATTATAATCTGATTGTGTATGAATTGTCTTTTGCAAGATTTCACACTCCCCTGTCCATATCACCGCTTCTAATGTATCTAAGCTGTAACGAAGCTTAGCATCAACATTAGATTTTAACGTTTAACTGAATTTTTGGCCTTTTAATTGAAACAAGAAAATAAGAAAACATATTTATTTCTCCTCAGTTTCTTCTTTAAATAATTTTATAATATTTTAAACTTAATACAGATTAAATTTAAAATTTAAAATTGGTAATTTTTAATTTTCAATTTTATAGTAAAATTTAATATTAATTAGAAAGATTTCTATTTTATTATAACCCTAATATTAAAGCATTAATTATTTTAACCAAGGTTCGTTGTCAAGTTTTTTTGGAATTCTCATATACTTGTATTTTGATTGGTCATTGCAGCTTATGTCACAGCGTTTCCCCTAGCGAGGGTGTTTGGTTGATTTAAACTTTTTAAAACCCTTTATTCTATATTCAACACCATCACTTGATAAGACACCAGAACTGTTGAAACAAAATGGCTATTTTTGTAGTGATTTTATAACATATTTATGTTATAATTTTGGAATAAATTATATTTGCTCTACTCTGTATTGAGCAATCTTTTAAGAGTACACACCAATCCTATACTTTGTATGTATATATATATATATATATATATATATATATATATATATATATATACAAACTGAGTAACTTCTTCCTTTTCCCAACTATTTGTTCCTTGTTACACTAGCTACCTTTCTTAAAAGCCCTAACTTATAGATCTTTGCAAATATCAGTCAGAATGTGTTATTGCTATTTTTGTAGTGATTTTATAACATATTTATGTTGTAATTTTCGAATAAATTATATTTGCTCTCCACTGTATTGAGAATTCTTTTAAGAGTATACACCTATCCTATACTTATACATACATACATATATATATGAATTGGCGTCAGTCAGAACTTCTACCACTAAGCATATATATACAAATATTTAGGTAAATGGTATGTTTTATAATAAACCGTATTAATAACATTTACCGGTCTGAATGTCCGAGAAATTTTCATAGAAAATATTCGTCCTCAGACAGGAATCGAACCTGTATCGAACCTGTATCCTCTTCGGAACCGTCATTTAGCCTGACGTGCCATAACCGATCGATTTTACTATTTTTTAAGGTCGATTTTACTATCCAAAATGTAAACAAATGACGTCACGCATTATGAAATGGACAAAGTCCGACAATTATTTTTAAGATATTTTTATTTTTATACATTCTTTTTATAGATTCAAATATTTAAGTAAATGCTCTGTTTTATTATAAACAGTATTAATAACATTTACCGGTCTGAATGTCCGAGAAATTTTCATACAAAATATTCGTCCTCCGACAGGAATCGAACCTGTATCCTATACGGAAGCTTCATTTAGCTTGACGTGCCTTAATCCTATATATATATATATATATATATATATATATATATATATATATATATATATATATATATATATATATATATATATATATATATATATATATATATATATATATATATATATATATATATATATATATATATATATATATATATATATATATATATATTGTGTAGCTTTCTTCCTTTTCCCAACTCTTTCTTCCTTTTTACCCTAGATGCCTTTCTTAAAAGGCCTGGATTACAGATATTTGCAAATATCATTCAGAGAGTGTTATTGCTTTTCAAGAAAGAACATTGGCCTGAACAGCGTAATAGAAATTCTAGACGTCCTATTTGTATCGACATTTCAGGAAGATTGATTCTCTATAACGATGTTAACAGTATCAGGTCTGGTTGCTCACTGGCTTTTTTTTTTTTTTTCATATTTGCAACATAACGCATTTTGCACAGTATTTACATTGTGTGTATGCATTACAGGCGATCTAGAAACTACTTAAACCCTTCCTACCTGACAATCAATTAAAGTCCTCCACAATTTCCGATCCTTTACGAGAATGACGTGAATATTTCATAGGCTGACTATGAAGGAGTGATGCTAGAGCTGTGAAATCTTGCAGGCATTAATTTCAGCTATTCTCATTAATAACTACATTTTTTTAATTCCAGGTAAACAGACATCTGACTGTTCAAAGAAAACTTCGAAAGTAACTGGTAACTCAATGGACAAAATTTGGCACCAGATATTTAATTATTTACTAGTTTAAAAGGGGCCCTATCGGGCTGCATTTTAGCTAGCTCCTGCTCTTGAGTGGACCTTCATCACAATACGGAGAAGTAGATGCGATAAGCAACAATAAACTCCAGAAGAACTCAAATTGGATCACTGCATTTAAGTATTGAATTAATATTCAAGCTTACTTTTTGAAAGTTCGACGATAATTCCTCTGTCGCCATTTAATTTAAAATCATTTTGATGTACGTAGGTCCTTACAAACAATTATTTTTTAAAGGTGACTTTTGCTGGATTTCCCAATTAATTTCAATTGTTCTCAAGTTTTATTATAAAAATTGTTATCGTACAAAAATATTCGTCACAAAAATTACGTAAAAAAAATCTCTGAAAACAATTTCAGTAATAAAATCTTGGGAATCCAAAATTTCAGGATTGCGGGTCCGGATCCGACCCGGAATATTTTTAATTTGCTCACGGAATCGGCCTGTTTCCAAAATGGTATGATCTTAGGCTATGACCTCTACGAGTAAAACTGAAAAAGTGTGACACACTGACATTCGCATTTATTATATAGTGTTATGGTTCATTTCATGCCGAAATTTAATCTTCTTGGGAGCATTAGTAATTTCTTTTACAAAAATGTATTGATGGTAGTTTATTTTCCTTACGAAAATGTATTGATGTTATTTTTATTACGAGAACGTATTGCTGGTAAATGTTTATACTTTCATAGTGTTTTGCCCAACTCATAACTCTTTGGTCCTAGTTACTGGATCTAACCAACGCCTTTATCCACAGGGACATGTGAGTTCAATACCAGGCCACAGCAGCGGTAAACCAAAACTTGGAGAGTTCAGTCAAAAAGAAATAACTGAGACATCCGGAAGAGACATGGCACGTGGAACAAGAAAAATCTACGCTGGTGGCCAAAATAAAGGGTTCGGTTCGAAATTCCAATCACCTGAAGAACGGCGGAGCGTACAACAGCCGAAACGTTGTGAATATGGTTTATGTAAATGAGGATAACAGTCCGAATAATGTAAAGAATGCAAGTTAAAATTCCCTGTGTTGTAGTTTTTTATATATCTATTGACCCCAAAACATTTCGCAACCCGGCCGGGAGAAGACGAGAGAAGATGGAACATGCTGGAAAAATGTGAGAAATATGTAAAACAATAAACACTTTCTCCAAATTAAATATAAATTAAATTTTTGCTCCACTTTGATTGGATGCCCTCCCATTTTGGATGCCCGGGGCCGTCGAACCCTCTGCTTCACTTTCTGCACGCTACAAATCGGTTATTAATTGATTAATTAATTAGATTTTAAATGCCGTCCGGACATGGTATTATTTCTTAATACGATGAGAAATTTACTATTTTGAAAATTCGATTAGAAAAACAAAAACAGTTGCAGTATTTTAAATGCATCTGTTAACGTCTCCTCGCACGAGTCCTATTATCTGCCTCCGCGTGCATTAACCCTGACATCGAATCCAATATTTTTTTGCTCTCATTACAGAAGCCACTTTTCATACACATCGCCTGGTATTACACACTTTGTTTGTTTGTTTCTATTAATTAATAATTAAAAATTACGATAACGTATGCTAAATAAATTCCAATACTGATAGCAGACGGGGAAAAGAAATTACAAAACCTCCTACAGAAGGTAACGACGGAGTGTGAGGAGAAGGGACTAAGCATAAACTACAAGAAGACAGAATGCATGGTCACCAGTAGAAGGACGAGCCCGAAATGCGATTTACAGGTCAGGGACACTAAAATCAAGCAGGTATGGAAATTTAAACATCTCGGGAGTCTTTTGACAGAGGACGGTAATTGCCACACTGAGATCCGTAGACGTATTGGGATGGCATTCCAAAGACGCATTCCAAAAGATCGGCAGAGTATTACGAGACAGCAGGATTTCTTTTTGTTGTGGTGGGATCCACCTAATCTGCATAGGTGACTACCAACTATATAAATAGTGGTTGGTACCGGAAGACGAAGAGGAGGAATGACGAGATCCAACTAGAGACTCTGATCGACTGCGACTAGTCAACACATTCTCCAGGAACGTCTTCCCAGAAATATACAGAAATACTATATGTACTTATTGTGTACACTTTCTTGTTATAATACATTCTTGTTCTAAGTACATTTTGTGTTGCATTATTATTCCATGCATTAGGCGAGATTCAACAATGAGTCAAGACTCAACACCTTTGTAACAAAGAAAAGAGTACTGAGCTTCTACGTGACATCTGTCCTTCTTTATGCCAGCGAATGTTAGACGGTCTCCTCAAAGATGAGGTTTTGGAGAGGATGCAAACAAGGAGTAAGCTTATACTTAACAGCAGGAAGAAGCAGCTGCAATTTCTGGGACACGTAATGAGAAAGGAGGGCTTGACGAATTTGATACTCACAGGTCGAATAGAGAGTAAGAGAGACAATGTAAAGCAAAAGCACCTAGCGCGCTTAAGCAAGTAGTTGACAGAACATATCCTGGAGGAAATAGCAAAGAGATAAAATTTCTTGAGAGTTACAAGGGATAGGGAAATGTGGAGAGCCATGATCACCTACGTCCTGAAGTTTCACGGCACATTAAAAGAAAGAAGTCTAGTATACTCGAACATTGCTGGGGCATATCAATTTACTCAGCGAGCAAGTCAAGTATGTTAATTTCCCCGCCGCACCTGCTCTCCTCCTGTTGATCTCTCTCGCTCGCTCTGTGCTCCGAGACTTCAGGGCCAAAATGTTCGTCTTGTGTGGTGAATTTATTTAGAAGTAGGAAACGTTAAAATGTAAGGATATACAAAGAAGTCAGCGTATAAATATGCAAGAAAAAATACAATTCTGACAAAAGATATTTTCTTAAAAGTAGTTACGATATAACATTTTAATATCTTGATATTTAAAAAGAATTTATTTAGAAGTAGGAAACGTTAAAATGTAAGGATATACAAAGAAGTCAGCGTATAAATATGCAAGAAAAAATACAATTCTGACAAAAGATATTTTCTTAAAAGTAGTTACGATATAACATTTTAATATCTTGATATTTAAAAAGAATTTATTTAGAAGTAGGAAACGTTAAAATGTAAGGATATACAAAGAAGTCAGCGTATAAATATGCAAGAAAAAATACAATTCTGACAAAAGATATTTTCTTAAAAGTAGTTACGATATAACATTTTAATATCTTGATATTTAAAAAGAATTTATTTAGAAGTAGGAAACGTTAAAATGTAAGGATATACAAAGAAGTCAGCGTATAAATATGCAAGAAAAAATACAATTCTAACAAAAGATATTTTCTTAAAAGTAGTTACGATATAACATTTTAATATCTTGATATTTAAAAGAATTTATTTAGAAGTAGGAAACGTTAAAATGTAAGGATATACAAAGAAGTCAGCGTATAAATATGCAAGAAAAAATACAATTCTGACAAAAGATATTTTCTTAAAAGTAGTTACGATATAACATTTTAATATCTTGATATTTAAAAGAATTTATTTAGAAGTAGGAAACGTTAAAATGTAAGGATATACAAAGAAGTCAGCGTATAAATATGCAAGAAAAAATACAATTCTGACAAAAGATATTTTCTTAAAAGTAGTTACGATATAACATTTTAATATCTTGATATTTAAAAGAATTTATTTAGAAGTAGGAAACGTTAAAATGTAAGGATATACAAAGAAGTCAGCGTATAAATATGCAAGAAAAAATACAATTCTAACAAAAGATATTTTCTTAAAAGTAGTTACGATATAACATTTTAATATCTTGATATTTAAAAAGAATTTATTTAGAAGTAGGAAACGTTAAAATGTAAGGATATACAAAGAAGTCAGCGTATAAATATGCAAGAAAAAATACAATTCTGACAAAAGATATTTTCTTAAAAGTAGTTACGATATAACATTTTAATATCTTGATATTTAAAAAGAATTTATTTAGAAGTAGGAAACGTTAAAATGTAAGGATATACAAAGAAGTCAGCGTATAAATATGCAAGAAAAAATACAATTCTAACAAAAGATATTTTCTTAAAAGTAGTTACGATATAACATTTTAATATCTTGATATTTAAAAAGAATTTATTTAGAAGTAGGAAACGTTAAAATGTAAGGATATACAAAGAAGTCAGCGTATAAATATGCAAGAAAAAATACAATTCTAACAAAAGATATTTTCTTAAAAGTAGTTACGATATAACATTTTAATATCTTGATATTTAAAAAGAATTTATTTAGAAGTAGGAAACGTTAAAATGTAAGGATATACAAAGAAGTCAGCGTATAAATATGCAAGAAAAAATACAATTCTAACAAAAGATATTTTCTTAAAAGTAGTTACGATATAACATTTTAATATCTTGATATTTAAAAAGAATTTATTTAGAAGTAGGAAACGTTAAAATGTAAGGATATACAAAGAAGTCAGCGTATAAATATGCAAGAAAAAATACAATTCTGACAAAAGATATTTTCTTAAAAGTAGTTACGATATAACATTTTAATATCTTGATATTTAAAAAGAATTTATTTAGAAGTAGGAAACGTTAAAATGTAAGGATATACAAAGAAGTCAGCGTATAAATATGCAAGAAAAAATACAATTCTGACAAAAGATATTTTCTTAAAAGTAGTTACGATATAACATTTTAATATCTTGATATTTAAAAGAATTTATTTAGAAGTAGGAAACGTTAAAATGTAAGGATATACAAAGAAGTCAGCGTATAAATATGCAAGAAAAAATACAATTCTGACAAAAGATATTTTCTTAAAAGTAGTTACGATATAACATTTTAATATCTTGATATTTAAAAGAATTTATTTAGAAGTAGGAAACGTTAAAATGTAAGGATATACAAAGAAGTCAGCGTATAAATATGCAAGAAAAAATACAATTCTAACAAAAGATATTTTCTTAAAAGTAGTTACGATATAACATTTTAATATCTTGATATTTAAAAAGAATTTATTTAGAAGTAGGAAACGTTAAAATGTAAGGATATACAAAGAAGTCAGCGTATAAATATGCAAGAAAAAATACAATTCTGACAAAAGATATTTTCTTAAAAGTAGTTACGATATAACATTTTAATATCTTGATATTTAAAAAGAATTTATTTAGAAGTAGGAAACGTTAAAATGTAAGGATATACAAAGAAGTCAGCGTATAAATATGCAAGAAAAAATACAATTCTAACAAAAGATATTTTCTTAAAAGTAGTTACGATATAACATTTTAATATCTTGATATTTAAAAAGAATTTATTTAGAAGTAGGAAACGTTAAAATGTAAGGATATACAAAGAAGTCAGCGTATAAATATGCAAGAAAAAATACAATTCTAACAAAAGATATTTTCTTAAAAGTAGTTACGATATAACATTTTAATATCTTGATATTTAAAAAGAATTTATTTAGAAGTAGGAAACGTTAAAATGTAAGGATATACAAAGAAGTCAGCGTATAAATATGCAAGAAAAAATACAATTCTAACAAAAGATATTTTCTTAAAAGTAGTTACGATATAACATTTTAATATCTTGATATTTAAAAAGAATTTATTTAGAAGTAGGAAACGTTAAAATGTAAGGATATACAAAGAAGTCAGCGTATAAATATGCAAGAAAAAATACAATTCTGACAAAAGATATTTTCTTAAAAGTAGTTACGATATAACATTTTAATATCTTGATATTTAAAAAGAATTTATTTAGAAGTAGGAAACGTTAAAATGTAAGGATATACAAAGAAGTCAGCGTATAAATATGCAAGAAAAAATACAATTCTGACAAAAGATATTTTCTTAAAAGTAGTTACGATATAACATTTTAATATCTTGATATTTAAAAAGAATTTATTTAGAAGTAGGAAACGTTAAAATGTAAGGATATACAAAGAAGTCAGCGTATAAATATGCAAGAAAAAATACAATTCTGACAAAAGATATTTTCTTAAAAGTAGTTACGATATAACATTTTAATATCTTGATATTTAAAAAGAATTTATTTAGAAGTAGGAAACGTTAAAATGTAAGGATATACAAAGAAGTCAGCGTATAAATATGCAAGAAAAAATACAATTCTAACAAAAGATATTTTCTTAAAAGTAGTTACGATATAACATTTTAATATCTTGATATTTAAAAAGAATTTATTTAGAAGTAGGAAACGTTAAAATGTAAGGATATACAAAGAAGTCAGCGTATAAATATGCAAGAAAAAATACAATTCTGACAAAAGATATTTTCTTAAAAGTAGTTACGATATAACATTTTAATATCTTGATATTTAAAAAGAATTTATTTAGAAGTAGGAAACGTTAAAATGTAAGGATATACAAAGAAGTCAGCGTATAAATATGCAAGAAAAAATACAATTCTGACAAAAGATATTTTCTTAAAAGTAGTTACGATATAACATTTTAATATCTTGATATTTAAAAAGAATTTATTTAGAAGTAGGAAACGTTAAAATGTAAGGATATACAAAGAAGTCAGCGTATAAATATGCAAGAAAAAATACAATTCTAACAAAAGATATTTTCTTAAAAGTAGTTACGATATAACATTTTAATATCTTGATATTTAAAAAGAATTTATTTAGAAGTAGGAAACGTTAAAATGTAAGGATATACAAAGAAGTCAGCGTATAAATATGCAAGAAAAAATACAATTCTAACAAAAGATATTTTCTTAAAAGTAGTTACGATATAACATTTTAATATCTTGATATTTAAAAAGAATTTATTTAGAAGTAGGAAACGTTAAAATGTAAGGATATACAAAGAAGTCAGCGTATAAATATGCAAGAAAAAATACAATTCTAACAAAAGATATTTTCTTAAAAGTAGTTACGATATAACATTTTAATATCTTGATATTTAAAAAGAATTTATTTAGAAGTAGGAAACGTTAAAATGTAAGGATATACAAAGAAGTCAGCGTATAAATATGCAAGAAAAAATACAATTCTAACAAAAGATATTTTCTTAAAAGTAGTTACGATATAACATTTTAATATCTTGATATTTAAAAAGAATTTATTTAGAAGTAGGAAACGTTAAAATGTAAGGATATACAAAGAAGTCAGCGTATAAATATGCAAGAAAAAATACAATTCTAACAAAAGATATTTTCTTAAAAGTAGTTACGATATAACATTTTAATATCTTGATATTTAAAAAGAATTTATTTAGAAGTAGGAAACGTTAAAATGTAAGGATATACAAAGAAGTCAGCGTATAAATATGCAAGAAAAAATACAATTCTAACAAAAGATATTTTCTTAAAAGTAGTTACGATATAACATTTTAATATCTTGATATTTAAAAAGAATTTATTTAGAAGTAGGAAACGTTAAAATGTAAGGATATACAAAGAAGTCAGCGTATAAATATGCAAGAAAAAATACAATTCTGACAAAAGATATTTTCTTAAAAGTAGTTACGATATAACATTTTAATATCTTGATATTTAAAAAGAATTTATTTAGAAGTAGGAAACGTTAAAATGTAAGGATATACAAAGAAGTCAGCGTATAAATATGCAAGAAAAAATACAATTCTAACAAAAGATATTTTCTTAAAAGTAGTTACGATATAACATTTTAATATCTTGATATTTAAAAAGAATTTATTTAGAAGTAGGAAACGTTAAAATGTAAGGATATACAAAGAAGTCAGCGTATAAATATGCAAGAAAAAATACAATTCTGACAAAAGATATTTTCTTAAAAGTAGTTACGATATAACATTTTAATATCTTGATATTTAAAAAGAATTTATTTAGAAGTAGGAAACGTTAAAATGTAAGGATATACAAAGAAGTCAGCGTATAAATATGCAAGAAATAATACAATTCTGACAAAAGATATTTTCTTAAAAGTAGTTACGATATAACATTTTAATATCTTGATATTTAAAAAAATATGCATTCAGGATGAAGGCGATCATTGTTCTCCAAAGCTTCCCTATCTTTCATATCTATAAGCCATACATTGTCACATTTGTTATTGGGAAAAATACTGGTGAGGTCTTGATTTCAGTTGTCCTTTTTATTAATCATCGATTATTTATCAACCAATGCGTGAGAGATTCCCTGTTGCCTAACACATAGCTTGATATATTTAGACAGAGAAATGTAAGAAGGTTGAGATATACAGAAAGACACATAGTGAAAAAAAGGATAGGCATTTATATATATATATATATATATATATATATATATATATATATATATATATATATATATATTTAAAAATGTCTTAAAATAATTATCGGAATTTGTCCATTTCATAATGTGTGACGTCATTTGTTTACATTTGATACGCCATGAGTAGTTATGAATGTACGTGAAAGATTCATGGAAGATTGAAGTTTATAAGCAGTAAATTCGACCTTGCCAACCGAACGATCCTCTGTGGCCGAATCGGTTAAAAGGCACGTCAGGCTATATGACGGTTCCGTATAAAATACAGGTTCCAATCCTGTCAGAGGACGAATATTTTCTATGAAAGTTTCTCGGGCATTCAGGCCGGTAAATGTTGTTTAATACTGTTTATCATAAACAGAGCATTTACTTAAATATTTGTATCTATAAAAAGAATGTTAAACATAAAAATGTCTTTATATATATGAAGAAATATAGTTTTAAGGTGTGCTATATTTAATGGATAAAGTGCTCAATATCAGAGATAGAGCGTATGTAAATATAAATATAAAAGTGAACATTGAAGTCAACGCTCAGAAACATTCTTCGGGCTGTTTCCTGCTAGACACAATCGTCAGGCTGCGAATGTTAGATTTTTCCTCGACTATTGATATATATGAGTCCGTGATGCATGGTGAGTAATCTATTCTGGCGGTTATTTTTGCGGGAGTGGCCTGTTTGTTTCTTTATTTGTTTGGGTTAATTTATAGCCTGTGAGTGTTGACTTCAATGTTCACTCTGATATATATATATATATATATATATATATATATATATATATATATATATATATATATATGGTTAAATATAACAGAAAATGTTGTAATAAAGAAAATATCCAAATGTTCGACTGTTTTTGTATTTACTTTTTTAAAAACTAAAGCCATTATACGAAGTTTATAAAGGCTCATGATCAAACATAATAGACATTCGTGTCTGTTATATTTAACAATTTGAATAAGGATCTGCAGCCTCATACACTATATATATATATATATATATATATATATATATATATATATATATATATATATATATATATATATATATATAATGAACTGGATTAATTCCAACAATTATTTTAATATATTTTCAGTTTAGACGTTATTTTTATAGATATAATTAATTTAAGTAAATGCTCTGTTTTTAATTAAACACTATTAATTACATTTACTGGCGTGAATGTTCGAGATATTTCGTAGAAAACATTTGCTTCTCCGACAGGAATCAAATTTATAACCCTTAATTGGAACCATCGTTTGATCTGATGTGCTGTTAACCATTCAGCCACAAAGACGCGTCTGGTTAGCAAAGTCCGAATTTCTGTTTATAAACAGACACCTTGGGCGATTTTTCTCGATCGATTATATGTGGTCACGAAATATATCTTAACGTAAACAATAACAACATATTATGAAATGGATTAATTGCAACAATTATTTTAATATATCTTCCGTTATAACATTATTTTTATAGATGTAATTTATTTAGGTAAATACTCTGTCTCTTTTTAATTAATTACTAACCAGGCACTTCTTTGTGGCTGACTGGTTAACAGCACATCAGGTGATTTCTGTTAAGACTGACAAGTTCGATTGCTGTCAGAGATGCACATATTTTCTACGAAATATCGCGACCATTCAGGCCAATAAATGTAATTAATACTGTTTAATTAAAAGAACAGAGCAAACATACATACATACATACATACATATATATATATATATATATATATATATATATATATATATATATATATATATATGAAGAAATATAGTATTAAGGTGTGCTATTTTTATGGAATAAAGTGCTCAATATCAGAGATAGAGCATGTGTAAATCTAAAAGTGGCCCAGCGATTGCGTTTAGCATGAAACTGCCTGTCGCCTCTAAGTGTTGACTTCAATGTTCACTTATATATATATATATATATATATATATATATATATATATATATATATATATATATATATATATAAGGCTCAGACACTAATATTCCATGGTTATAATTTATTACATTGGAATCGTAATCATTATCCAAATCATCAAGCCTACAAATTAAAAAATGATTTGAATCGTGATTACGATTCCAATGTAATAAATTATAAACATGGAATATTAATGTTTGAGCCTTTCATATTATATTTTTACTCTGTCGTGGACATTGAGTTCTACCTGGATTCTATCCTCTTGGGAATTTATGTAATATATATATATATATATTTATATATATATTGACCACTAATATTATCCATATCTATATATATACACTGACCACTAATATTATATATATGAAGGAAAAAGATAAGAGGAAAACATTAGTTTTAGCCAGTAGTTTTCCTATTGTCTTTTTCCTACAAACTAATTGTTTGAAATGAACATACATATATATATATATATATATATATATATATATATATATATATATATATATATATGTTAAAATATATTTATAACTGGCTATATGATGAATATTTATGTCTTTTCCTTATTATTTATATTGGTCTATTTATAAATTTCCTATTATTATACATTGAGCTCTCATCATGGATTTAACTTTAATATTTTCATATTAAAAAGACCTCCTTCGAATAATCGCTACCACCTACTGATGTGGTATTACATATATATGTTTGTTTGTGCGTGTGTGAAGTAATAACAATTGTTGGTCGATTTGTCATTGAGCTATCTTCTTCATTATATCGGTATGAGTAGGCGACCCCACCAGACGCCACCTTTGTAAAGTGACTGAAAACCATACCACGGACTGACACATTCTTTGTGATTGAAATCGGGTAGATGGAACCGTTTGGCGAACGTCGACGATTGTGCGAGCACGAAGACACAAGCCGTCGTGACCAAGGATTTGAACGTGCTGGTCTTTTTCAGGAAATTGATCACTCTAGACTTGGGCTCAGCAACCTACAGCAGGCGTGCCAATATTGGCACGTCAAGCAATTTCCAATGGCACGCTGCTATAAATGACATAATGAAGTCCAAACCAATAACCACTACAGCGCAAAGAAGATATTTAGCTGTTTCAATTTTAATATATATGCTGAAGTATATAGTATATATTACTATATAAAATATATTGTAGAACAGGTATATTGACCATGACTTGTATAAAAATACGTATGATGTTGGCACACCGAATGATTTTAAAAACCTATGTCGGCACATAGTTAGCAAAAGTAGCCGACCCCTACTCTAAATTATGCGGCCTCTCCTAGAAACTGTAACTAATTCTCCCTCAGCTTAGTTACTTTCTTCAAACGTTATTATAGTGGATATTCCTATTTGAAATAGACGTCCAATTTTTATTTTAAACGGTGTGTATTACGTCTAATATCCTGTGAATTCGAAAAATCTTAATCAGGAAAATGTGCCCTCCTGCAAGGATCGAACCTTTGTCCCTCTTTGCCAGAGAAACCTAAGTGATTTACCGCTCGGCAATAGACAGCGTCACTGTCCAACTAGGCTCTATGTTCCGTTTTTAAGAAAAGCAAACTGCGGCCCTGTTTCTGCATGCTTCGATGAATGCAACTCTTAATCTGGTCCATCTTCCTTGGTCCGTTCGTCTCCGGCGAGCCCAGTTTGCACTAAATCTGCGCACCCGCCCCGTTGTGTTTCGGTCTCCGCAGGAATATCGGCGAACACTGTCGAAGATCACGCTTGATTCCTCTCTATCCTGGCTATGTTTGTGGAAGACTGAAGTAGGTACTTAAAAAATAAGAAAGAAAACAAATGATAACTAAGGTGTTAATTGAATTTTAAAAAATGAAATTTCTTTCTTGAAGCTTTTATTTTAGTTTTAATTTCAAGAGAATAGATTAAATTTAATATTTCCAATGAGAAAAATATTTTGTTGTATTTCAAAAACTAATTTAAATCGATTGGAAGCAGATTTTTTTTCCTTTTTTTTCTCGCTAATATAACTGATTTGCGCCCTTTTTTGGTCGTCTTTCATCGCAAAGAAAATCTTAAAAACACAAGATTTTTAACCAAAATTTCGAACGTGCTGGAAAGGTTTAAAAATTTAATAAAATAATAAAAAAAATACTTTGGTTTTTCCTCTTAATAATAACATAAACATTTTGACGATAAAACATTTTTATCAACTTTTTTCATCATGGCATGCTCTTCGTTTTTGGAAGTATATAGATTAAATTCATCGGTGTCTCCAGTAATCTTCAATAACTTTTTTTATAATACTACTAGCAGCATGGCCCGGCGTTGCCCGTGCTTGATTCAAAAATCGTACGACTCATACAGCAATCGCTATCACTTGACTTAAAATATTTTTGCCCTTCCATGCCTTTAAAGGAGTGCCCTTTGCCGTGCTTATGTTGCTACATGCCTTACTTCCTGCCTATCGTACACTGCGAATTTTTTCTAAGCTCTATACTAAACATTAAATCTGTTACGAAAAAAGAACTAGACAAAACGAACACAAAACGATCAGCTTTAAAAAAGGACTCGTAACTGGAAAAACCGAATGAAAAAAGAATGTTAACAACAAATATTTTTTCACACCCAACCGAGTTCTGCGGAATCAGAACAACATTGAGTTTAAAAGCAAGCGAATGAGCCAATTGGAGTAAAGTGCCAAGCAGATTTAAATTTTTCCCACTTGTGACGAATGCAGCTATCGATTTTTTTGCATGCTAGCATGCTAGTTAACATTCGTGTCAGTCAGCTGTTGGCTCTCACGCGTCTGGTTAGCAAAGTCCGAATTTCTGTTTATAAACAGACACCTTGGGCGATTTTTCTCGATCGATTATATGTGGTCACGAAATATATCTTAACGTAAACAATAACAACATATTATGAAATGGATTAATTGCAACAATTATTTTAATATATCTTCCGTTATAACATTATTTTTATAGATGTAATTTATTTAGGTAAATACTCTGTCTCTTTTTAATTAATTATTTAGGTAAATACTCTGTCTCTTTTTAATTAATTAAATTTTTCCCACTTGTGACGAATGCAGCTATCGATTTTTTTGCATGCTAGCATGCTAGTTAACATTCGTGTCAGTCAGCTGTTGGCTCTCACGCTGGCCAATAGAATCTTCTTGCCTATTCGTGGCAGCCAGCTATAGGCTCTCACTCTGGCCAGTAGAAAATGGCCGCAAACTACATGAAAACTGCCGTAAAAGCATGAAAAAATCTATTTTTCCACTATCGATTGGAGTTAGGGAATGCAAAGTCGGTCTTGGACTTTTCCCGCTAACTTGGAGCATGTGCATGTAAATTTTGGTGCAAATCCGTCGAAAATTGCGGCCGTGCATTCGTTACACACACACACACATCCTGTCTTTTATGGATAGAGATTTTCCATTAAGATCATGAATACATAAATAAAAGAATTTTGAGGAAGTTTCCCGTATAAGGAATTCTTGAGCTGGGAGGAAAACATTGACATCTAAAGAAAGTAAAACTATTTTTCATGTAAATCGTTCCTAGGCAAATGAATCATCGTGTCCTTTTGTTTCTCTTGCTTTCAGTATATTCCTGAGAATATTAAATTCTCCAAACCTTCTTTTCTCATTATGTGCCTTAAAATTCTATGTCAGCTGTTTCTAAGACTGCTTTTTCAAATTTTGTTGTGACCAAGTAATTGGTTAAGAAATAACAAAACAAGAAGTTGCCGATAAATAGTGTATTGAACAGTAAATACAACAGAAGTGTGTTACACGACTTGGGAGGGTGTGTCGGTTAACCAGCGTTCAGTCTATATCACTATTATATTTGACAGCCCTCCTACGAGGGTTATATGTGGCACAAGGCCAATTTAAAATGGATTATCGACCCCGTAAGCTGGGCCCCAAAATCCCCGTAGAACCCGCATAAACGGGTTCGGGTCTGTCTACCTCCGCAGATGAAACTCTGCCCTTCGGCACAGCCTTGTCCGGGTTGCTCTCTGGCCAAGGCAGAGAGTTCGACAGGACCTGCGAACAGCCACAGCCTCGGTAGAACAATTTATATCGCCGTTATATTTAATGAAACCCCATGTGGGTCGTACGTGGGCACAGGGCCGAGTTTACGGTGGGTTCTCCGATTCTCCGAGCCCGTAGGCTCGGCCAAAAATATTCCCTTCGAACCCATATAAACGGATTCAGGGCCTGTCTACCTCCCCGGACGAAACTTTACCCTTCGGCAAAGCTTCGTCCGGGACCCTCTCCGCCGAGGCGGAGAGTTTGACATCCGAACGGGCTAAGGCACCGTTCCCCCGAGGCTTACTTTTCCTTCGACTTTATAGTAAGTGCAAGAGTCCACAATAGCCTCATTAGAGGGAAAACACCACAACATGTTTCCATTCTCCCTAAAGCTTCCTCGATGCTTACATGTTCTGCCCATGGTAGCATTAGCACCATTCTTCTGGACAACATTTGTGTTGCCTCAAGATTTCACTTCATCTGTGAAGAAAAGATGCTAGAATTCTGGAGGAGCAGTTCAGAACTTGTTTCATTGCTTCTAACGACATTTTCTGTTTCTTAATGCTTTGTTTAGTCTGTGGAAGTTAAGTCACCTTTTTTGCTATTGCAATGTACCTTCGGATTTCGGTGCCACGTTTTTCGTCATCCCTCAAAACGCTTCTTGTTCGAATTTGGCATCTCCGATTATTAGCTCGCATCTTGGTCTGTTTCTCTTGCTGAGATACATACATACCATCTTGATGGGAACTTACGGCCATATCACGTTGTGACACCGATTTTCATACGATCAACAAAGTTAAGCAACGTCGAGCCTGGTTACTATCTACAGTGGAGCCCACTAGGGAATACCAGGTGCTTTAAGTTTGGATGTGGTGTTGTTGTAACGAATTGCTGTTCGCAATTTGAAATCTAATATCAGAGTTCAAATTCCAGTCTGATTTGTTATATTCGTTTATTCGCAAATACCCTTGGGAAACGTAATTAACCCAACTCATCTCCTCCCCAGCTATGGGTTTATTAGTAGGACTTATATCAGCAAATTATTATTATATACCCAAAATTTTCAAAATCGAAAATTTAAATAAGTTTTTCTCGCCCGAGTCTATCTTTCAAATCTATAAATCAACCATACGCCCTTGCATGGAATACTGTTGTCATATATGGTCTGGAGTCCCCGCTGCTCGTCTTAGGGTCCTCTACAAAATTCACAGACGGATATGCAATGTGATTGGCTCTGATCTGGCATCTCGTTTACACTCACTCTCTCACAGATGTGCTGTCGCCTCCCTCTGTCTTTTCTACAAATACTTTCACGGTAAGTGCTCCGACGAGCTACTTTCGCTAGTTCCCAGATTGCATGAATTTATACGTGTCACTAGGTCGGCATCTCAGTCCCATCATTTCCCCGTTCGATACGGTTAAATATAGCCGTCTCTTCTACTCCAATATTCATGTCTCGCACTTCCTGTCTGTGGAACTCCCTTCCTCTTACTTGCTTCCCTGATAGCTAAAATCTCCAACTATTCAAATGCGATGTCAATCGACATCTCCAGGTTCCTTGATCTAGTCCCCGTCTTTCTCTTTATCCTTTCATCTTTCACGCCTCTTTACTCTTGCTTCCACTCTCTGTAACCCCTTGCGTGCTAAGGGCATTCCCGCTTTGCTTTGGGTGAAAAGCTTAAAAAAACTTGTAAAAGGTTGATAAGCCGTAAAAAACAAATCAGTAAAGGAACATCAAGGCCTTGATGGTTCATTTACTGAAGTATCTGGGAATCATGTGAGTTTCAAGTTCTGTCCATAGTATTTTCATCATCCCTTTCTAGACCTCATCTCTTTTGCTTTGGGTTTCCTGTTCATCTGTCAGGAAATTCCTTCGCGTTTACAGCCATAGAAGGCCATGGATTTTATATAGCAGTTCAGAACTCTTTGCTTTGTTTTTAACAATTTCTTTTCGTAATGTACAGTATAGTATAAGTAATAAAGTATTTGATTTCATTTTCATCTTAAAAATACACAGTAACAAGATGGCGTCCGTTTTTATGGAGTGACTACTTTCCTTGGGCAAACAGTCTTTCTTCAAGGTTTCTTCTCTGGAAGACAATTCCAAAGGTTACAGGAATTGAGCTGTTTTTCCAATAATTGCTCGATTGACAAGCGGCTGTTCACCAGCCACAATTTTTGTCTGTCCGATTTATTCCCTAAGTTAATAATGTTGAAGAACGTAATATTTAACTTTAGCCCCCAGAGTAGGGCTGGGAAACTTACTTAAATAAGTTTGCAAGTAACATTGCCCTATAAGTCTCGGGTCTCAAAGGATGACATTCACTATTGAAGGAAAATATATTTTAGGTTCGATTAAATTACCAAAGCGAATAAATAACGTTTTGTTTATTATCGGACGGGCCTAATAGGCAATAATATAATTATTGCGCGATGTCAGAGTGCCTGGCAATTATGGTTAAGGTAATTTTTGACAGACGTTGGAAAGTTCAGAGGTCATGGTTTAATGACATTTAGATTCAGCTGAAGAATTCAGTTGATAATTGATTTAAGTTATTTTTCATACATACATAGATGTGAACAAACTGAGATAGATAGATAGATTTAAACAAATATGAACATTTTTATACTTATCAAATTATATATATATATATATATATATATATATATATATATATATATATATATATAAAGAGAGACAGACAGACAGGCAGACAGACAGACAGACAGATAGACAGACGGACAGAGAGATAAAATGAGAAAGAGATGAACAAACTGAGGTAGCTTAATAAATATGGAGATATCGATATAGATAGAGAGAAATAAACAGACCAAGATAGATTTTAACAGACAGAGAGATTTTAACAGACAGACAGACAGACAGATAGATAGATAGATAGATAGATAGATAGATAGATAGATAGATTTTAACATATAGATAGATAGATAGATAGATAGATAGATAGATAGATAGATAGATAGATAGATTTTAACAGACAGATAGATAGTTAGAGAGATTTTAACAGACAGATAGATAGATAGACAGATAGATAGATAGATAGATATTAACAGACAGATAGATTTTAAGAGACAGATAGATTTTAACAGACAGACAGATAGATAGATAGATAGATAGATAGATAGATAGATAGATAGATAGATAGATTTTAACAGACAGATTTTAACAGATAGATAGATAGATAGATAGATAGATAGATAGATAGATAGATTTTAACAGACAGATAGACAGATTTTAACAGACAGATAGATAGTTAGACAGATTTTAACAGATAGATAGATAGATAGATAGATAGATAGATAGATAGATAGATAGATAGATAGATATTAACAGGCAGATAGATTTTAACAAGCAGGTAGATATTAACAGACAGACAGACAGACAGATAGATAGATAGATAGATAGATAGATAGATAGATAGATAGATAGATAGATAGATAGATTTTAACAGACAGATAGATAGTTAGACAGATTTTAACAGAGAGATAGATAGATAGATATTAACATACAGATAGATAGATTTTAAGAGACAGATATATTTTAACAGACAGACAGACAGACAGATAGATAGATAGATAGATAGATAGATAGATAGATAGATAGATAGATAGATAGATAGATTTTAACAGACAGACAGACAGACAGATAGATAGATAGATAGATAGATAGATAGATAGATTTTAACAGACAGATTTTAACAGATAGATAGATAGATAGATAGATAGATAGATAGATAGATAGATAGATAGATAGATTTTAACAGACAGATAGACAGATTTTAACAGACAGATAGATAGACAGATTTTAACAGATAGATAGATAGATTGATAGATAGATAGATATTAACAGGCAGATAGATTTTAACAAGCAGGTAGATATTAACAGACAGACAGATAGATAGATAGATAGATAGATAGATAGATAGATAGATAGATAGATAGATAGATAGATAGATTTTAACAGACAGATAGATAGTTAGACAGATTTTAACAGAGAGATAGATAGATAGATATTAACATACAGATAGATAGATTTTAAGAGACAGATATATTTTAACAGACAGACAGACAGACAGATAGATAGATAGATAGATAGATAGATAGATAGATAGATAGATAGATAGATAGATAGATAGATTTTAACAGATAGATAGACAGATTTTAACAGGCACATAGATAGATAGATTTTAACAGATAGATAGATAGATAGATAGATAGATAGATAGATAGATAGATAGATAGATAGATAGATAGATATTTGGTACAGGAAAATAAAATCTATCGAAAGCGATGAAAAGTACTTGGGAAATAAAATATGAAAGGATTATACTAAAAATAAGCAGACATAATGTCTGTAATTTATTTAATCAGACATGCCTAAAATACACAAATTGGCTGCCTAAACACACAAATTCGAAAGATGTATATATATGTGTGTGTGTGTGTGTGTGTGTGTGTGTGTGTGTGTGTGTGTGTGTGTGTGTTACAAGCTTTTACCGAAAGGCACATTTCAATATACCAAATATCTTTACCACTAATTAATGAATACATCCCCGCAGCTGAAATCAATGGATTGTTAGTTTTGTTAGTTTGTGTTCATATGAAATTTTCGCCAAATTCCAGGACTGATGCAATATCGATGTTTCCTGATCTCCTCCTCACCAACTCCTTTGTCCATACACTGAAATTAAAATCATTCTGTCTTTGTACGGAATAACACTGAATTAGTTACGTTTGTTAACACTCAGGAAGTAGGGTATCCGTTTTATAAGCAGCTAGGGGAACAAATAAATGCGACTGACTATGACCGCGGCCGTTCTTATTTCAATTCAAAGAAAGATTAATTTTATTGTCATTTCACATATTACAAACGGTATATGACAATCTATTCACCTGATATGGTTACAAGTAATTACACCACATTGTGTTAGTCATAATTAGACCGCATATTGTTACATATATAAATAGACTACATAATGTTACAAATATTTAGAACACATGTAGTTCCAAGCAATTCAACCACATGTGGTTACAAGCAATTCGACCACATATGGTTACAAGCAATTCGACTACATATGATTATAAACAATTTGACCACATATGGTTACAAGCAATTCGACCACATATGGTTACAAGCAATTCGACTACATATGGTTATAAACTATTTGACCACATGTGGTTACAATCATTTCGACCAAATATGGTTACAAGAAATTTGACCACATATGGTTACAAGCAATTCGACCACATATGTTTACAATCATTTCAACCACATATGTTTACAAGCAATTCCACCACATATGGTTACAAGCAATAACCTGAAAAACACGTTAAATTCTCACGTATTTTACTCAATTGACATATCATTATATACATACATACATACATATATATATATATATATATATATATATATATATATATATATATATATATATATATATATATATATTTGCTTGGGGTTTTAACGTGGGGGCTTAAATATCTGACCATTGCATAGTATCAGAAACTTTAGCGGGCACTTCCACTATCAAAACTACTATTATCTTATTCTTTAATTTCCTCTTCTTTTCTTTCTTCTCACTCTTCTTTACCTCCACTACCGTTTCCTCTTAAGGTGTATCTCCCTATAGGTTTTTAAGACTGTGACGTACCATAGGTGGTTTGTTTTTAATAGAATTGTCCATAATCATTTTTTGTTCCCACCAGTCGAAATGCAATAAGACATCGAAACAAGAATGCATCTTTGTAGTGGGTTTTTGTTCGCATGTAAAAAGCTATAATAAATAATTATTGCTCTACTCTTGGTATTGAGCCCTTTTATGAATTAATGCTGTGAACGTTAGTATTTACATTATTCTTGTTCTCATTACAGCTGGAGATAGATAGATAGATAGGTGTGCGTGTGTGTGTGTGTTTCTGTACGTGTGTATGTTTATATATGTTATGGTAATTTACCCAGGCACGCATGGACTCTCCCAGCTAAAAATAGAAGCAGGTACTGCCTTATTGGAGAGAAAAGTTTCCAGCAGTCAACTCTGACAGTAGGACTGAACATTCTTGCTGTAGCACTCTCGTTTTTATATGTTTGTATTACTGTTTCTGTTAATATATTTGTTTAACTCATTCAATTCCTCTCTTGTGTCTTTATTTCTGGCCCTAACACGGCCATAACATTATATATATATATATATATATATATATATATATATGTGTGTGTGTGTGTGTGTGTGTGTGTGTGTGTGTGTGTGTGTATTAATAAATACACATATACCTACGTTTGTAGTGTAACTGAGAGTTTCATGGTTACCCAAATCATCAGATAAAAATGGTAAATGAACTTTCATGGGAGGATCTTTAGATTATATACAGATTCAAAGTCCAAGGTTATTATAAATTTAATATAATGTTAGGGTATAAATTCAAAATACAGCGTGTTGGTGGGTAGATATTTGAAAATATATCATGATATATGATATAATCTTATATGCTATATATTTCCGTTAAAATAAAAATGAGTAGGTATTGTGTTTCTGTTACAATAAAAAATGATGAGTAGTTATTGGGTAAAATGACGTATGAAAAAAAGAAAAAAGGGTTTAATTTAAAATGAAAATTATAAGGCATAAGTGAAAAGCAATATAAATACAACGGAGGGGTAGGCGTGGTGTGTAGTATATAAATGTTGTACAGGTTCGATTCTTGTCGGGAGGACACATATTTTCCTTAAGATTTCTCGGACATTCAGGGTGGAAAATGTTGTTAATAATGTTTATTATAAACAGCGCATTTACATAAATATTTGTTTCTATAAAAATAACATATAAACAAAAAATATCTTAAAATAATTGTTGGTCCATTTCATTTGGCTCCTGAAAAATTAATTTCGGTTGAGCTCTCTGGTTTGAGGTGTGAATTTGTAAACAGTGACTATTTAAGCTAATATTGCACCACTCTTCGGCAGAATTGAGTCACTGTCAGTCACTGTGTGTTTATCTAAAATCTAAAAATAATACGCTAAAATTCACCTTCATCCCTGGCCGTGCGCTGACGGATTAGTGGGAGAAGTTCCGACTGACGCAAATTCAGTCGGGTTTCGATCCTAGCTAGAGGCAACTGGACGTCTAGCCACACTGATGAGCTGCGAAACAGTCTGTCTGTGGATGACAAATATATATATATATATTATGAAATGGGCTAATGTAATTTAAATTTTAATAAAAAAAAATATCTGGTTATCGCATAGTTGACGCTGTTATATATTATACTGGAATTACAGTATTATATTTGACATTTAAAATAAACAGTATTTATAAATATATATGTAAGCCAAAATATTTTACAGTTGTGAATTTTTAAAATTTAATTTGGTCAATTTATTTAAGCAGATATTTATTTTTATGCCTACACGTAACCATCAATTCATTTCGCTTGTTTAACACGCTAGGGATAATTTTAAGTCTTTTAAGGTAACTAATTTTTCAACAAGACATAAATTACATTTATTGCCGATTGGGAAATCAAGCGTACTGAACAGGTATCGGTGGAAGATTAAATAAAATGAACTCGTTTACTCATTAATCCGACAGATTTTCATTACTTAAACGTTATTTTTAGTGGATACTCGTATTTGAGTAGACGCTCTGTTTATTTATTAAGCAGTATTTGTTTTCGTCTATCGGTCTGAATATCCGAGAAATCTTTATAAAAATTCGGACAGAATTCTAACTTGTGTTCTCCTAGGGAAAACCGTCATTAGATTTGGCGTGCTTTGGCCTTTCGGCTACTAAGCCCGT
>OZ038502.1:29152464-29187464 GCA_964036315.1 Acanthosepion esculentum | reverse complement strand
CTAGAATTATAAATGTCTTTATGTGACACATTTCTTTAAATTTACACTTCAACAATCTTGCCTTTACACAGTGAAATTGCTTATGAATTTTCTATTTTAATATCATATATATATATATATATATATATATATATATATATATATATATATATATATATATATATTATGAAATTCTTTAAGGCTACAGTCTGAAATAACTTTCATTTCTTTGGCTGGGCGGTTAGCTTTACCTCCATCGTAATTGATTTGTTAGACCATATCGAAGTGCCCAAATAGCAATTTAATTAGCGTAGCTTTGATATGCCACAAGGCCGTAAGTATGGGGCACTCAGTGAGGATCACTAATCAGAGAAGCTCGTTAATCATTACACCACACGTCGAAGTGCCCAGATTCTCTCGTGCAGTGTGTGATATTTCTGGGGATATAAACACCAGGGGAAAAAAATGATAAATAAATTTCTGATATTCCAAATTTTCCTCCGACAACTGAAATCCTTTGTGCTTTTTCGATCGAAGTTTTTGGTCGATCTTCCCCAACCGTCGCCAAACAAAATGTGTTCAATGTTCCGAACAAAATTCGGAATGTTATTGACTCTTCTCAAAGCTATTGGCAATAGATTCCTGCTATTTCATTCATCTATGATTAATGAAATCAATGTTCGGTCTCCTAAAATCAATTCGCTTGTATTGGAGTATAAATAGCCTGTATCGTTGACAGGGATTCGTAAAAAAAGCAGTTTATCATCGAAATAAATATATCAAGACTTATTCGAGACGAGTGTTCCTTACTCATAAAATTTTAAAAAAACATCAGAAGATAGTCTTTTTTTTCATTTCGACAACTTCACACTATTAGAAAGAAACGTGAAGTCAATAAAATGCCTCAACCTAAAAGAAAACGAGCCAACAATAATTGGTTAGCGAAGAATAAAAGTCTATGACTTGGAACCGTTAAAACTTCCCACGCTTGCACAGAAGAAATATGTGTTCGTATCCATGCAAGTTTTTGGGCACGTGAAAAAGAAGCCAGGCTGTTACAGATATTTTCTAAGCTTTTATGGCACAAGGCCACAGGTAAAGAGGATGAAGTCATTGTACTGGGTGAAAAAAAAGTAGGTACACAGTAAATGGTAACATGTATTTTGAGATTAGTTTGTTATGAATACACTCCAACGGGTGCGCAGGATCGCCTAATCAGTGATGTTATGACTTGGGGTCATGACAAGTTTCGGGTCTTTCAACATCATACTTGTTCACCCATTAGACCCTACCGGAACAATACCTATTCCGGCAGGCGACCCTGAAGCAAATGTCCACCAAACGGACATATAAAGAGCTGCTAATGCTGATCTTGAAATAGCAAGCGACCAATCAGAAACGCCCTACGTCACTTCCTCCTCAGCCAAGACGAGAACAAACTGAATGCTCGTTTTTCCCTCTTAGCACCAACACGCGGAAATACCCACACTCTCAACGAACACTGCTTGATATAGCGATTTTCCAAGCGTAACTTAGATGTGGCACAAGGCCGAAAATATGGGGCACCCAGTAAGGATCGAACTCACTACTCAGTCGTAATGGTTCTAGCAAGATAACTATGCTTGATATAACAGTTAAGTAATTACTACTTGTCGCCAGTAAAGTTATCTCCTATGAAACGATAACTCACTAAAAAAACATATCTCATTAAAAAAAGATATCTTTGAAAAATGATATCTCACTAACAAAATAAACGATACCTAAAAAATGATATCTCACTAAAAAAACGATATCTCACTAAAAAATACGATACCTCACTAAAAAACGATACCTCACTAAAAAAAAACATACCTAAAAAAAATGATACTTCACTAAAAAAAACATATCTCACTAAAAAAAAGATACCTCACTATAAAAAACGATATCTCACTAAAAAAGATACCTCACTAAAAAAAATAAACGATACCTAAGAAAACGATATCTCACTAAAAAAAATAAACGATACCTAAAAAAAAGATATCTCACTAAAAACAACCGATACCTCTCTAAAAAAAAACATACCTAAAAACAAAACGATATCTCACCAAAAAAAACGATACCTCACTAAAAAAAATATACGATACTTCAAAAAAAAAGATATCTCACTAAAAAAACAAAACATTCATACACTTTCGTTGGTCATAGGAATTATGATCAGAAACGTTTCTGGCTTTTCTTTTTCCTCCCCACTTTTTCTCTTCTCCCCTTCCCGGACAGGAAAAAATACTAATACAATTAAGTCTTGATAAACAATTATTATAATATCTGCAATTAAAGTTTATTGTATACAATAATACAATACAAAAGCACTGAAAAATGTTATCAAGTAACAAAATGTCTCAATCGATTTTGTCCTCACGGTTTCAGCATTTTGAGACTCCAATTTTCTTTTAACCGCCATTTTCTTGCATCAGTATTTAAATTATTTGCCATTGTGGGTTCTCTGATCTAGCTGAAAAGAAAAAAGATTAAATTCAAATAAATTCAGTTATAAAATGTAATATAACACAAATACCATAATTAAAATATAACCCTAACACAAACGTTATCCAACCTACTGTCCATCTACTTTGGTTTAACCTGTATATTTACAAATCTTGCGGGATATTTGTATGTTTAGGTAAATATTTAATCACCATTATATTGCAGGAGTCAACACTTTCGGGCTTCTGGAATATTCAACCCTCAAACAATATTGACGATCTCAATATGAGTCCAGGTAAAAACGCGTGCATTGAAATAATGAATATAAAACAAAAGACAATGCATGTTATTAACAAAAGGAATTACACGCATAGACAATTGTAACGGTGTAGTGCTGGCTGGTTCTGTAAGCGTTCATTTCGTAGGTCTTACCAAGAGTGAGTGTTCTTCAAAAAGAGATAGAAAAGCGTGCCAATCAGCAACTGTAAGCTGATTGGCTAAGCTAAAACTGCCAAGGGCAGATAATCATATCTCTTATTTTTCATAATATATAAAGATATTTGGTTTTAGGGAAAAGAAAGAAAGAAAGAAAGAAAGAAAGAAAGAAAGCAAGAAAGAAAGAGATCAAAACGAGAAAAAAAGAAAAGGAATTCAGAAGAAAAAAAGAAAGAAAGAGATCAAAACGAGAAAAAAGAAAAGGAATTCAGAAGAAAGAAAGAAAGAAAGAAAGAAAGAAAGAAAGAAAGAGATCAAAACGAGAAAAAAGAAAAGGAATTCAGAAGAAAGAAAGAAAGAAAGAAAGAAAGAAAGAGATCAAAACGAGAAAAAAGAAAAGGAATTCAGAAGAAAGAAAGAAAGAAAGAAAGAAAGAAAGAAAGAAAGAAGAACGAAAGAAGATAGAGGAGACGATGACACCCTCATTTGTTTAATATCTGCTTCAGGGAAATGTAAACGTTATCAATTTTTATTTGTACCCTCTTACTTCTTTAAATAATAATCTGCATTCATATTTATGATTGTTATTTTAATAGTTTGTTAATGTTGTCAATCTCAAATATTTTTGATAGCAAATACAGAAAGGAAACTACAAGCACTTGTTGCGGGACACTAGTAAGATTGGTGAATATTAGTCACTATTACGTTGCGGGAATCAACACTTTGGTTAGTAAGTATTTACGGGAAGCTGGAACATTTATCTCGCAAAGTCAATGTGAGTCCAGGTAAAAAAAATTTGAACACAAAACAATAAATATAAAACAAACGATAATGTATGTATTAACAAAAGGAATTTGCGTATATACTTGCATATAAGGAGTTCGCCTCATACACGAGGTATAAAATTAGTGTATGTCCTGCTGGTGCTGGTTACACCTTTGATCGACCTATATAGCCATTTACTGTAGTCAAATTAGCTTTAAAATTAGGTCTTCAAAACAAAAGACTCGTGATACGTGAGTATACACGGTATATTCGTAAACAATTGTAACGAAAGAAAAAACATTACATAAGTTAGAATCACATTTATGCTGAATACGCCATTGACAGAGTGTGTAAACAATAACGATGTCTTAAGGAAAATGGAAACAAAAAGGACAATTATTCTCAGAACGAGAAAGAGAAAGCTGAAATTTCTTGATATATAATGAAGAAGGAGGGCTTGGAGAATTTGGCCCTGACAGGATATACCAAATGCAAAAAGAGACAGTTGTAGGCAGCCGGCCACCTACCTGATGAGCTTGTGGGAACGGATGGTAGAATGGGGGTGGGGGTGTTGCGCAATTGCTTAGAATGTTTGGGTAAATATTAGTCACTATTACGTTGCGGCAATCAACACTTTGGTTAGTAAATATTTACGCGCCCCTGGAAAATTTAGCAAAATATATATCGGTATAGTCAATGTGATTCCAAATAAATACGGAAAAAATAAACCAAGAAATTTAAAACAAACGATAATACATGCATTTACAAAAGGAATGACATGCGTAGACATTTGTAACGAAAGGAAAAAATATTAAAACAAGTTATAAGAAGAAAGTGTTTGTGTGTGCCTGTGTGTCTGATAGACCTCTGTGTGTGTGTGTGTGTGTGTGTGTGTGTGTGTGTGTGTGTGTGTGTGTGTGTGTGTGCATATGGGAGAGAGTTCAAAATAACTGGATTCTGTAAACTGTAGAAAATGAATCAATCACTCCCTCAATCCCATCTGGCAGTAAATACTGGACAATAGACGAAAAGAAAACTGGAACCAAAAGAAATGTGATTCTATAAAACGACATTTATGCTGAACACACCATTGACTGAGTGTGGAAAACAATAACGATGTCTTAAGGAAAATAGAAACAAAAAAGACAATTATACTCAAAAATAAAAAAGAGAAAGCTGAAATTTCTTGATATATAATGAAGTAGGAGGGCATGGAAAATTTGACACTCACAGGACATACCAAATGCAAAAAGGGACAATTGTAAGCAGCCGGCCTGATGAGCTTGTGGGAACGGACAGCAGAATAAAGGGTGGAGGTGTCGATGAACTGCATAGTATATTTAGGTAAATATTAGTCACTATTACATTGGGGGAATCAGCACTTTGGTTAGTAAATATTTACGGGTTCCTGGAACATTTACCCCGCAAAGAATATTGGTGGACTCAATATGAGTCCAGGTAAAAATGAGTAACACAAAATAATAAACATAAAAAAAACGACAATGCATTTATTAACAAAAGGAATTAGCGTATATACTCGCGTACAAGGAGGTCGTCTTATACACGAGATATAAAATAAGTATGTCCTGCTGACCCTGGCTACGCCTTTGATCAAACTATATAGTCATTTGCTGCAGTCAAATTAGCTTCAGAATTAGGTCTTCAAAGCAAAGGCCGCCTGATACTCGAGTATACACTGTATATGCATAGATGCATATGTAATATGTATATGTAATATATGCATATGTAACAAAGAAAAACATTAACACAAGTTGTAATAAGAACGTGTTTGTTTGTGTATGTGTGTGTGTGTGTGACAAGTGCGTGTGATAAACACGTGTGTGTATATATGTGTGTGAGAGAGTACAAAAATCAAGAGAGAGAAAAACCATGGAAATGAACGTGCTCCAGTGGGGGACATTTTCCCCATGCGGGACTACATCAGAAATCGAACGCGAGCGAATCCCTTGACCCATCAGGGTCATAAGGGCAACACGTGTACTGAACCCACGGTAGAAATGGTATTTCTTGGGCAAGATAGCCTGACGGAGATCTACTATCTCCAGGCCAGTTTTTGAATTCAGAGTTACTTTCTCCTAGATCTGTTGCCACCCTAAGCTATAAAAGCCAGTCCGTCCTGCTATTTACCCATAGCTAGGGGGAAGAAAACAGGTATTAGCACATAAGCGAATTTTATGGATCCGAATGAAATTCGAACTCGGCTTTCCGATTCCTCAATCCAAGCTCCTATCCATTACTCCACCGTGCCTACACCTGAAAGCAAAAGTTGAAGAGACCAAAGAGGGAATGCGTGAGAATGGCATTGCCTAATTATAGGCTTAAAGAGTGCTCCCTAACGAGCGCATTTGATCGATCCAAGTGGAGTAACCTACAAATCTTTGAAGCGATCTTTTGGCAGTTGTAGTGTGAAAAACGCGATAGTTAAATTCGAGCGCGCATTGGCTTGACGACAGATGCATTCCAAAACTTAAACAAAGTACAAAAAAAACAGAAGTAAAAAACCGTTAGAAACAAATAAAAAAAAACCTGCAGGACGACAGAATGATGGTCATCAGAAACAGAAAGATAATCCCAAGATACGAGTTATAAACAGGAGGTATCAGCATCAAGCAGGTGCAGACGATAAATATATGAGAAGTGTTTTAACAGAGGATGGAGAATGCGACACAGAGATCCGGACATACACTGGGATAGCGAAAGAAGTATTCTACAAATAAAGCCGTACTGAGAAACGGAAAGATATCGTTCGACACAAAGAAAAGAGTTCTGGAATTCTATATAGTATCCATCCTCTTATAGACCAGTGAAAGTTAGACAGTCTCCCCACAGACGTAAAGAATACTGGACAGAAATGGAGTTCTACAGAAGGATACTGAGAATTCCAAGGAAAGAACGAGTAAGCAGCGAGGAATCTTAAAGGAAATGGCAAGGAAAAATAAACTTCTATTCAGAATCAGGAAAAGACAGCTAAAATTCGTTAGACCCATAATGAGGGAGGGCTTGGAGAACTTAACCCTCACGGGACACAGCGAATAAGCAACAAGGAAGCCTTAAAGAAAATGGCAAGAGAAAGAACTCTTCTCAGAAGAGGGAAAAGACAGCTGAAATTCCTTGGACACATAATGGAGAAAGAAGGCTTGGAGGACTTAACACTCACGTGACGAAACGAGTAAGCAACTAGGAAGCCTTAAAGAAAATGACAAGAGAAAGAACACTTCTACTCAGAATCAGGAAAAGACAACTGAAGTACCTTGGATACATAATGAGGAAGGAGGGCTTAGAGAAATGAACCCTCACAAGAGAGAGAGAGAGCAAGCAACAAGGAAGACTTAAGCAAAACAGCAAGAGAAAGGATGCTTTTACCCAAAATTCAGGAAAAGACAGCTGAAATTCCTTGGACATATAATGAGGAAGGACGGTATGGAGAACTTAACCCTCACGAGACGGATCGACTAAGCAAGAAGGAAGCCTTTAAGAAAATAACAAGAGACCGGGTTCTATAGCCATGGATAGCAACTGGTCTACCGCAGAAAGAAATGGCTACCTACTGCGGTAAAAATCTTCTTCGTCAGTCGTGTATCGAAAAGATACATGATCGCCTAAGCGTGTATCACGCGTGTCCATCTACAGGTATATAGCAGAACAGACCGGGTTCTATAGCCATGGATAGGAACTGGTCTACTGCAGAAAGAAATGGCAACCTACTGCGGGAAAAAAATCTGCTTCGTCAGTCGTGTATCGAAAAGATACATGATCGCTTAAGCGTTTATACACGCATGGCACATAACTGACTGGAGCGTAGTTTTGATGCGGTACAAAGCCAGAAATGTAGTGCACCCGGTGAGAATCGATCTCAGTACTCAATTATTATTGATCTAGCGACACAAGCTTGTTAACCATTACACCTGTTCAAAGAACGTGCAAATAGATGTTAAATATTTGCCTATTTGTTTACATTTTCTCTAAAGATTCGATACTCACATATTCGGTCTCTTTTATTCTCCGTATTCTGTAGAACCAGATTTCCGTTGCTTTACGTCTCACTTTGCCTTTAATATATTGGCGAAATGCATGATTCCACTTCTCGATGTTATCGGTTAAGTAGCAGGATAGATTGTACTCTCTGACAAGCAATTTAAGAGAAGGAAACCATTCAATTCTGAAAGCGTAGAGACGGTAGAAGAAAACCATTGCACTTTTTCTTTCTTTTTTTTTCAAAGAACGCGAAAAGAATATAACATTTAAAATATTCTGTTTCTACTGTAAATATCTTTCCTTCCTGGTCATTCAAGTACCTTCAAGTGGGGGGTCATATGTTATGTTGGGGGTTGATATGCGACAGAGATTAGCGGTTTGCCTAACCGCCATCGGTGAGTCGGATTTAAATCTCTGATTATCCTGATGCGTTCATTTTCACGGAAATGTTCTTCTAAAAGACGTCGATTCCTCTTTTATCCTGCCAGCAGGTTGGACTAGTCTTTAGTAGGAGATAGTCTGTGAGGATTACTCAAAATTTAAACCCATATAAAAATCAACAAAAACCTACCTCAACCTTTCCCAAGAAATCATATTAATATGTTTTTTTTTCTTATTTCAAACTATTCTTCACATCTTGATTGCTATAGATGTTATTATAGAGACGACGTTTCGGCCAAGTACGCGCTGGCCATCATCAGGTGACCATTGTTTGGCAAATATCTGTTGATTGTTGCATCAGTTTGCCCCTTTGATGCCAGTTATTGCAGAAGCAGTGTTTCACAGCCTGATTGACGACCTCATGAACACTAATTTAGTGTAACAAGTCTAACTACAATATCTACTATGCTTGCATCCTGAAGGACTTTCGATGTGTATATTTGGATGTAATGGCTGATATAGGATATCCCAAGGGTCGGCGAGCTACGGCACGCGTGCCACATGTGGCACTACAAGTAATTTCTAATGGCACGCAGCCGCAAATGACATCAAAAGGTCGGAACCAATAACTACTACAACGAAAAGAAGATATTTAGCTGTTTCGAAACTGCTCATTCATTGAACTCCCATTAATAATAATACTTAAAAAAAAAACTTTATACAGTGTAACCCGGATATAAGAGAGACCCGGATATAAGAGAGACCCGGATATAAGAGAGACCCGGATATAAGAGAGATTTCCTCTGGTCCTAAATTAGAACCTGTGTTAATGTATATATAATAGACCAAACCCGGATATAAGAGAAACCCGGATATAAGATACTTCTTCTCCTGTCCCGACAACTCTCTTATATCCGGGTTACACTAATAAACCGTCTATTTCTATTAATGTAGTTTTTACATATTATTTTATGACATTTTTATGTTTATACATTCTTTTTATAGATACAAATATTTAAGTAAATGCTCTGTTTTATAATAAACAGTATTAAACAACATTTACCGGCCTGAATATCCGAGAAATTTTCATAGAAAATATTCGTCCTCCGACAGAAATCGAACCTGTATCCTATACGAAACCGTCATATAGCCTGACGTGCCTTTAACCGATTGGTCCACAGAGGAGCGTTCGGTTAGCAAAGTCGATTTTACTGTTTTTAAACTACCTTCTTCCATGATTCACTTACGTATATCATATGTGCTCAATGCGTATCCAAATGTAAACAAATGACGTCACACATTATGAAATGGACAAAGTCCGACAATTATATGTTTTATATATTACTATCTGTTGAGTCTTGACTCATTGTTGAATCTCGCCTAATGCATGGAATAATAATGCAACACAAAATGTACTTAGAACAAGAATGTATTGTAACAAGAAAGTGTACACAATAAGTACATATAGTATTTCTGTATATTTCTGGGAAGACGTTCCTGGAGAATGTGTTGACTAGTCGCAGTCGATCAGAGTCTCTAGTTGGATCTCGTGATTCCTCTTCCTCGTCTTCCGGTACCAACCATTATTTATATAGTTGGTAGTCACCTATGCAGATTAGGTGGATCCCACCACAACACTATCGAAAATATATTGTAGAACAGAGATATTGACGTTGACTTGTATAAAAATATATCGACATACTGGACGATTTTAGAACCTTAAGTCGGCACATAGAAATGAAAAAGTTGCCGACCCCTGGGATATAAGATATTCTATATAAGGCACACAGCGGTCCCTTGATGATGGCCACACGGTACTTGACCGAAACAATATAACATCTGTAAAGGCCATCAGCAGCAGCAGTATCACTCCCATGTGTGGTCGTAGAGACACTGTGCAGCAGAGCACCTGACCAGCTACCTCACTAATTATATTCTCCATACGAAACCAATTGTTTCCCCCACATTTTTTTATGTGACAGTTTTTCGAAAATATTTGTTCGAAAGCAATTATTTGAAAAATATTTATTCTAATTGTAAATTGTTTGAATGAAAATTAATGGAAAGGAAAGTAATAATAAATTATAATTATTCTCAATATCCATGTTTGAAATATGTATGTTGTCTTGCTTTGAGAGAGTCAATGCTGATTGGCCTAGAACTAATCACGCCCTTGAAGGATGCATTGCTAGTATTTTTACTATAAAAATAAATTTGCTCCTATTCTCACGATAAAAATATATTGCTGTTATTTCTGCTATAAAAATATATTTTATATATTTATAGTGTTTTGTTTTTATTTGGGGGTTCACTATTTGCTCATAGCTGAGACCCTATATTTTTTTATTTTTCCTATCGAGAAAATTGTTGAAAAATAATAGTTCGAAAACATACGAATTGTAAATTGTTTGAATGAAAATTAATCAATTATACTAAATGATATTTATTCGAAATATCCATGTTTGAAATATGTATGTAGTCTTGCTTTGATAGAGCCAATGCTGATAGACCTGGAACTAATAACGCCTTTGAAGAATGTATTGATAGTATTTTTACTATAAAAATGTATTGATAGTATTTTTACTATAAAAATATATTTTATACATTTATAGCGTTTTGTTTTTATTTGGGGTTCACTATTTGCCCATAGTTGGGACACTATATTGTTATTTTCGTATCGAAAAAATTGTTGAAAATTAATAGTTCGAAAACAATTATTCGACTTGTAAATTGTTTGAATGAAAATTAATCAAAAGGACAATTATACTAAATGTTAATTATTTGAAATGCAAAATTCTTTATTGCAATAAAAATGTAAAAATTAAAAGAGGAAATACATAAATGATAAGTATTCGAAATGCAAATATCGTTAATAAAACAATTTAGTGAGAAAAATCATTATAACCTTGTCATATGATAGGAGAGAGAGGGGTAAAGAACCATAGAGAGAGGGGTAAGGAGAATAACGGTTTTATAGAATCCGTATCGGAAACAATTCTTCGAAAAACATTTATTCGAATCGTAAATTGTTTGAATAAAAATTAATCGAAACGAAAGTTATACTAAATGATATTTATTCGAAATATCCATGTTTGAAATACGTATGTGGTCTTGCTTTGAGAGAGTCAATGCTGATTTCCCTTGAACTAATAACGCTTTCGAAGGATTTATTGCTAGTATTTTTACTATAAAAATAATTGCTCGTATTTTTACTATAAAAATGATTTCCTGTTTTTTTTATATGTATATAAAAATATATTTTAAACATTCATAGTCTTTTGTTTTTATTTGGGGGTTGACTTTTTGGCCATAGCTGGGACCCGTTATTTTTTTTCTTTTCGTTTCGAGAAAATTGTTGGAAAATAATGGTTCATTGACTGTTTGCCCATAGCTGGGACCCTATATATTTTTTTCTTTTCGTTTCGAGAAAATTGTTGGAAAATAATGGTTCATTGACTGTTTGCCCATAGCTGGGACCCTATATATTTTTTTCTTTTCGTTTCGAGAAAATTGTTGGGAAATAATGGTTCATTGACTGATTGCCCATAGCTGGGACCCTATATATTTTTTTTCTTTTCGTATCGAGAAAATTGTTGGAAAATAATGGTTCATTGACTGTTTGCCCATAGCTGGGACCCTATATATTTTTTTCTTTTCGTATCGAGAAAATTGTTGGAAAATAATGGTTCATTGACTGTTTGCCCATAGCTGGGACCCTATATATTTTTTTCTTTTCGTATCGAGAAAATTGTTGGAAAATAATGGTTCATTGACTGTTTGCCCATAGCTGGGACCCGATATTTTTTTTCTTTTCGTTTCGAGAAAATTGTTGGAAAATAATGGTTCATTGACTGTTTGCCCATAGCTGGGACCCGATATTTTTTTTCTTTTCGTATCGAGAAAATTGTTGGAAAATAATAGTTCATTAATTGTTTTCCCATAGCTGGGACCCTATATTTTTTTTCTTTTCGTATCGAGAAAATTGTTGGAAAATAATGGTTCGAAAACAATTATTCGAATTGTAAACTGTTTGAATGAAAATTCATCGAAAGGACAATTATACTAAATTAATTATTCGAAATGGAAAATTATTTATTGTAATAAAAGTTTAAAAATTAAAAGAGAAAATAAACAAAAGATAATTATTCGAAATACTAATATCGTTAATAAAACAATTAATTAGTAATAAAAATCCTTAAGTTACATAAGCTTAAGTTATACGATACTGCACACAAATAGTAACTACCGAAGAGTAGTCGTTAAAGGATGCCACTAAATTCTCAATTTACGGGATGACATTTGCTACAAAAAATCCCTATGTCATCATCCAAAGGCATTGTTAGTTCTAGAGAAATCAGCATTGACTCTCTCAAAGAAAGATCACATATGTATTTCAAACATAGGATTTCGAATAAATATCATTTAGTATAACTGTCTTTTTTATTCATTTTCATTCAAACAATTTACAATTCGAATTGATCTTTTTTTAATAATTACATTCTCCATACGAAAATAACAATACATTTTTAAAGCAAAATGACCAACAATACATTTTTAAAGCAAAATGACCAACAATACATTTTTAAAGCAAAATGACCAACAATACATTTTTAAAGCAAAATGACCAACAATACATTTTTAAAGCAAAATGACCAACAATACATTTTTAAAGCAAAATGACCAACAATACATTTTTAAAGCAAAATGACCAACAATACATTTTTAAAGCAAAATGACCAACAATACATTTTTAAAGCAAAATGACCAACAATACATTTTTAAAGCAAAATGACCAACAATACATTTTTAAAGCAAAATGACCAACAATACATTTTTAAAGCAAAATGACCAACAATACATTTTTAAAGCAAAATGACCAACAATACATTTTTAAAGCAAAATGACCAACAATACATTTTTAAAGCAAAATGACCAACAATACATTTTTAAAGCAAAATGACCAACAATACATTTTTAAAGCAAAATGACCAACAATACATTTTTAAAGCAAAATGACCAACAATACATTTTTAAAGCAAAATGACCAACAATACATTTTTAAAGCAAAATGACCAACAATACATTTTTAAAGCAAAATGACCAACAATACATTTTTAAAGCAAAATTACCAACAATACATTTTATAGTAGAATTACCAACAATAGATTTTATAATACAATTACCGACAATAGATTTTTTCTGTAATTGAAAAGTTTAAAATTTTTCTAAACTTATTCGTTAAAGAATGCCACTACTTTTTAAAGTTTTCCATTTACGTCGCGGTATTTCTTGGCGCTATTGATATTTTGGTAACTTTCTCTTACTTTTGGAATATGGATTTCTTGTAAGTCCTGTTCTCTTTTAAGAGCGTCTAAGAAAGTGGGGTGATAGGATGACACTTGCTGAAAAAATGCCTATGCCATCCTTAAAGGTCATTATTAGTTCTAGGTAAATCAGCATTGACTCTCTCAAAGCAGGAACACACACACATTTCAAACATTAGCAATTCGAATAATTATCATTTAGTATAATTGTCTTTTTGATTAATTTTCATTCAAACAATTTACAATTCGAATAAATGTCTTCTTTGACTGACGTCCAACTTTGTAGGATGGCGATTGGAACATTGTTGGTTTTTTTTTATGAAGTGGGCAATATTTTTTCTTAATTTCTCTCCTCGAAGTATTCCAAGGTTCTTTTTCTTGCCTATCTTCATTTGTGATGATGTCAACTGAGGAGATTGCTTGGGTGTCTCTGTAGCATCGCGTTTTTAATGTCTGATTTCTTTGCCGTAATGTTTAACATTCGCAGGCGCACAGAGAGACTTAGATAGACAATGCATGGAACAATCTGATCTTTGATTTCAGACAGATGTTCTTCCTACCTGTGCCAAGCGGCCATCGTCCAGTCGCTAGCGTATGCGTAGGAGATGTGCCTCAAAGATAAAGGGCTTTACGAGTGGGCAGAGTACCTTCTGAGAGGAGGGAAGCAGTAACTTCAACATCCCTGGTTCTAAAGGGACCAGCACCATGAACCAGAATTATAACAGAAACAAAATCGGGGTATGGTGACCCAGCGACGGAAACTCAATAAATGATGGGGATATTCTTCTTTCTAGAGAGTTTTGCCATAGCTACCACTGTTTGTGCTGCTCTTCGAATTATTTCTCAATTTACGGCCATATAGCGTTGAAACACCGTTTCCTTTACAATTACCGAAGTTAAGCAACGTTGAGTCTTGTCACTGCCTAGATGGGTGACCGCTTGGGGGTACCATGGTGCTGTAAGCATGGATGTGCGGGTGGTGTAATGGATAATGGCTCGGAATTGTTAATCGGAGAGCCGAGTTCCAATTTCATTTAGGTACATTATATTTACTTACGCGTAAATACCTTTGGGAAAAGTATGACTACACCTCGTCCACAGATATGGGTTAATTATTAATACTAAAAAAAATATTCGTACAAAATATTTACATATCGGCATTAAATAACCCATAAATGTTGATATGGTACTTTCCTGTCTTTCGTCGCTTTTAATAATTTTTGTCCTTGCCACCCCTCTCAAATCCTGCTCAGCCATCCATTCACTTAAGATCGCCAGGTAATTTATACGTTGTTTTCTTCTGTCTCTCTTACTTTTAACGTATCCTGTGAGTGTCAAATTTTCCAAGCCCTCTATCCTCATTATTTGCCCTAGAAATTTCAACTGTCCTTTCCTGGTGTTATATATAGTTATTTACTAAGCATAGATAGCACAAGGCCGAAAGTAAGGTGCACCTAATGAGGATATTCAGTCGTAATTTATCTATCGAGAGGGTTCCTAACCATTGCATGATGGTGAAATGCCCCAAATTATTTTCTTAGCATACCTTAGATGTGGTACAAAGCCGAAAGTATGGAGGCAACTAGTGAGGATTGAACTAGCTATTCAGTCGAAATTGTTCTAGCGAGACAAGCTTGCTAACCATTACACCACTTCGGGGTGCTCTAGTGGTTTTCTAAGCTCAGCTTAGATGTGGGACAAAGCCGAATGTATGGAGAAAAGCAGTGAGGATCGAACTCAATACTCAGTCGTAATTATTCTAGCGAGACAAAAACAAACCAACCCATGCTTGATTCTGTAGCATCTTATTTCTAATGCTTGCATTCTTCGCTGTAGTCTTGCTGTTAATGACCAACATTCACAAGCGAAGAGAAAGGCCAATTCACGCAACGGTCGGATCTTTGATGTCAGATGTTCTTGCTCGTTCAATTTGTTCTTAGTTTTGCGAAAGCTACCAGTTTCTGACGCTCATCAAATTATTTCTATTCTAGAGTCATCTTCGATGATAATCGAGGCCAGATGTTAGAATTGACCCCCTACTTTATGTTCGTGGATGCCAACTCTTATTTAGTTTGACAGCTCTTTCTCCGTGTCCATTCCAGGGTAATCCATAAATCTATATATACACCTCTAAAAAATGACCCTACCATTCAAAGTTTGATTACTATTGACTGCTGTCACCTTCAATTTAATGGTAATAGTAAAAAAAAAAATATCCGTTTCCATAGAACAAACATTCCCCAACAGTTAGCGATATTGCTGAATGAATATGTGATTGAACATTTTTTACAGAGTTTCTCAAGAAATTAGACATTTCAAGCCCAATGTTATCGTTTCTTTTTCTTTTGTCTATTATTAATGCAAGCTTTCTTCCATTTTTTTATTTTATTTTGGTAGCATGAAAAGTCAATGTCTCGATTATATCATTATTTTCTCTTCTAGTTAAATGTTCTGTCCATTTTGAAGATGTAAGGCTGGAAAATATTTTCTCATCAGAGTCCAGCTTGCACATTTAAAATCTATCATTCGTCCGTCCATTGACTAGTCGCCATATCACGTCTGGTGTTTCTCTATTCATCTCGAGGTTCTTGACAAAATCCAAAGAAGGATCTGCAATGTAATCCATCATGACCTGGCATCTCGATTTCAGTCACTTTCTCACCGGCATGACATGGCTTGCCTCTGTCTTTTCTACAAATATATTTTCATGGCAGCTGCTCTGACAAGCGTTTTTCCCCGGTGCCCCAACTGCATGAATTTAAACGAGCTACTAACTGATATCTAGGTCCCACCCGTTTACTGTTGAAATAGCTAAATACAACCGCCACTTCAACTGCAACATATTCTTTTCTCGCCCTTCCCGTCTGTGGAACTCCCTTCCGTTTACATGCTTCCTTGATAGCTACAATCTTCAAAAATTTAAATGGAACCGTCTTCTTGAATCCCTTTCATCTTTTGTCCTTTCCTCAACCTTGAAACTCGTTTACCTGATGGTTAAAATGGATTTGAGCGAGGGAAGCCCATGATTCTTAGTGAAGTGCATACCTCTTCCAATCTTGTGGAATGGGGCTACAAATCACAAAAAAAAAACTGTAGCAATTAACAGAAACCACATCGCTTGATGGTTTTCAACAACGGCAACAACTAAACTCAACAGATCTCAAGAGAGAAAACAATGACATAATGTAGAAGTTGACATTCCGCACGACTTCAAAGAAAAGGTTAGTTAAGAAACTCCCATCAATACTGCAAAGAGCAATAACAGTTACTGGACTTGAGAAACCTATTTTTCTGAAAAACTGCTTTTAAGAGAAAACTTTAACAAATTTAAAGTGGAAATAACATTGGCTGCTCGGTCAATGAATGCCAAGTATTTCCTTATAAGGAAACGGTTAATATTACCACTATCATTTCTTGATTGTTCACTGTAAATAGTAATATAAAATATAGTTTTTAGGTAAAAGGATTATGAATGGCGTTGAGCCAATGAAACATGTAGGTCTTCATAGGGACCAACCTTCTTCAGAATTTATGGACTGGCGCTACATAATCACAAAGAGCTGTACCAAATAACAGAAGCCACAGCTTGAGGATTTTCAACAGCAGCAGCAAGAAGCAATCGATAGCACATGTAACTGGAATAAAAAAAATAATGACATAATCAAGATGCTGACATTCCACTCTACTCCAAACAAAAGGTTAGGAAGGATACCCTCATCAGTACTGGAAAGAGCGATAACAGCTACTGGACTTAAGAAACCTAATTACCTGAGAAAAAAAAGTAATATCTGTCTATACATATATAAAAAGCAGTTATCTGTATGGATGTGTATGTGCGTGTGTCCTGCTAAAACTAGAAAACTACAACTATATATATATATATATATATATATATATATATATATATATATATATATATATATATATATATATATATATATGGAATCGTCATATAGCCTTACCGCTCGGCCACAAAGGATCGTTCGGTTGGCAAGGTCGAATTTTCTACTTATAAACTTCAATCATCAGGCTATATAACGGTTCCGTATAGGATACAGATTCGAATCCTGTTAAGGACGAATATTTTCTATGAAAATTTCTCGGACATTCAGGCCGGTAAATGTTATTTAATACTGTTTATTATAAAACAGAGCATTTGCTTAAATAAAAAAGATTGTTAAACATAAAAATGTCTTCATATATATATATATATATATATATATATATATATATATATATATATATATATATATTGTAGGGCATTTTTAAATCTTGAAAGTAGCCATAAATCACAGATGGGAAGCTAACATTGGGGAAGAAGGTGGGTGGATCTTAAAATTGATTCTTCGCCAGGAACTGGGTGCCGCCTGGCATTTTCTCCTTTCTTCTGTTTGAATCTTCCGCGCGATTTTTCCCATATTTCTATTCAGTTCTGCAATCAATCACACACGGATTTGATTGATTGCACTAAGGTTCGCAACTCTGACCACATTTGCATCTGTTCTTTGCAATTTTTTTTCTGTCCACTTATTGGGTCATCCTCAAACCTTTCGTTGAACCGCCTGTGCCACTCAAAAAACACTCGATGTCTCCATAAGATGTTCACCATAACCCCCTTTTTGCAATTAGGCTAACATTTCACAAGTAATTTCACACAAAACCTTACGTTAATCCTCTGCTCGGTATTCCTATCAAATCATTTTCCGTCATCAGTTTGATGTGAACACCTACAACTTCCTCTACTGTTCGGCGTATCTGTATCTCGAGAAATACTCAAAACATGTCCGGACGTGTTCGGTTAGAAATGTCTGCGTGGCTCATTTTTCCGGCAACACGCTGCGGTCATTTCGGTAATTAAATTTTGACATCACGTATTTTTCAACAGATTCTTCTTCTTTGTTAATACACTTAGTCCAACGCTTCTGCAATAAGTACATACATCGAAAGTCATTGAGACATTAACAAATAAAATAATAATCTAATAACCACTATTTTGATGCAAAATTACTATGCCTGATCACGTGAGTATAATCAACCAATCAGATTGCATTTTAAACGCCTTTTTTGTATAACACAAAAAGAATCCTCCAACCAAGCGTCATTTTAGTGAATATAAGCAAATGTGATTCTACAGAAGGATGCTGAGAATGCCATAAACCGAATATGTGGGCAACGACGAAGTTTTAGAGAAAATGGAAACAAAACGGAAACTTATACTTAACATCAGGAAGAGACAGTTGAAATTTCTACAGAAGGATGCTGAGAATACCATGGACCGAATATGTGAGTAACGACGAAGTTTTAGAGAAAATGGAAACAAAAAGGAAACTTATACTTAACATCAGGAAGAGACATTTGAAATTTCTACAGGAGGATGCTGAGGATACCATGGACCGAATATGTGTGCAACGACGAAGTTTTAGAGAAAATGGAAACAAAAAGGAAACTTATACTTAACATCAGGAAGAGACAGTTGAAATTTCCTACAGAAGGATGCTGAGGATACCATGGACCGAATATGTGATCAACGAAGAAGTTTTAGAGAAAATGGAAACAAAAAGGAAACTTATACTTAACATCAGGAAGAGATAGTTGACATTTCTACAGAAGGATGCTGAGGATACCATGGGCCGAATATGTGAGCAACGACGAGGTTTTAGAGAAAATGGAAACAAAAAGGAAACTTATACTTAACATCAGGAAGAGACATTTGAAATTTCTACAGGAGGATGCTGAGGATACCATGGACCGAATATGTGTGCAACGACGAAGTTTTAGAGAAAATGGAAACAAAAAGGAAACTTATACTTAACATCAGGAAGAGACAGTTGAAATTTCCTACAGAAGGATGCTGAGGATACCATGGACCGAATATGTGATCAACGAAGAAGTTTTAGAGAAAATGGAAACAAAAAGGAAACTTATACTTAACATCAGGAAGAGATAGTTGACATTTCTACAGAAGGATGCTGAGGATACCATGGGCCGAATATGTGAGCAACGACGAGGTTTTAGAGAAAATGGAAACAAAAAGGAAACTTATACTTAACATCAGGAAGAGACATTTGAAATTTCTACAGGAGGATGCTGAGGATACCATGGACCGAATATGTGTGCAACGACGAAGTTTTAGAGAAAATGGAAACAAAAAGGAAACTTATACTTAACATCAGGAAGAGACAGTTGAAATTTCTACAGAAGGATGCTGAGGATACCATGGGCCGAATATGTGAGCAACGACGAGGTTTTAGAGAAAATGGAAACAAAAAGGAAACTTATACTTACCATCAGGAAGAGACAGTTGAAATTTCTACAGAAGGATGCTGAGGATACCATGGGCCGAATATGTGAGCAACGACGAGGTTTTAGAGAAAATGGAAACAAAAAGGAAACTTATACTTAACATCAGGAAGAGACAGTTGAAATTTCTACAGAAGGATGCTGAGGATAACATGGACCGAATATGTGAGCAGAGACGAAGTTTTAGAGAAAATGGAAACAAAAAGGAAACTTATACTTAACATCAGAAAGAGACAATTGCAATTTCTACAGAAGGATGCTGAGGATACCGTGGACCGAATATGGGAGCAACGACGAAGTTTTAGAGAAAATGAAAACAAAAAGGAAACTTATACTTAACATCAGGAAGAGACAATTGCAATTTCTACAGAAGGATGCTGAGGATACCATGGACCGAATATGTGAGCAACGACGAAGTTTGAGAGAAAATGGAAACAAAAAGGAAAACTTATACTTAACATCAGGAAGAGTCAGTTGAAATTTCTACAGAAGGATGCTGAGGATACCATGGACCGAATATGTGATCAACGAAGAAGTTTTAGAGAAAATGGAAACAAAAAGGAAACTTATACTTAACATCAGGAAGAGACAGTTGAAATTTCTACAGAAGGATGCTGAGGATACCATGGGCCGAATATGTGAGCAACGACGAGGTTTTAGAGAAAATGGAAACAAAAAGGAAACTTATACTTAACATCAGGAAGAGACATTTGAAATTTCTACAGGAGGATGCTGAGGATACCATGGACCGAATATGTGAGCAACGACGAAGTTTGAGAGAAAATGGAAACAAAAAGGAAAACTTATACTTAACATCAGGAAGAGTCAGTTGAAATTTCTACAGAAGGATGCTGAGGATACCATGGACCGAATATGTGATCAACGAAGAAGTTTTAGAGAAAATGGAAACAAAAAGGAAACTTATACTTAACATCAGGAAGAGATAGTTGACATTTCTACAGAAGGATGCTGAGGATACCATGGGCCGAATATGTGAGCAACGACGAGGTTTTAGAGAAAATGGAAACAAAAAGGAAACTTATACTTAACATCAGGAAGAGACATTTGAAATTTCTACAGGAGGATGCTGAGGATACCATGGACCGAATATGTGAGCAACGACGAAGTTTTAGAGAAAATGGAAACAAAAAGGAAACTTATACTTAACATCAGGAAGAGACAGTTGAAATTTCTACAGAAGGATGCTGAGGATACCATGGGCCGAATATGTGAGCAACGACGAGGTTTTAGAGAAAATGGAAACAAAAAGGAAACTTATACTTAACATCAGGAAGAGACATTTGAAATTTCTACAGAAGGATGCTGAGGATACGATGGACCGAATATGTGAGCAACGACGAAGTTTGAGAGAAAATGGAAACAAAAAGGAAACTTATACTTAACATCAGGAAGAGATAGTTGACATTTCTACAGAAGGATGCTGAGGATACCATGGGCCGAATATGTGAGCAACGACGAGGTTTTAGAGAAAATGGAAACAAAAAGGAAACTTATACTTAACATCAGGAAGAGACATTTGAAATTTCTACAGGAGGATGCTGAGGATACCATGGACCGAATATGTGTGCAACGACGAAGTTTTAGAGAAAATGGAAACAAAAAGGAAACTTATACTAAACATCAGGAAGAGACAGTTGAAATTTCTACAGAAGGATGCTGAGGATACCATGGGCCGAATATGTGAGCAACGACGAGGTTTTAGAGAAAATGGAAACAAAAAGGAAACTTATACTTAACATCAGGAAGAGACATTTGAAATTTCTACAGGAGGATGCTGAGGATACCATGGACCGAATATGTGTGCAACGACGAAGTTTTAGAGAAAATGGAAACAAAAAGGAAACTTATACTTAACATCAGGAAGAGACAGTTGAAATTTCCTACAGAAGGATGCTGAGGATACCATGGACCGAATATGTGATCAACGAAGAAGTTTTAGAGAAAATGGAAACAAAAAGGAAACTTATACTTAACATCAGGAAGAGATAGTTGACATTTCTACAGAAGGATGCTGAGGATACCATGGGCCGAATATGTGGGCAACGACGAAGTTTTAGAGAAAATGGAAACAAAACGGAAACTTATACTTAACATCAGGAAGAGACAGTTGAAATTTCTACAGAAGGATGCTGAGAATACCATGGACCGAATATGTGATCAACGAAGAAGTTTTAGAGAAAATGGAAACAAAAAGGAAACTTATACTTAACATCAGGAAGAGATAGTTGACATTTCTACAGAAGGATGCTGAGGGTACCATGAACCGAATATGTGAGCAACGACGAAGTTTTAGAGAAAATGGAAACAAAACGGAAACTTAGACTTAATATCAGGAAGAGACAATTGAAATTTCTTCAGAGGGATGCTGAGGATACCATGGGCCGAATATGTAAGCAACGACGAGGTTTTAGAGAAAAAGGAAATAAAAAAGGAAACTTATACTTAATATCAGGAAGAGACAGTTCATATTTCTACAGAAGGATGCTGAGGATACCATGAACCGAATATGTGAGCAACAACGAAATTTTAGAGAAAATGGAAACGAAAGAGGGAAACAACGCATAACCTACCTAGTAACTTTGAGTAAAATGGATAGCAGCGCAAAGTTTAGGAGAGATAACAAAAAAGACGAAATTTATTAAGAGCTACAACGGATAGGAAATTGTGGAGACCCATGATCGCCTACATTCTGAAGTGACAGGGCACGTAGAAGAATTTGGGTAAATTTGGTTCTTTTAAATCCAAACCACATATAAAACCAAAGTGACTGCTGGACAATTTCCTCACATATTATGAGGAGAGTTGAGACAAGAGAAACAATGAGAAATGGGTTGATCTGCAATGCAATATCAAACCTCCTATTTGACAGTGAATGCTGGACAATTTCTACACAGATGAATAGGAGACTTGAGGCAACAGAAACAAAGAAAAGAGTGCTGAACTGCTATGTAATATCAATCCCCGTATATAGCAGTGAGTGCTTTGCAATTTCCTCAGAGATCAAGAGGAGACTTGAGGCAACAGAAACAAAGAAAGAATGCTGAACTGTTATGTAATATCAATCCTCTTATATGGCAATGAATGATGGACAATTTCCTCGCAGAAGAGGAGACTTGAGGCAACAGAAACAAATAAAACGATTCTGAACTGCAATCTAATATCTATCTTCCTATATGGCAGTGAATGCTTACACATAAAACTAATGAGGCATCACGTCACTCCATTTTTAAAAGAAGTCATGACAATCCAAAGATAATAATGAAAAGGAAACTGTGGAGAGCCTACGTAATGAAATTCCTCGTCGACGATTATTTATCAAATATGTATTAATGAAGGACTGCTGTCCAAATATACATTATTTTTTTTCTGTGTGTGTGTGTGTGTGTGTGTGTGTGTGTGTGTGTGTGTGTGTGAATGCCTGCGCGTTTTTGTCTGTTCGACGAAGTTTGAAATATATTCATTTTTATTGTCGTTAGCGCTTTTCCGTGAATAGTTCCGCTGATATGTTGCATGAAATTTTGTCAATGTTCATCTGAAGGAAAAAGCAAACGTTATTTCACATATGTGCGGTCGGGTGTTCAATAACCCTACATTTCATGGAAATATTTTCCCTAGAAAGGAAAAGGGCTTGGGGGTTATAAAGAAATACCAAAATCCATCGTGGTCTCAATGAGCGGTCTTCGGGACACAGCAAAATTCAAGGTGCTAGCAGCATCAGCAAGTGTTCTTCTTCTTCTTCTTCTTCTTCTTCTTCTTCTTCTTCTTCTTCTTCTTCTTCATCATCATCATTTTTCTTCTTCTTCTTCCTCCTTCTTCTTCCTCCTCCTCCTACTTCTTCTTCTTCTTCCTTCTTCTTCTTCCTCCTCCTCCTTCTTCTTCTTCATCCTTCTTCTTCCTCCTCCTCCTCCTTCTTCTTCTTCTTCTTCTTCTTCTTCTTCCTCTATGTGCCATGTGCCTTCAGAACTTCAGAACGTTGGTGAATATGACTCTCCACAATTTCCTGACCTTTGTCGCTCTTAGGAAATTTGTCTTTGGCTATATCACATTGAAACACAGGTTCTAGTACGATCATTCAAGTTAAGCAACAACAAACCTGGTCAGTACTTTGAGGGATGTAAACTTGATGTAACGGACAACGGCTCGGTATTGAAGACTGGGGTACCGAAATCCAATTCCAAGCGGGTCCGTTATTGTCACTTTACCCCTGGAAAAAGTACAAATCCACTATTTCTCCCCAATCTATGGGTTAGTTATTAGAAATATTAAATATAAATCATTATTATCTATAAAAAATATTCTTACAATCTAAAAATATTTTCTGGTTTTAATAAACTTTCAAAAGGTAGATAGATCGTAAAAAAATCATTTAATCAATTTCATAAATCCTACCAGGATTTATTACACGTGGAGAATTCTTGATGAGATAAAATATGCAGATGCTACTGTGCTAGTCGCAGACATTCATTTGTTACTACTGGAAAATTGCTAACGCAATATTGATAAGGGTTGATAAGATGTAAAAAATGACTGGAAAATGAGGCACTGAAATCCGAACGTGTGTTGGAATGAAGAAAGATGACTTCCAACAAATTATTCATAGGGAGAGAATTTCGGTAGAAATAAAGAAAAGATTGATAAACTACGATGTAATATCGATCTTCCGATATAACAGTGAATGCTGAACAATTTTCTCGCACATGAAGAGGAGATATGAGACGACAGAAACAAAGAAAAGAGTTTTGAACTGCTATGTAATATCAATCCTCCTGTTTGAAGGAGTGAATTATGGACAATTTCCTCACAGATTTTAGGAGATATGAGGCAATAAAAACAAAGAAAAGAGTGCTGATGTGCTATCTAATATCAATCCTCCTCTGTGGCAGTGAATGCTGTTTTTTTTTTTCTCAAAGATGAAGAGGAGACTTGAGACAACGTAAACAAATAAAAGGGTGATGAACTGCAATCTAATATCTATCTTCCTATATGGCAGTGAATGCTGCACAATTTCCTTGCACATAAAACCAATGAGACATCACGTCACTGCATTTTTTAAAGATGTCATGACAATCCAAATATTATAAAGAAAAGGAACATGTGGATAGCCTCCGTCTTGAAAGTCCTTTGTCGACGATTATTTATCAAATACGTATTAATGAAGGGCTACTGTCTAAATATACATTATTTTGTGAGTATGTGTGTGTGCGGGCATGTGTTTGTGTGTGCATGCGGACGTGCGTGCGTGCGTGCGTGCGTGCGTGCGTGCGTGCGTGCGTGCGTGCGTGCGTGCGTGCGTGCGTGCGTGTGAATGCCTGTGCGTTTTTGTCTGTCCGGCGAAGTTTGAAATATATTCATTTTTAAATGAATAATAATTAAAGAAAAGATTGATAAACTTAGATGCAATATCGATCTTCCTATATAACAGGGAATGCTGGACAATTTCCTCGCAAATGAAGAGGCGATATGAACTATGTAATATCAATCTATTTATATGGTATTGAATGCTGGACAATTTCCTTAAGAGGGGAATTGAGGCAACAGAAACAAAGAAAAGACTGTTGAACTGCTTTGTAATATCAATCCTCCTATATGCTCGTGAATGCTGGACAATTTCCCCAGATATTAAGAGGAGACTTGAAGCAACAGAAACAAAGAAAAGACTGTTGAACTGCTTTGTAATATCAATCCTCCTATATAGCAGTGAATGCTGGACAATTTCATCAGATATTAAGAGGAGACTTGAGGCAACAGAAACAAAGAAAGACTGTTGAAATGCTATGTAATATCAATCCTCCTATATGGCAGTGAATGCTGGACAATTTCATCAGATATTAAGAGGAGACTTGAGGCAACAGAAACAAAGAAAGACTGTTGAAATGCTATGTAATATCAATCCTCCTATATGGCAGTGAATGCTGGACAATTTCATCAGATATTAAGAGGAGACTTGAGGCAACAGAAACAAAGAAAAGACTGTTGAACTGCTATGTAATATCAATCCTCCTATATGGTAGTGAATGCTGGACAATTTCCTCAGATATTAAGTGGAGACTTGAGGCAACAGAAACAAAGAAAGACTGTTGAAATGCTATGTAATATCAATCCTCCTATATGGCAGTGAATGCTGGACAATTTCATCAGATATTAAGAGGAGACTTGAGGCAACAGAAACAAAGAAAGACTGTTGAAATGCTATGTAATATCAATCCTCCTATATGGCAGTGAATGCTGGACAATTTCATCAGATATTAAGAGGAGACTTGAGGCAACAGAAACAAAGAAAGACTGTTGAAATGCTATGTAATATCAATCCTCCTATATGGAAGTGAATGCTGGACAATTTCATCAGATATTAAGAGGAGACTTGAGGCAACAGAAACAAAGAAAAGACTGTTGAACTGCTATGTAATATCAATCCTCCTATATGGTAGTGAATGCTGGACAATTTCATCAGATATTAAGAGGAGACTTGAGGCAACAGAAACAAAGAAAGACTGTTGAAATGCAATGTAATATCAATCCTCCTATATGCTAGTGAATGCTGGACAATTTCCTCAGATATTAATTGGAGACTTGAGGCAACAGAAACAAGAAAAAACTGTTGAAATGCTATGTAATATCAATCTATTTATATGATAGTGAATGCTGGCCAATTTCCTTAAGAGGAGACTTGAGGCAACAGAAACAAAGAAAAGACTGTTGAACTGCTTTGTAATATCAATCCTCCTATATAGCAGTGAATGCTGGACAATTTTCGTCAGATATTAAGAGGAGACTTGAGGCAACATAGATGTTTGTTTGACAGAAAGATGCTGCGAATACTTTATCACTCTTTTGCTGTTTAGGGTTGGGTTTCCGATTCCTTCTAAAGTGTTTTCCATGTCTTTTATTTCCAGTATCCCTTTTCGCCATAATGGCGTTTTAGCCTTGCTTCGGGGGAATTTATTAAAAACCAAAGTAAGCAGCGAGTAAACTTTTAAATAGGAACAAATTGGACATTCAGTAGAGTTTTAATTTCAAAAACACATAATGAAGAGAGAAGGCTTGGAAAGTTTTACACTTGAATGGCATATTGAAGTCAAGAAGAAATATTAAATAACTTAACTAACGAGCTTTGTATTAGTAGATAGTAATAATGGGCCTGGGGGGAAGAAGTAAGGGAATAAACTATACTTAGAGTTACAAAATATAGGAAGTTGTGGAGAGTCAGTATCAATGTTCTGAAGGGAAACGGCAAATAAAATCGAAAGAAAATGTAGCCATTGCCAATCACCTAGAAATGTTAAGACTTAGAAAACAAAACGCTGCTAAAGATTACAAGAAACTGGAAGTTGTGGAGAGCCATATTCGTTCACGTCTTGAAGACACACAGGACATAAATAAAGAAAGAAGATTTAATCAATGGAAAACGTTTAGAAAAGCTAAAAAAAAATCAAACAAAACGTTGGTAAGAGTTACAACGGACAGGAAGTTGTGGGGAGCCATGATCGCCAACGTGCTGAAGAGATATCGAACATGAACGAAGAAAGAACATATAGCTAATGGAAACCGTTGAGAAAATCTAAAAATTGGGGTAAACCAAACGTTGGTAATAGTTACAAGTAAATGGAAATGGTGGAGAGCCATGATTCTCCACGTTCTGTGGAGACATGGGAAATAAAAGAACGCGTAGCCAATGGGGACCATTTAGAAAAGCTAAAATGTTGAAAAAAACAACCATTGGTAGTAGTTAAAAGTGATTTGGAGTAGTGGAGAGCTTTTTTCACACAGGTCCTGAAGACGCGACATATAAAAGAAAAATAGATGTAGTCAATACAAGACGCTTAGAAAAGGTAAAAATTTGGAAACTTCGCTGTTAGTTAGATTAGACAATAGATAGGAAGAGGTGGAGAGCCTAAAACCACCCACGTCAATAAATGAACATGGGTCATAGAAGAAAAGGCTGGTGCATGTTATTGTTTGAGTGTGGTAAAAGCGATCGTTTATTCTTTGGATTTTTGTTCAATAAATTGAATTCGGGAATATGACGAGTAGCAAGAAGCGGAGAGATTTGATGTTATTTACGAAAGGTGAAATCGACAACAAGAAATCTATATTCTGTTCGATGAAAATAAGTTAAGTGCCCCGGCTAAAGTGCAGTGACGTCGAAATCAAGTCAGATATTTGTAAGTTATAAGTTTTTAAAACGTAAATATATTGACAGGTGGGAACTAAAGAAATGAGAGAGACTGAGAGGCACGAATAAAAGAGGTTGAGAGCCATAGAATTTGAGAGCAGATCGATAGATAGATAGATAGATAGATAGATAGATAGATAGATAGATAGATAGATAGATAGATAGATAGATAGAAATACAGAAACAGTAAGAGATAGATAGATAGATAGATAGATAGATAGATAGATAGATAGAAATAAAGAAACAGTAAGAGATAGATAGATAGAAAGAAAGAAACAGTAAGAGATAGATAGATAGAAACAGTTTTAGATAGATAGAAACAGTAAGAGATAGATATATAGATAGATAGAAAGAAAGAAACAGTAAGAGATAGATAGATAGATAGATAGATAGATAGATAGATAGAAAGAAAGAAACAGTAAGAGATAGATAGATATATAGAAATAAAGAAACAGTAAGAGATAGATAGATAGATAGATAGATAGATAGATAGATAGATAGATAGATAGATAGATAGAAATAAGGAAACAGTAAGAGATAGATAGATAGATAGATAGATAGATAGATAGATAGATAGATAGATAGAAATAAAGAAACAGTAAGAGATAGATAGATAGATAGATAGAAATAAAGAAACAGTAAGAGATAGATAGATAGATAGATAGAAAGAAACAGTAAGACATAGATAGATAGAAACAGTTTTAGATAGATAGAAACAGTAAGAGATAGATATATAGATAGATAGAAAGAAAGAAACAGTAAGAGATAGATAGATAGATAGATAGATAGATAGATAGATAGATAGATAGATAGATAGATAGAAACAGTTTTAGATAGATAGAAACAGTAAGAGATAGATATATAGATAGATAGAAAGAAAGAAAGAAACAGTAAGAGATAGATAGATAGATAGATAGATAGATAGATAGATAGAAACAGAATTAGATAGATAGATAGATAGAATGAAAGAAACAGTAAGAGATAGATAGATAGATAGATAGATAGATAGATAGATAGATAGATAGGTAGAAACAGAATTAGATAGATAGATAGATAGAAAGAAAGAAAGAAACAGTAAGAGATAGATAGATAGATAGATAGATAGAAATAAAGAAACAGTAAGAGATAGATAGATAGATAGATAGATAGATAGATAGATAGAAATAAAGAAACAGTAAGAGATAGATAGATAGATAGATAGATAGATAGATAGATAGATAGATAGAAATAAAGAAACAGTAAGAGATAGATAGATAGATAGATAGATAGATAGATAGATAGATAGAAATAAAGAAACAGTAAGAGATAGATAGATAGATAGATAGAAAGAAACAGTAAGAGATAGATAGATAGATAGAAAGAAAGAAACAGTAAGAGATAGATAGATAGATAGATAGATAGATAGATAGATAGATAGATAGAAACAGTTTTAGATAGATAGAAACAGTAAGAGATAGATAGATAGATAGATAGAAAGAAACAGTAAGAGATAGATAGATAAATAGAAAGAAAGAAATAGTAAGAGATAGATAGATAGATAGAAACAAAGAAAGAAACAGTAAGAGATAGATAGATAGATAGATAGATAGATAGATAGATAGATAGATAGAAACAGAATTAGATAGATAGAAAGAAAGAAAGAAACAGTAAGAGATAGATAGATAAATAGATAGAAACAGAATTAGATAGATAGATAGAAATAAAGAAACAGTAAGAGATAGATTGATAGACAGAAAGAAAGAAACAGTAAGAGATAGATAGATAGATAGATAGATAGATAGATAGATAGATAGATAGATAGATAAAAACAGAATTAGACAGATAGAAAGAAACAGTAAGATATATATATATATATATATATATATATATATATATATATATATAGATAGATAGATAGATAGATAGATAGAAAGAAAGAAACAGTAAGAGATAGATAGATAGAAACAGAATTAGATAGAAACAGAATTAGATAAATAGATAGATAGATAGATAGATAGATAGAAACAGAATTAGATAGATAGATAGATAGATAGATAGATAGATAGATAGATAGATAGATAGATAGATAGATGGATAGATAGAAAGAAAGAAACAGTAAGAGATAGATAGATAGAAACAGAATTAGATAGATAGATAGATAGATAGAAACAGAATTAGATAGAAACAGAATTAGATAGATAGATAGATAGATAGATAGATAGATAGATAGATAGATAGATAGATAGATAGGAATGGAAAGATAGACAAAGACGTATATAAGTGAAGTAACTGAGGGAATTATGTATATATATGCAGAAATAAAATCGAACTGGTACTAAAGGAATAAAATATATTGATATATTCAATGGTATATACGAGTCTGGTGACACTTTTTTCCCATCCATCAGAGAAACTTCACAAATAAGTTTAGCACTAAAAATGCTTCTCCGCTATTTTTTCCTCTCTTAATTCGTACAATCTCACTTCACTTATCGAGTTAAATATTTACCGTACATTTTACACGTTTGTTTTTGTTTTATTTTTTATTTTTAAATAAGTTCTGGTCTTTTTTTGAAAGACGTTCAAACTTCAAATTTTTTCTGTCATCAAAATTTCCACTCTTCATTTTGAATTTTTTTTAAAAAACAAAAAACAAAAAAAAACAACGGCTAACGCTAATAACAAATTCGGATAAAAAAATACATTGGTTCGCTCTTCAAAATCATCTGATAGTGAGATATCAGATCAAGAATGCTCAAGTTTTAAAAGCAATTAAATACCTTCCGAGTGCAGAAGAAAAAAGTTCGTCCATTCCATAAACGATTCTGACTTATATCTTCATCTTCATTATCCTTGCCACCTGATCAGCTCCGTTTCTATGTCTCGGCTCAGTGTCAACGTCTGAGTCGCTTTGACTGATCCACCAGTCCACTCAGTGACGTCAGCTCATTTTTTTTCCCGCTCTCTGCATTTCTTTCGCCTAAGATTCAAAAGTAGTTGGGCAACTCTATCCTGTAAAAACGGACATTTTATGGAAACCAGTTCAGTAATGCCTACCGTGCTAAGAGCTATGACAACATACTCCTCAAGGAGTCTATGAGAGCTGTGGCTCCCTAGTCCTCGGTGAGTCTACGCAATCTGCCTTCCAAAACTCCTATGAGAGTCGACGGATCCTCGAGTAGTCGACGGGACTTGAGAACTATGGCACCATACTACTCGGGAAGTCCATTGGACTTAAGAGCTGTCAATCCATACTTCTCAGGGAGTCCATCGGACTTGAAAGCTGTGATCCATACTCCTTAGAGATCTGTGGCTCCATACTCCTCGGGGAGTCTACGCGAGCTGTAGTCCCATACTCCTCAGGGAGTCTATGGAACTTTATAGCTGTTATCCCATACTCTTCAGAGAGTGCATTATATTTGAGAAATTTGGGCCCATATTCATCGGAGAGTCTATGAAACTTCAGTCCTTTGGCTTTATACTCCTCGGGTAGTCGACGACACTTGAGAGCTGTGGCCCTATACTACTCGGGGAGTTCATAGGACTTGCGAGTTATCACCCCATACTCCTCAGAGTGTATGGGATTTGAGATCTGTCGCCCATACTTCTCAGGAAGTCGACGGGACTTTAGTGAATGAGTTGGAGAAATGATAGGTTCGTATATTTCCTAATAATATCACTGGTTTGAATTCAGAATTCTTCTAGTTTGATTGTTAGAGAGACCCGACTTACATGCTATTTAACCCTTAAATGTAGAGAGAAGAAATGGATCCATACCTTTTTTTCCACATATATTACCGATGTCAGATGCACCGATGACACAATGCGAATGGTAAACTCGGAAATTAAACTGCAGGCCATCCGAGACGAGATATTAAAGTAGGTACCTCCACGAGGCACGCTAAAAAATCAGCCTACCGTGATGAAAAATGCTCCAAATTGAATAGAAACATAGTTTTATCGTCAAAATCCTTATGTTATTATTAAGAGTCAGGATCAAATTATTTTTTGATTACTTAATTAATTTTTTTACTCCTTTTTAGAACATTTGAAATTTTTATTAAAAAAAACTTGTTTTTCTTGCGTCAGCTTTTGTACTAACTTTTAGCACAGCAAATTTTAGCCTCTTTTTTGCGATGACAGTCACATTAATTTGGGAATTCTTGCATATTAAAATTAAATAATAAATAATTGTCGGATTTTAATAAGATTTTCACAACTTATTCACAAATGAATGAAATTATGAATTTTTTTATTAGAAAATCTTAGAAAATCTTCGCAAAATTATTTTTTTACATGTGTTTCAGCCTCTTACTTAATTTCATGAAAACTTGAGAAATTCAACGAGATAAATTTTATTAACTATATTAGTTAAAAGTAGAATTCTTTGAAGAAATTAAATCACGTCTTACAGAGAATCTGTTCTGAATCGAAAAATAAAAACGCAATAAAACTAAGACATTATTTAATTAGAGAAACTTTTAATTGCTTTTATGAATAACATATATTAAATACAATATTGTCTGAAGAAAAGAATTTCAACGAAAAATGAATTTTTAAAAGATTTGTTTTCATTTTATCACAATTTTAAATTGACTAAGTTATAAAGTTTTTTTTAAAAAAATTTCAATAAGATAATTTTTAGGAAGTATTAGTAAAACTATATTTATTAGTCATATATTGTAAAGCTTATTTGTTTTTGTATGTCTGATTACGTGCAGAATTTCTGAAGTATGGATATACAAACCGATAAATCTAGCATTTAAATCACACATGTTTTAAGGTTTGTCAATGAAACCTCAAACTTTATCGTCTGCGTCAACATACTTAACTATGAACGCGTTCGTCTGTCAATCGGGTGTAAATAAATCGATTAACACGTCAGAAAAACAAGACCCCGTAGTTAAATGCTTGTATACAACATTTTATGCTATAAGTAATATTTGTATCAAATCAGATTAATTTAACTTTAAATTTGCTAATTTTACTCGAATAACGTTTCAGAAATATATATTTTATTTTTGCAAGATTTTTAAAACCGAAAATTAACTTTTGTTTACAAATGTGTCAAAAATGACTGTTTTGATCGATTTTAATGCAAAAAAATCGTTTCCGATCAATATAATCTCTGTTTGAAATAAACCACAGAGAAAATCGGAAATTTTAAATCATTTAGCTTTCAATTAAAGCTAAAATGAAAGCTTTTTCATTTAAAAAAAATAATTTTAAACCTTAAAAATACTGATTTAGTGAAGGTACCTATACTAAAGGAAAGCGGGGATAAGATATATCAATTGTAAGACAACGTTTGATGGTTAGCAAGATTGGCAGTCCAAGATGCGAGCAACGAAGTGGGAACATGAGAAGGGAGCTAATAGAGAAATTTGTCTATCAGGGAAATGTTATAAAATACGACAGAAAATGTGATCTAGAAATCCAAAGTCATACTAGAATAGCGAAAGATCTCTTCCAAAATCTCTAAGAGTAAAATATCGTCGGGAACAAAACAAACAAAATAGTGCTCAACTGCTATATAATATTGAACCACTTATATGACAGTGAATGCTGGACAATTTCCTGACAGGAGACTTAGGCCAACAAGAAACAAAGAATAGTGTGCTGAAATGCCATGTAATATCAGTCACCTTAGATGACAGGGAATGCTGGACAATTTCCTGACAGATGAAGAGGAAACTTGAGGCAACAGAAACAACGAAAAGTGTGCTGAACTGCTATGTAATATGAATCCTCATATATGGCAGTGAATTCTGGACAATTTCCTCACAGATGAAGAGCCGAATTGGGGCAACAGAAACAAAGAAGAGTGCTGAACTGCTATGTAATATCAATTCTCCTATATGGCAGTGAATGATGATCAAGTTTCTCACAGATGGTGAGAAGACGTAAGGCAACAGAAACAAAGAAAAACTACTGTACTGCTATGTAATATCACTCCTCCTATATGTCATTGAATGCTAGACAATTTCCTCAGAGATGAAGATGAGACTTGCGGCAACAGAAACAACGAAAAGGGTGCTGAACTGCAATCTAATATCAATTATCCTATATGGCAATGAATGCTGGAGAATTTTCTCGCAGATGAAGAGGAGACTTGGGGCATCAGCAACAAAGAAAAGTGTTCTGAACTGCGATGTAATATCATTCCTCATGGCAGTGGATGCTGGACAATTGTCTCACATATGAAGAGGAGAGTTGAGGCAACAGAAAGAAAATAAAAAGAGTCCAGAAGATCCATGTATTATCAATCCTTCTATATAGCACTGAATGATGAACAATTTTCTCGTATTTGAAGTGAACACTTGAAATTGCTAAACATTTCCTTAATGAAAATCGCCAGTGGTTTAAAATACAAAGGACGTAACCTACAACGAAAGGTTACAAAATTTATTAAACATTGTACTTAATCATTGTTATGCGTGTGGTAATCACAGTGCAACAGGTTTTAATAAGTAAGGAAGTCTACTCAGGTATTTTATAGTCATTCCCCTTTGAGACCATATTATCTCGACCTCTTTGCGTGCGAGAAATAAGAGAGAAGGAAAGAAAAAACGCAAAATCTTTATAAACGTTATTTTTCCAATTAAATTAGATGTGCCATTCTAAAAACGAAGCCGGGTGACTGTGGGCCGCTATATACAATTTGCCCTTGACTGTTATCGATTCATCTTCGTTAGATAGGCATATCACTTCACTTTATTATCTGTGAATTGCCAAAACTATTGCGGAATGTTGAGTGTTTTTCCGTTGTCACGGTTTTGAATTCGCAGTTCTTCTTCTAGTCTGTCTGTAACTCTGAATTATAAAGACGAGTCTGAAACTATATCTTGTACCCACCTCCATCAGCTACGGGTTAGACAGCAGGGTATGCTATCTAACTAGCAGTGTATGCTATCTAACTCATTTCTTGTACCTACCTGGAGAGAGGTAGGTCCAAGATACGGCTTAGACAGCAGTGTATGCTGTCTAACCCGTAGATCAAGGGAGGTGTGTACAAGTTATAAATTCACACCTTTCCTTATAACATTACCGGCTTTGAATTCAGAAATGTCCATCAACCGCCTAGTCCGATTACCGTGGAAGTTTAGAGAGACCAGTCTACCATGCTCTTTAACCCATAGGCAGTGAGATGTGTGAGTGGAGTAATGGATAGCGCCTCTGAATGT
>OZ038502.1:29117464-29147464 GCA_964036315.1 Acanthosepion esculentum | reverse complement strand
TTAAGTTTTATTATTTAACTAATTATTTAATTAATTTTATTATTTTAAACTAATTAATGAATGAATAAAATCAAAATACCGTGACTTGAGAGATTATTGCGCCTTAAACTCACGCCGGACCTCAAATGGAACTTGTATATATTTCACTATTTTAAAAAACAATTTAATGATTAAAATAACAAATACTTATTTAATAAAAATGCAATATTGTTTTATGCATATCTTTTCTTTAAGTTTACATATATATATATATATATATATATATATATATATATATATATATATATATATACACATACAGTGTAACCCGGATATAAGAGACCCGAATATAAGAGAGATTTTCTCTGGTCCCAAATTAGAGCCATACTTACCTAAACAAAATAGACCAAACCCGGATTATAAGAGAAACCCGGATATAAAACACTTATTATCCGGTCCCGACAACTCTCTTATATCCGGGTTACACTGTGTATATATATATATATATATATATATATATATATATATATATATATATATATATATATATATATGTATAATTATGGTAAAATATAATTTTGTGTAGAAGTACAAACAGGTAACGGGGTGCAAAGTACAGTTGATCTTACTAGGGTGCGTTGCTTAGTACAATAAATTTTCTTTCATTTTTTGGGAAAAGTTAAAAGTTTTATTATTTAACAGATAAAAGACTCCCACTATTTTAAAAACAATTTAATCTATCTCTCTATCTATATATAAAACTCAGTGACCTCCGTTAATTCAACCGTCACGCCCTCTAAAATAGCCATACATTGGCCGATCGAAACCCAATTTTGGAGAGAAGTGCAAACAGTTAAGCGGGTACAAAGTACTTTTATAAGGGTGGGTAAAAACCGCGAAGTAGGGTTTTTGTCAAAGTATTTTTCCAAACAAATCAGCTATACGAATTTCAGCGATTGGTTTGTGGAATTGAACGAAACGTGGTGATTGTAAATTTCAACAGAAAAAAATGTTAGCGATAGCTTCAACAATACTAAATACTGTCCGTCCTGGGTATGACGATAAACTACGTCCAGCAGCAAGGCCTCTGATCGGGAGGTTTTGAGGAGCGTGGAACCACCTCTTAATTGCTAGTGTTCTCAGGTCCACCCTGACCCGGGGTGGTAGCACCTGTTAGGGTCTCAGCTATGGGCAAATAGTTAAACCCGAAACTGAGGTAAAAAGCATTTTGAAAGTGTAAAAATAGGTATTAATACCAGAAATACTTTGTCAAAAATTATTACCAGAAATAAATTTTTGAAGAAAAAAAGCTATTACCAGCAATACGTTTTTGAAAAAAAAATATTACCAGCAATAATCTTTTTTAAATAATATTACCAGCCATACATTTTTGAGGAAAAAATATTACCAGCAATAGATTTTTGACGAAACAAAAATATTACCTGAAAAAAAAAACGTTATCGACATTAAATGACCCATTGATGTCGATTTGCCGTAAAAAAACAAAACAAAAAAAAAACTAAATACTGTGTAGATTTCAACAAAATGAGAAGGATTTGCAAAAATAATTCTAGTAGATGATATGGCAAGGCTAGCTCGGCTCTCTAGATTTGATTAACAGCCAGGTTAGAAGAAAAACAACTCTTAGTCCAAAACCGGTAATATATTTAGAACAAAAGGTACGAATCTATCTCTTCTCCCCATATCTATGGGTTAAACAGAAAAGTAGACGGATCTCTCTAACATTGCGTGGCATTCAGACTAGAAGAATTCTGAATTCAAAACCAGTAATATTGTTAGGAAATGTATCAACTTATCTTTTCTCCGAGTCATTCGCTAAAGACCCGTCGACTCCCCGAGGAGTATGAGGTGATAGCTCTCAAGTCCAATAGACTCCTACAGAAGTCTAGAGCCACAGCTCTCTTTTTGCGCACAAGAAAGTCATCGTCTTGTTTCGATTGTTAGGAAATGTATCAACTTATCTTTTCTCCGAGTCATTCGCTAAAGACCCGTCGACTCCCCGAGGAGTATGAGGTGATAGCTCTCAAGTCCAATAGACTCCTACAGAAGTCTAGAGCCACAGCTCTCTTTTTGCGCACAAGAAAGTCATCGTCTTCTTTCGATTGGAAGGGCTTCTCCTTTGGTCTAAACGCTGAGTCGGAATAGTCCTTTTTTCTCTTTTTTACTTTTGTTCTCAGCGATACACTCAAATATATGGCATTATTATTTAATTTTCCTCTTGTTTTGAGGAGCGTGGAACCATCTCTACACTGTTGTTGTCCACCTTTAATCTGTTAGGGTCCAAGCTATAAGGAAATAGTGCGACCATCAAGCAAAAATACTATGAAAGTATAAAAATACATTTTTATATAAAAACAATAACAATACATATTTATAATAAAATTACCGACAATACACTTTTATAGCAAAATGACCAACAATAAATTTTATCTGTAGTTGAAAGCATATAACTGTATTCAAAATATTTAGATTACGGCATTAAATAACCCATAGAGATGTAGCTATGCCGCTAAACAAAATCATGGAAGATTGCTATGCAACGACAAAAATCGTGCATGTGAAACGCAGGTAGCAATCTTCCATGCAAACAAACTATCATTGTTACATAAATTACCATCTTTAATCTCCGATGATGGCTTATGTAAGTCGAAAGCTTAGAAAGGATTAAGAATAAAAACATATATCAACATGATGATTTTCTTCCGTCTTTTAATGATAATGTTATTCAGCTTATCAGAAGTTATGAAAGGATTTTGTTTAAAATAAATAAACAAAACCTGTCTATATTATTTAATGAAACATGTATTAAGGAAAAATGCTGCCTAAATACACAAAATTTAAATATATATATATATATATATATATATATATATATATATATATATATATATATATATAGAGAGAGAGAGAGAGAGAGAGAGAGAGAGAGAGAGAGAGAGAGTTAATTCAACTGAAGGTGATAATGCTACTAAGATGCAATGGGCTACTGGGAATGAAAGAAAATGAGAAGCCTCTGGAAGGCACCGGAGATCCGATCCCAAACTAGAAACAAGGGATAAACTCCTATTCCTGTTCAAAAGACCAAGGAGGAGTGTGAGTCGGGCGATAGACTAACCTATCTACTTTACTAACGTTCACAGCTAAATTGAAGTGGAAAGACTATACTGAATCCATTGCTGGGTGAAAAGAAAGTTGGTTCACTGAGTCATGCGAGACAATTTTTCCCTCCAGAATCTATCTTACATATCTATAAATCTACCACTCGACTATGCGAAGAATATTGCTGCTAAATATGGTCCGTTGCCCCGGGTATTTACCTTGAGCTCCTTGAGAAGAATCAGTAATATCATCGGTCCTGATCTGGCATCTCGGCTTCAGTCACTTACCCACCGCCGTAGGGTTGCCTGTTTATGACTTTTCTATCAGGTCATCCCATAAGTTCTGTCCGAATTTAGAATAAAGAAAACAAGTGACCAAATGTTACATTTAATTACAGATTCAATCAACAATGTATTTTCCCTGATTATCTATGACTTCCTTCCATCTATTAACAAGCTTACTAATTCCATTACTATAAAATTCTTTTGGCTTTGATTCGAAGAACTCACAAATGTCAGTTTTAACCTCTTCCTGTTTTACAAAAGCTGTTTCTTCCAAATGATTCTGAAAGCTACGAAACAAATGATAGTCTGAAAGAGCAAGGTCGGGAGAATAAGGTGGATGAGGAATTTTCTCCCAACCAAGTTCTTCGATCTTTTGTGACGTGACTCTTGCTGTGTGTCGTCGCGCATTGTCCTGATGAAACATCACCCGTTTTCGATTCACTAGAGCAGGTCTTTTTCCCCTCAAAGCTTGGTTCAAACGCTCTAATTGCTGACAGTATATTTGAGCATTAATTGTTGCATTAGGTGGTAAGAATTCCAAGTGGATTATTCCTTGGCCATCCCATCAGATTGAAAGAAGAACCTTTTGCCCATGAAGTTCCCTTCTTGGCTGTGGTTGGGGTCCTTCCCCTTTACCAAGCCACTGTCTACGACGCTTAAGATTTCGATAAAAGATCCATTTTCGTCGCCAGTCACAAGTCTATCCAAAAAAGGTGAGAATGGAGAGAAGAGCAGATGTCAACTCGGGATTTGAGGTTGTTTTCAGACAATTCATGAGGCACCCATTGTCCAAGTTTAGGAACTTTTCCAAATTGTTGAAGATGACGATGAACAGTTCTATGGTGTGAACAGAGAATCACTGCCAATTCCTCAACTGATAAAGCAGGATTTTCTTCAAGGGCTGCTTCAAGAAGCTTTTCATCAAACTCAAATGGACGTCCGGTTCGATCTTCATCTTCAAGGGTGAAATCTCCACCTCTGAATTTTGCAAACCGTCTTCTGCAAGTTCTTTCATTCACACATTCCTCTCCATAAACTGAGTGAATGTTTCTAGCCGCTTCGGCTGCCGAGTTTCCTTTCTTGAACTCATAAAGCATTATGTGCCTCAAATGATTTTTGGGTACTTCCATGTTAGCAGGGTTTTAATCAAACAAAATTTAATTTCATTGTTCTCTGAAATAAAATTTGATCAGTTTAAATGCATCTAAACATAAAAATAATGTTCAGCTCCATTAGACATTACTCTTTAAATTTCGTTCATTTTAACAAAAAGTTAAAATTCGGACAGAACTTATGGGATGGCCTAACATAAATATTTTCTTGGTAATTGTTCGGATGAGCTCCTCGCTATCGTAGCTGGAAGTTTTTTTTATTAAAATGCAGTACTAGACTGGCGTCGAGGTCTCATCAATTTACAGTTGAACTGGCTAGATGTATCCGTAAGTTATACACTCACAGTTTCTATTCTCGCACTTCTCGCTTGTGGAACTCCCTTCCGGCTCCATGCTTTCCAGGCAACTTTAATCTGCAAAAATTTAAATGCAATGTCAATCGCTATCTACTGTCCACCTGATTACTCTTTCCGCTTCCTGCTCATTATTAATGTTTCAACTCCTAATTCCTCAGCACCCTGTAACCCCTTGTGTCTTAGTGGCTTTAGTGCCTTGCATGGGGTGATACCTATTAAAACAAAAAATAACCAAAATGTTTGTTTGCTGTAGGTAAGTTATTTTTTCCTATCGTGTTTGTCTCGAAAAAAATACCTTAAACATAATTGTTCGAATATTTTACGCATTCACGATTTCGTAAGGACGTGCAGGTAGTGGTAACGGATATCAACGCTGAAAGTGAAATCGGGGAATCGAGTTCAAATTCCGGATTAGGCTGTTATGCTCACTTTCTCATAATTGCCCCTGTAAAAGGCACGAATACGTCCCCAAACACCCTGCAGAGACGACTGAGTTCGCTGTACTTAGGAGTCAACCAGACTTAGAGAAAGAAAACTGAATTCGAAAGAGAGACTACTCCACTATCTTTCCAGAGAACGTTTAGCAAATTCACGGAGAAGTCAAATATCCGGAGCATCATACTGGTCAATGTCCTCACAGCATCTGGCATTACAAGAAAACTATCTTACTAAACATTACTTTCTAATTTTTTTACATCGACACACGATTAACCGCAGAAGGCCGCAAAACTGAAAATCAAAAAAAATATTCCTATTTAATTATTGTTGGCAAACTCGCAAATAATCAAATCAGTGTACATTAAATCAGCGAAAATCGATATTAGTCGATATATTGATATGAGTAGATAGATAGATAGATAGATAGATAGATAGATAGATAGATAGATAGATAATGAACAAACGTTAGATAAACAGACGATAGATAGATAGATAGATATGAACAGACTGAGATAGATAGATAGATAGATAGATAGATAGATAGATAGATAGATAGATAGATATGAACAGACTGAGATAGATAGATAGATAGATAGATAGATAGATAGATAGATAGATAGATAGATAGATATGAACAGACTGAGATAGATAGATAGATAGATATGAACAGACTGAGATAGATAGATAGATAGATAGATAGATAGATAGATAGATAGATAGATATGAACAGACTGAGATAGATAGATAGATAGATAGATAGATAGATAGATAGATAGATAGATAGATAGATAGATATGAACAGACTGAGATAGATAGATAGATAGATAGATAGATAGATAGATAGATAGATAGATAGATATGAACAGACTGAGATAGATAGATAGATAGATATGAACAGACTGAGATAGATAGATAGATAGATAGATATGAACAGACTGAGATAGATAGATAGATAAATATGAACAGACTGAGATAGATAGATAGATAGATAGATAGATAGATAGATAGATAGATAGATAGATAGATAGATAGATAGATAGATAGATAGTAATACTTTTTCGATATATGGCAAACAAGACAAAATGGCATGGGTAGGAGAACAGATTTCGTTTTGCCACAAAAATTGCCTTCTTAGCGGAAGTAATAAAATGACCAAAGGAAAATATATACCTAATTCCCATAAATATGGAAATCTAATTTCGAGTTGGCCAGTTGTCGAGAGTCCGTGATGCGTCTGGCTCAGATAGGAAATTTGCCAGCCCGATGGCCGGTCAGCTTGAAAGGAACAGACTTCATTGACAGAAAGAACTCTTTGTCCAGGCTCAAATTATAAAATGGGCCGAATTTTTTCCAGTGATAGGTCTGGTAGCTACATCCAAACAAAATTGGCATTATCTGCTCTTTTCACGACTACTAAATATTGTTAAAATGTCGATATAAAATTGGGGGACACAGTTACTAGAATAAGGCGCATATTCTGGGTTCGATTGGAAGGACTTCTCCATTGGTCTAAATGCTAAGTCGGAATTTTTCTTTTTTTTTCTCAGTGATACACTTAAATACATAACATTATTATTTGATTTGATTTTCAGTCTGGTATCATTACATTTTTATCACAACATTTCCGCCGGTAAACATGGCGTATCGGTTAAGTCTTCCGGAAAGTTTGTGGTCAATGTTGAGTATTATGTCTCAATTTCCGGTCACTAGCAGCCTTCGCTTCCGGAAGCCGGAAGTTAAATATTTTGGTATTTCTACGCTATTAACCTTATTAACCTGTATCAAAAGCTGTACAAAAATAAATGATTATAAGCAAACAAAGTGTTTGTCTTGTAAAAATATAGATACAGTTGTTTGTATGACTGGGAAAAAGATTTGCCGCATTTGACGGCATATAAGGCGCACTTTTTTTTACTAAAAATATCTTTTAAAATTACCCTTCGTTTTTTATACCATATAAAGGTTTCGAAATTAGCTACCTGGCAACTTCTATTAGCTTAGATTTTAGAGTAACTTTCATATACCTATTGTCATTATTTAAAAGGCAGATTAAAAAGTGTTATCATTGATAATATTCATTATATTAATTTCATCACGTTTAATATTATAGTACTTTCACTAAAACTATATACAATAAATTCATATTATATATTTGTAAAATATATTTATTGCATTAATATTTTTCTTGCGATACATTCCGGTTGCATTGGTATAAATACAATCAGAATTTTTATATCCTAATTATTCCATGATAGATAATAAGTATCAGAGTTTTGATATCGAAGACGACGAATTTTATGGATTTGAAAATGAATCAAATTTTAATGGTAACTGTACTGTTTTGCTCAATTGCAATAATTGTTTTTTTTCTTACCTTTCGAAATAATAAAGTTTTATAGGCCCGTGTTCTTTTTTCCTATTATTTTTCCTAAAATTGTAATCATGGCTTGTTTAACCAAAATAATACCTCATAAATATAACCTAGACTGTATCATTTACTAATAATTTTACTAATTTTACTAATTACTAATTTTTTCTTGATTTGCCCTGCTGAAATTGGGTTGCGTCTTATACACCGTCAAATAGGGTACTTTATTTATTCAATTCGCTAATACATTGTTTAGGAGGAGCGTTATGGTGTGATGGAGAACGCATCCAAATGCGGAGAACCGAGTTCGAATTTCAGTCGGGTTCGTTACATTAACTTTACGCAAAAATACATCTTGAAAGATATGAATTCATCCCGTCTCCAGGTATGAGTTGAATAATATAACCGACTGTATCTTATATCAGAGGTCGGCCATCTACGGCACGCGTGTCATACGTGGCATGCCAGGCAATATCTAATGGCACTCTGCCGCAAATTATATCACAATAACCGAACCAATAACTACTACAACGCAGAGAAGATATTTAGCTGTTTCAATTTTAACATATACTAAAGTATTTAAAGACATTTTTATGTTTAACATTCTTTTTATAGATACAAATATTTAAGTAAATGCTCTGTTTATAATAAACAGTATTAAATGACATTTACCGGCCTGAATGTCCGAGAAATTTTCATAGAAAATATTCGTCCTCCGACAGGATTCGAATCTGTATCCTATACGGAACCGTCATATAGCCAGAAGTGCCTTTTAACCGATTCGGCGACAGAGGATCGTTCGGTAGGCAAGGTCGAATTTACTTCTTTTAAAATTCAATAAACTTTAAAGCAGTAAATTCAACCTTGCCTACCGTCAGGCTATAGGAAGGTTCCGTATAGGATACAGGTTGGAATGCTGTCGGAGGACGAACTGATTATGATATCTTGTGTGAGAAACACCAAGATTAAGGTAGTCACCAGCTGAATGGACAAAGATTGAATGACATCAAAATTTATTATGACATCTCATTTGAGAAACACCAAGATTAAGGTAGTCACCAGCTGAATGGACAAAGATTGAATGACATCAAAATTTATTATGACATCTCATTTGAGAAACACCAAGATTAAGGTAGTCACCAGCTGAATGGACAAAGATTGAATGACATCAAAATTTATTATGACATCTCATTTGAGAAACACCAAAATTAAGGTAGCCACCAGCTGAATGGACAAAGATTGAATGACATCAAAATTTATTATGACATCTCATTTGAGAAACACCAAGATTAAGGTAGTCACCAGCTGAATGGACAAAGATTGAATGACATCAAAATTTATTATGACATCTCATTTGAGAAACACCAAGATTAAGGTAGTCACCAGCTGAATGGACAAAGATTGAATGACATCAAAATTTATTATGACATCTCATTTGAGAAACACCAAGATTAAGGTAGTCACTAGCGGAATGGACTAAGACTGAATGACATCATCAACATTGATTATGATATCTTGTGTGAGAAACACAACGATCAAGGTAGTGACTAGCTGAATGGATTAAGACCGAATGACACCATCAAAATGATATCTTGTGTGATAAGCACCAAGATCAAGCTAGTCACTAGCTGAATGGACTAAGACTGAATGACACTATCAAATTTGATTATGATATACTGTGTCAGAAACACCAAGATCAAGGTAGACACTAGCTGAATGGACTAAGACTGAATGACACCATCAAAATTGATTATGATGTCTTGTGTGAGAAACACCAAGATCAAGGTAGACACTAGTTGAATTCACTATGTTATGTGTCATGTGTGATACATTTCTTAGGCGAGCATCTATCTTTCGATACATGCCTGACGAGGCATTTTTCCCCCAGTAGTTTGCCATTTCTTTCTTACATACACTGTGCCATGTGTCCTTGAGGGTGTTTCATTAAGAAGTTTTAAAGTCAGCAGTAATTAAATCAGTGATATATATATATATATATATATATATATATATATATAGTCAAACCTAATGAGCCAGACACACCTACCAAGGTTTCACTTAGGCAGATCGTCAGCCGACCCTGACGATCTGCCTAAGTGAAACCTTGGTAGGTGTGTCTGGCTCATTAGGTTTGACTAGGTTTGCTCTACGCTTGTATTGAGCTCTTTAGTTAGTTGTTTACTCGTATCGGGGTTTTTTCTTTGGGCCTTGAACCTGTATCTGTGCGATTATTTTCGACAGACTTTCATGTTCCTGGCTCTTTCTTTTTTTAAAACCTTCTTTTCCTTCGTGATTGATTTGGCTGTTGTTAAATCAAGAGTTCGAAGGTTTTTCGACACGAGTATAGTTACCTATATTTATATATATATATATATATATATATCATTTAGACCTTATATTTAATTGATGCCCATATTTGAGTAGACGCTTTGATTTTATTTTTAAACTGTATATTTATTATCGTCTACTAGTCTAAATATTCCAAAAGTCTTATTGAAGAAAAGGGCAAATACAGTGCGTCTACTGAAAAATGGGTATCCATTAAAAATAAAGTTTTATTGATAAAAATCTGTCGGATTAATAAATAAATGGCCATTACTTTGGATTACATTTGGATCCGAAACAGGGCAGCTATGATAATTTCGAGGAATCTATAACAAGTAGGATTTCGCTTAAAGCCACTATTCAGACTGCCTTTATAGGCAATGTACTTCGTGGCTGAGTATAAGCATGTCGGATCAATGACGTATTCCTCTGCCACTGGGGATGCAGGTTCGACTCCTGCCGGAAGGCGCATATTTTTCTTTAATGTGATTTCTTAAATATTCAAGTCGATAGCCAAAAAATATACTACAGTATTTACATTAGTCGGACTATTGTCCTCATCTTTGTCGCCATATTTGTCACAACTTTTCGGCCGTTGTACGCTCCGGCCTTCTTCAGGTGGTTGGAATTTCGACCCGAACCCTTTATTTCGATCACTGGGGTAGACTGTTCTAGTTCCACGAGCCATGTTTGATGGATGTCAGTTATCAGTTATCTCCTGGTAATTTTCCCTCTGAAAGTTCTCCACTGCCTGAACCGGGTATTGAACTCACACTCTTTGGGTCTGTCACTGGATCTAACCAACGCCTTTATCCACTGTACCATGTGTCCTTGAGGACACATGACATCCATCAAACATGGCTCGTGGAACTAGAACAGTCTACCCCAGTGATCGAAATAAAGGGTTCGGTTCGAAATTCCAACCACCTGAAGAAGGCCGGAGCGTACAACGGCCGAAACGTTGTGACAAATATGGCGACAAAGATGAGGACAATAGTCCGACTAATGTAAATACTGTACATAATACCTCATCTCAGAAATATAGACAGACTCTGAAAAAATATACTGTTAAAAAAAACAGATCGTCTACTCAAATATGAGTATCCATTAAAAATGAGGTTTTATTGATATAAATCTATCGGATGAATACATAAAAAATGTTCTATTTCTTCGAAAATATACATATACATATAGTGGCTGTCGACTGACAAAGCGAGTATGAACATCACTGACATGTCCAAACCTTAATGGATGTATGCTTCGTACATTATATATATATATATATATATATATATATATATATATATATATATATATATATATAATGTACGAAGCATACATCCATTAACATCCATCATTGACAGTCTCTTTCATGCTGAAACAACTGACGTTTGCTTTTAAGTATTAATAAAAACGTCACATTGGGTGTTGACTTCAATGTCCACTTTTATATTTACATACCCTCAATCCCTGATACTGAGCATTTTAACCCATAAATATAGCATGCCTTAAAACTAATTTGTATCATATATATATATATATATATATATATATATATATATATATATATATATATATATATATATATATATGCAAGTTTCATTAAAAACGACAGACAAGGTACTACGGTTAAGTTTTTTATTTAATTTTTCTTGTGTACGAACAAGAGTTTTATTTGCTGGACAAAGGGTGTGTAAGAACTGTCCAAATGTTTTATTTTTCCGAGCGCTTTCGGCTATATCTTTAGCCATTATCAAGGATGATTTGATTTTTCTGTTTAATTGAGTGTGTGCATTTTGTGTATGTCTTAGTGTGTAGTAGATTGCTGCCTAAATATACAACTATATATATATATATATATATATATATATATATATATATATATATATATATTCATCACGTAAGCGTTATTTTTTTATTGATACCTATTACTCTGTTTTTTTTAATTTGTAAACAGTATATTTATTGTCGTCTACCGGCCTTAATATTCGATTCGAGAAATCTTATTGGGGAAACGGTCAGTATATATATATATATATATATCTATGTACACACACACACACACACACACATATATATATATATATATATATATATATATATATATATATATATATATGTACACACACACACACACACACACATATATATATATATATATATATATATATATATATATATGTACACACACACACACACACACACACACACACACAGATATATATATATATATATATATATATATATATATATATATATATATATATATATATATATAAACAGGATACTAATGGATTTCGGTTGGGACAAAGTCCAGTCAATATCAAGACATTATGAAATAAACTTTATTGAAATGCAGAGGCAAAATTCACTGTAAACAGAGATGGGACAATTCGTCGTCGGTAAGTTCATTGCTGTTCAATTTGTCGTGAGGTCGCATAGTCGATCGGATAATTCGTCTCTCGTATCTTTTGTAATTGGTTTACGCTTGTTGGTTTGAACAATGCTTGCTGGATCAACATTGACCACCTGCACGCTCAACATTTCAGCGAAAGGCGAAAAATAAAATTATAGATAAAAGAAATTAAATCTGTGGTGTACTGGAAGGTGTGAAAATCATGAAAGCAAGGCGAGACATTAGTTCAAATGAAATTTACAAAGATTTTATGGCGATCTGATTATATAACCATGAGTGCAAGAGAAGTCGTCTGTTGGAAAGAATTTTAAAGAGACTCTTTATAGCAGACGACATTCTTTCTCGTTTTGAAAAGAAGAGCCCATCCATTGGAGCAAAAAAAAAAAATATGGAGCAGTAAATGAAATAAAATTGTAACCACAATATAAATTATAGAGTATTAATAAAAAAAGATTTCGAAAATTGATTACAAACAAATATGAAGGGATGGAAACACATTCAACACATTAGTTGATAGGAAAAGGTGCAAAGTTATTAGAATAGATGATTTTTTTCAATTTTGTTTAAATACTTCTTTTTGATGTTTCTTTTTCATATTTTGTATAAATTTAGATTGTTATATGTATCAATCTTTAAAATGGCAGCAATTTGCGAAAAGTGAGATAGCACATAAAGGGAACTATAGGAACACCCACAGAACGTGGGAGGGTATGTCAGATATTATCCGCATTTTCGCCATAACTTTTCTATAGGTGTGTCACAGTGTCTTATATATATATATACATATATATATATATATATATATATATATATATATATATATATATATATATATATATATATATATATATGCAGAAATATAGTCTTAAAGTGTGCTATATTTATGGGGTAAAGTGCTCAATATCAGAGATAGAGCGTGTGTAAATATAAAAGTGGACATGGAAGTCAGCACTTAGAGGCGACAGTCTGTTTCATGCTAGTGCAATCGTCAGGCGACTAGTGCTGTTATTTTTCTCGGCTATTTATATAAGGGTCAGTGGTGCATTATTGGTAGTCTATTTTGGCGGTTACTTTTACCGGAAGTGGCTTATTTGTTTATTTATTTATGTCAAATTGTTTTGCTTGTTTTTTGTTTGTTTTTTTATTTTTATTTTTATTTTTTATCTTATATATTTATTTATTTATTCTTTTATTTTGATCGGTGTTTTTGGTTAACGTAGTAAAAATTTGTTTATATAGCTTATTGTTGGTAGTCTATAATGGCCGTCATTACCGGAAATCGCTTGTTCGCTTATTTATTTGGGTCAAATTGTTTTGCTTGTTTTTATTTATTTTCATTTTTATTTTTTATCTTATATATTTGTTTATTTGTCATTGATTAAATCTGTTTGTTGAATTTGTGGTTTTTTCTGACTATTATTTAGGTGGGAACAGTTTTTAATTTATCTATTTAGGTTGGTTATCTTTATTTGTTTTTGTTTTGTTTTGTTTTTTAAACGGCTAGTTTATCGTAATCCGTTGTTAGTTTATTTATATATTTGGATGTATTTAGATCGATTTATTATACTTGTTGTTATTTATTTGTTACACTATATCTTTTTGGCTTTCGGTTTTTAAGTAACGTAGTATATTATCTTTTATTAATGTTTTTTTTTTTTTTTTTTTTTTTTATTATTATTTTTATTTGTATAACAGTTATAACTTTCGTCCGTTCTTTTGTTTTGATTTTGTTTCGTATATTCTAACAGGTGTGGTTTTATGATTTGTTTGGAGTAATTTATTTTGCTTATTTTATTGTTGTTTGTTTATATATTTATTTATTTTTCTATTTTAAGTTACGTAGTAAAAATTTGTTTTCATGTCTACATTTTGAGATTAGCTCGGATCTTTTATTTAATAATTTATTTTCATCTGGGAAGGTAATGATAGCTATTTTTTCCTCCAAGCAAAGTTTGCAGGTTTTTGATAGGTTGTTGTAGGCTGATGATTTTTTCCTTATTTTCCAAGATATTTTTGGTGTGGTGTGTGTTTTGTTTTTTATTTCCCAGATATACTTAGAAAGCATTGTGCTGTTCGCATATTTACTATTTGTGAAAGACAATTTGTGTACATAATTTCTTTGTTTCCATGGTCCTTCGGTTACTCCTATAGTAAAGATATAGTGTAACAAATAAATAACAACAAGTATAATAAATCGATCTAAATACATCCAAATATATAAATAAACTAACAACGGATTACGATAAACTAGCCGTTTAAAAAACAAAACAAAACAAAAACAAATAAAGATAACCAACCTAAATAGATAAATTAAAAACTGTTCCCACCTAAATAATAGTCAGAAAAAACCACAAATTCAACAAACAGATTTAATCAATGACAAATAAACAAATATATAAGATAAAAAATAAAAATGAAAATAAATAAAAACAAGCAAAACAATTTGACCCAAATAAATAAGCGAACAAGCGATTTCCGGTAATGACGGCCATTATAGACTACCAACAATAAGCTATATAAACAAATTTTTACTACGTTAACCAAAAACACCGATCAAAATAAAAGAATAAATAAATAAATATATAAGATAAAAAATAAAAATAAAAATAAAAAAACAAGCAAAACAATTTGACATAAATAAATAAACAAATAAGCCACTTCCGGTAAAAGTAACCGCCAAAATAGACTACCCATAATGCACCACTGACCCTTATATAAATAGCCGAGAAAAATAACAGCACTAGTCGCCTGACGATTGCACTAGCATGAAACAGACTGTCGCCTCTAAGTGCTGACTTCCATGTCCACTTTTATATTTATATATATATATATATATATATATATAATGAAATGAATGTCCGACAATTATTTTAAGACATTTTTAATGTTTATACATTCTTTTTTATAGATACAAATATTTTAGTAAATGCTCTGTTTATAATAGACAGTATTAACAACATCTACAGGCCTGAATGTCCGAGAAATTTTTCATGGAACATATACGTCCTCCGACAGGAATCGAACCTGTATCCTTCTTCAGGTGTTTGGAATGTCGAACTGAACCCTTTATTTCGCTCACTGGGGTAGACTGTTCTAGTTCCACATGCCATGTCTAATGGATGTCAGGTATCAGTTACCTCCTGTTAATTCACCTCTACAAGTTCTCCACCGCCTGAAACATGTATTAAATTCACAACTCTTTGGGTCCTGTCACTGGATCTAACCAACGTCTATATAATTGTGCCATGTTTCCTGAAGAAGGCTGAAGCGTACAACGGCCGAAACGTTGTGATAAATATGGATGAGAACAATACTTCGAATAATGTACATAATACCTCATCTCAGAAATATCGACAGATGCATTTATTTCAAAAGTAAAACTATGAGACCTAATCGCCAATCTAGTTATATGCTTAAATTCATGTGGTGGGGGTACTAAGGATGAAAGCGAATTAGAACAAATTTTCATGAAAATATTTATAAAGAAGACACAGAAAATCAATGACATGGCAATGTTAAAGTGAGTTCAAGATGTCAGGTCAGGACCGATAACAGTAGAGACACTTCTCTGGAATTTATCAAGAACCTCGAGATATATATCAGGTGCATGAACAGGTTACCATCACCCATCATGGTGGAAGACAAAAAAAAGGTTCTCTTCTTCTTTACGTCTCGTGTCTCCTCTGGACGTATTCGATCATGGCTCTCCACAATTTCCTGTCCTTTGTAGCTCTTAATAAGTTTTGTCTTTCTGTTATTTCTCCCAAGCCATGTTCTGCCATCCATTTAATTAAGCTCACCAAGTGTATTATGCGGTGCTTTCCTCTGCTCCTCTTGCTCTCAATCTGCCCCGTGAGAATCGGATTTTACAAACCATCCTTCCGCATTTTGTGGCCCAGAAACCTCAATTCTCTTCCTGGTGTTAAGTATTAGTTTTTTTCATTTCCATTCCAATTTCGTGGTACCCTCAGCATCCTTCTGTAGAACCAAATTTCTGTTTCTTTACGTCTCCTCTTCATCTTTGAAGAGATCGACCAGCACTCACTGCTCTACGGGAGGAAAGATATCATAGCAGTTCCGCGCTTTTTTCTTTGACTCTGTTGCCTCAAATCTCGTCTTTATCTGTGAAGAAATCGTCCAGTATTCACTGCCATATAGGAAGACTGATAGAAGATTGCATTTCAGCAATCTTTGTTTCTGTTGCCTCAAGTCTCCTCTTCTTCTGTGAGGAAATTGTCCAGCATTACCTGTCATATAGGAGGATTTGTGTTACATAGCAGTTCAGCTATTCAGTTTTCTCCGTTTCTTTTCCTTCAAGTCTCCTGTTCACCTCAAGTCTCCTCTTCATCTGCGAGGAAATTTTCCAGCATTACCTGCCATATAGGAGGATTTGTGTTACATAGCAGTTCAGCTATTCAGTTTTCTCCGTTTCTTTTCCTTCAAGTCTCCTGTTCACCTCAAGTCTCCTCTTCATCTATGAGGAAATTGTCCAGCATTACCTGCCACATAGGAGGGTTGATATTACATAGTAGTTAAGCACCTTTTTCTTTCTTTCTGTTGCCTGAAGTCTCCTTATCTGTGAGGAAAATGTCCAGCATTCACTGCCATGTAGGAGGATTTATATTACATAGCAGTTCAGCACTCTTTTCTTCGTTTCTGTTACCTCAAGTTTCCTGTTCACCTGTGAGGAAATTGTCCAGCATTCACTGCCATATAAGAGGGCAATGTTGGGATAGTCCATACACCGTGGACACCCCCAAAATACTAAATGAATCGTTCGTAGCAAGATTGGCAAATCGGGTCCGTTGACACAGAGTCGACCAATCAGGTCGGTTGATACATGTTCCCGCCAAGGCGCGAACTTCGAAACAGAATGGAACACGCTGTTTCTAAGAAACGCGCTGTTTCTAAGAAACGAGCAGTTTGCACGAAGATCCAAACCGACAAACACACGTTTCGTCGATCTGCGAATGTCTCTCCAACTCTGTCTCTATGAAACTCGGCTAACCTGAATAAGCAAACTCATCGAAGACGCCTGAGCTATTATTATATGAAGTTGACTTCTTCCCGTTCAACTATTACCAAAGAAATATTGCCTCAAATCACTTAAAGGTACGAATTATCTTTTTCCTTTAATTTGCACACACATCTTTTACGAACATTCAACCTCAACTGAATCGACCTGATACGAACGAACTATTCTAAATCACAAACTTGTATATAATATGTATAATAATTATTCAAGTTGTTTTCTCGTTCAGTAAATTGTGTTTTTATTATTTGTTCTTGTTTTGGTGTTGCGTAATTTTGAACGATTTCTCTTTTAAAAACTGTTTGTGGAATAAAAGTGACACGCAAATTACCAGGCCTCATAATTAAACCCTGTGTATTCATTGATTATTACATAAATTCATTGACGATTCCACTACAGCATATTGCACAAGAGTTCAGCACTCTGTTGCCTCAAATCTCTTCATCTGTGAGGAAATTGTCGAGCATTCACTGCCATAATTCTTTGTTTCTAACTATATTTTTGTTTCTTAATACTCTGTTTTGCATCTTTCGCTATTCTAACGTTCCTTTGGTTTTCTATTTCATATTTTCTAGCGTTCTATATCACACTATTCAGTTAATACAGTCTGGGAATTTCACTAGACGACTTTTTCTATCATGTCCATTTTCTCACCTCGTGTCCTTATGGCTTCGCTTCGAAAAGATTGAGCAGTCCATTCTACTTATGGATAATATTTTTTTAATAACAATATAGTTAATTCATTTGCGTGCTTGTCGACACGATATACCCAGAGATTGTCATACCACACGTGGATTTTTTTTTTTCGCTTGCGCAGTCATAAATAATTCGCCCCAAGATTTTTATACAGAAGACAGAGGAATCGTCTACAGTTATTTCTCCTTGTGATCGTGAGAATTTACTCAAAAACTTGCTGAAAATCTCTTCTCTGTCATCAGGAATGACACAAAGTTTCCGGTAAACAATTTCCTAACGCACGAATAAACTAATCCCAAACAGAATCAGACGACATTTTGGCGATCATCAACAAAAACAATCCGCCGCTGAAATCCTTTTCTTCTTCGACATCCAACAAAAAAAAACAACAACAAAAAAGATGTCGGAACGAAAGATGCTTAAAAATGGTGAAAATAGTCATATAAAACTTAGTCTGTTTTCTAGAAGATGGTGTTATATATTTTGTTATTTTTTTTATTTTTTTTATTTTTTTTTTGTCTTTTGTTATTTTCGGTTTAATATCCATGCAGTTCGTATCTCAGTCTGAAGACAAATGTCACCACAAGTTTGACTCGGACCCCCAAAACACCGAGTCTTAACTGGCGACAATAATACTTTACTTTAATTTTAACTTTCAGCTGTTCGTTATAATTTTGTTTCAATATTTTTTGGCTTCTTTTTCCACTGTTGACGTTCGATTAGCGCCGCCATTTTACATGTTTTTCTTTTGTTTTTGTATTGCTTTTGTCATTTCATGCAGGTTTTCCAAATTGCTCACAAACTGTCACAAGTGATTTGAATGCAAGAAACACGAGTTCCTTTAGAGATCTTTTTTGCTGATACTTTTTTTTATTTTTCTGTTTTCTTTCCTTCTCGTTGTCCATCGTGCTTTCTTTCTTTCCTCCGGGCTTTCTTTCTTTTTTTTCTCTGTTCTCTGTTTCATTGTTTCTTTCTTTCTTTTCTTTCTTTTGTGCTTACTTTCTTTCCTTCTTATACTGTTACCTTTCTTTCTCTGTCACCTCTCTTTCTTTCTCCGTTACCTTTTTTTTCCTTTGTACTTCCTTCTTTTCTTTCTTTCTCTTATGCTTTCTTTCTTTATTTCTTGCCTTTCTTTCTTTCTTTCTTTCTTTCTTTCTCTGTCACCTTTCTTTCACTTTTACCTTTATTTCTTTCTTTCATTCTCTATTACCTTTCTTTCTTTGTACATCCTCCCTTTCTTTCTTTCTTTCTTTCTTTAATTCTTTCTTTCTTTCTCTTGTGCTTTCTTTCTTTCTTATTTTCTTAACTTCATTTCTGTCACCTTTCTTTATTTCTTTCTCTATTACCTTACTTTCCTTTTTGCTTTCTTTCTTTCTTTTTTCTTTCTTTCTTTCTTTCATTCTTTCTTTGTTACCTTTCTGTCTTATTCTGTTACCTTTCTTTCATGCTTTTTTTTTCTTTCTTTCCTTCGTGCTTTCTTTCTTTCGTACTTTCTTTATTAAGTTCTCCTTCTATGGGTAAAATAGCAGACTGGGCTCTGGGTGTTAAAAACCAGTCTATGAGAAGGAAACTCTGAATTCAAACTACCAGCGTCCTTTTAGGTCCTGTCACTTTAGGCAAAGGCTAGAAGGTAAGAAATGCACCTCTGAGAGGAGAGACGGAGCAACCTCGTTATCCGCGGTGCAAAAGGAACCGTCAAGCCATTGCACTATTCTTCCCTTGAATGTCATGAGATATGATTCAGTGGGGTTGTGACCAGAGCGGCGCAAAATGTGCTAACTGAATAAAATGAATGGTCTCCTTCATTCTTTTATTTTATTTTCTTTCGTTCATTTTTTTTTTTTTTTTTTCGTTCTTCATTTTTTTTCGCCTTGCTCTCATTTACTCATTATCATAATCTTGGTTATTGTTTCGAATTTGCTCGGTGTTGCTTGACTTCATGACGTCAACCTTTAAACTCCTCCTTCCCGGTCATCTATGGCACTTTGTAGTTCGTCCCTATTACAACCAGCTCCATCAGTGTGTCGCTTAATATATGTCTGCAGATTGCATCCAAATTCTACAATGCCCATGAGATGGTTTCCTAGAGACCCGAGATGTCAGCTCATTTTAGGGTCACAGCTATGGGTAAATCGTTAACTGAGCTCGCCTTTGGCCCCTCCAACATTTTCCGACGAATCGGAGTCTCCTTTCCCTGAATACATCTGCTATGGGTGCTAGCTTGTCAGAAGAGCTTTATTTTTTTATCCCTTGGCCCTGCTTGATATGTTGAGAATGGCTTGAAGCATACGAAACTTAACACAACAAAAACAAGATTTCCTCTCTGAATTGCTTTATCGTTTTTCACCAAAAACCCTCTTTTACTGAAAGACACTTTGGTTTACAAGTATTTTCAGAAAATACAGACTTTTCTTTAAAAAAAAAATGCTGAATAATTCACTATGTCTTCATGTTATGGGAACTTAACAATAATAATAATAATAATAATAATAACAATAATAATAATAATAATAATAATAATAATAATAATAATAATGGACTATTCCGGACATCATAAATACTGCGCCTCAAGAGGGATCAGAGTTCAGTCGTTCAGAGAGTCAGTCAGAGTCAGAGACAGAGACAGAGTCAGACGATTACTGTAAGACATTGGAATAGTGATACTTGTCGAGACAACATAGTTCGCTCTACCCAAATCTGATATTCATTACCAATACTTTTACTCCTTTGTACATATTTCTGTTTGTAATATATCTGTGTTATTTCATACCTGTGTTCGAGTTATTCTTCATTGGTTCTACCTTGGACCATCACCGTGGTACAAGGAACTTGGACCATAACACTTCACTTTTAAAATCATTAAATAAATAAATAAAATAAACGCGGCGAGTGATTAGATTTGTTACGGCTTATCAACTCTTTGTGGGCTATTTAAAGCCGAAACCTATTTTGTATTAGTCTTACTTTCTTATCACGTTGAAACGCCGGCTCTCGTACGATCATTGAAGTTAAGCAACGTCGGGCACGGTCAGTACTTAGATGGGTGACCGCTTGAGAATACCAGGTGTTGTAAGCTTAGATGTACGGGTGGGGTAATGGAAAATGGCTCTGAATTGTTGGGTTTGTTATATTCACTTATACGCAAAATATCCTTGGGAAACGCATAAATCTACCTCTTCTTTCCAACCTATAGGTTAATTAGTAAGACTAGTGCCATTAAAACTATTATTATCTCCCCACCAAAAGTAAGCGTTTCGCATTTCTTCTGATACGTACAATATTGAAGAAACTTTCAAGTTTAACATTGCCACCGGTATAAGACTTTGGGTCAATGAGATATGCAATCCAAAGCACCACGCGACACCTACTAATGGTTCAATCCTGAGTATGACCATAAATCTGGTAGCAAGGCCTCTGATCGGAAGATTGGGGGTTTTGAGGAGCGTGAAAACACCACTTAATTGCTGTTGTTTTAGGTCCACTCCGACCCGAGATGTCAGCTCATTTTAGGCTCACAGTTATGGGTAAATAGTGAACACCCAAGCAAAACCATAACACTATGAAAGTATTAAATAAATATTTTATCTGAAAAAAAATTACCAATAGTACCTATTTATCGTAAAATTACCAACAATATCTAATAGAGTAAAACTACCAACAATACGTATTTGTAATAAATTACTAACAATGCATAGTTAAAACAAAATAACCAGCAATATATTTTATAGCAGAATTATCAACAATACATTTTATAGTAAAATTACCAACAATATATTTTATAGTAGAATTATTAACAATACATTTTATAGTGGAATTACCAATAATACATTTTATAGTAGAATTATTAACAATACATTTTATAGTAGAATTATCAACAATATATTTTATAGTAGAATTACTAGCAATACTTTTTATAGTAGAATTACCAACAATACATTTTATAGTAGAATTACCAACAATACATTTTATAGTAGAATGACCAGCAATACTTGTTATAGTAGAATTACCAACAATACATTTTATAGTAGAATTACCAACAATACATTTTATAGTAGAATTACCAACAATACATTTTATAGTAGAATGACCAGCAATACTTTTTATAGTAGAATTACGAACAATACATTTTATAGTAGAATCACCAACAATACATTTTATAGTAGAATTACCAACAATACATTTTATAGTAGAATGACCAGCAATACTTTTTATAGTAGAATTATTAACAATACATTTTATAGTGGAATTACCAATAATACATTTTATAGTAGAATTACCAACAATACATTTTATAGTATAATTACCAACAATACATTTTATAGTAGAATTACCAACAATACTTGTTATAGTAGAATTACCAACAATACATTTTATAGTAGAATTACCAACAATACATTTTATAGTAGAATTACCAACAATACATTTTATAGTAGAATTACCAACAATACATTTTATAGTAGAATTACCAATAATACAATTTATACTATAATTACCAATACATTTTATAGTAGATTTATCAACAATACATTTTATAGTAGAATTACCATTAATACATTTTATACTAGAATTACCAATAATACATTTCATACTAGAATTACCAATACATTTTATAGTAGAATTACCAACAATACATTTTATAGTAGAATTACCAACAATACATTTTATAGTAGAATTACCAATAATACATTTTATAGTAGAATTACCAACAATACATTTTATAGTAGAATGACCAGCAATACTTTTTATAGTAGAATTACCAACAATACCTTTTATAGTAGAATTACCAATAATACATTTCATAAGAGAATTATCAACAATACATTTTATTTATACTTGAAGGCATACAACTGCGTTCAAAATATATTTAGTTGAAGCCATAAAATGGTGTTTAAAATATTTAGATTTCGACATTATATGACACATAAATGTTGCTATGTTGGTAAACAAATTCAACCAACCAACTAGTATTTCATTTCTACTCCCTCTGTATGTGCCTGTACCAAACTAGTAAATATGAAATTGTAAAATAATCTATATATTTATTAGCTTCGGCTTCTTTTTTTTCCATAATTTACCTTGTTTTTTCTTTACCCATTCTCTTGGTGATTTTTCTCGTTTTGTTTTTACTTTCACTTTCACTTTCTCTTTTTTCTTCATAACTTCAGACCTCATCGATCATTTTACCAACTTATCTCCTCTTTTATTTTGAAAGGCAACCCCGAGCATTCATGATGTGTTTTACCGGCAGTATTTACAAATGGGGCCAGAAGACTCACATCCCAATTTTTAACCCTCTCCTCTCTCTCTTTTCTTTCTCTCTCACTTCCTCTCTCTACGCTACTTCTTGCGCCAGTCTTTCTCCTACTCAATCTCTCTCTGTATACATATACTTCTCCCTGCCCCTGCTTTTCCCACTTCCTCTACCCCTCTCTCTCTCTTTCTCTCTCTCTCTCTCTCTCTCTCTCTCTCACGCACACACACACATTCTTTGTTGTATCTCGTGATCCATGAAGCATCCCTCCTCGCGGGTCTTACTCTTTGCCTGTTTCTCTCTGTCCTTATATATATTCTCTATCTCTCCCTCTGTAATTCTCTGTCCGTCTCTGTGCTATATTTCTCGCTACTTCCCCCCTTTCTCACTGCACTTCTTTCTCTGCGCCTCTTTCTCTATCTGTGCCACTTTTTCTGTGTCCCTCTCTCAATTTGCCTTTTTTTTTATATCTCTCCGTAACTTTCAATCTCTAACTCTCACTGTAATTCTTTGGTTATACCTTTCTTTCTCTTCCCTCCTCCCTCTCTCTCTCTCTCTCTTTCTCTCTGCTATTCTCGCCAATCAATTTCGTCACGTATAAGTTTTAACTTATAGTCCAATAAGAGAAGAACAGTATATATCGTGTCTGTCAACCTTTCTTTCTGTCTTCTTATTTTTCTCTTTCCCTTTCCTTCCCTCTTCACTCACTATCTCCTCTTTATCATAACGGATTTTCCTTTCTGCTTTCTTTTTCAATCCCTACCTCATTCTACTATTTCCCTTCTCTTTCTAACGAGTAAGGCTCCAAGCACACCATTCCACTGGCCAAAGCCCAATGGATTAAGGCGTTGGTCTGTAAATATGGCTAAATAGTAATTGTGGGCAGTTTTCGTACATAATAAATAAATTAGATATCCCTAGAGAAGGGCAATAGAATGAGAACAACTTGCCCACTTAGATTAAGTAAAGGGTTCCGTTCGAAATTGCCTGTAGGTTACCCAGCTGAATATATATATATATATATATATATATATATATATATATATATATATATATATATAGATAGATAGATAGATAGATAGATCATCACTATAAATATATCTAAGTTGTTACAATATTTGTATTCCTTGTAGGTTACCCAGCTGAATATGTATCGGATGAGGGCCGGAGAGCACAACGACAGATTGTATGAGGACATCAGTTAAGTAATTTTACGTCTTTTGAAAGCTGTTATCGATACATATATATATAGAGAGAGAGAGCGAGAGAGAGAGAGAGAGAGATAGAGAGATAGATAGATCATCACTTTAAATGTATCTAAGTTGTTACAATATTTGTATCTCCTTAGCGTTTTCTCTAAGATTTTTACTTTTCGATTAAAACAAGATAGATAATGAAATATATGTATTTTTCCTCGGTTCCTTCTTTAAATAATTTTATAATATTTTAAACTAAATACAGGTTAAATTTAAAATTTAAAATTGGTAATTTATATTTTCAATTTTATATTAAAATTTAAAATTAATTAAAATGATTTCTATTTTAGTCTAACCCTAACATTAAAGCATTAATTGTTATAACCAAGGTTCGTTGTCAAGTTTTTAGAATTCTCATATACTTGTATTGATTGGTCATTGCAGCAACAGCGTTTCCCCTATCAAGGGCTGTTTGGTCGATCTGAACCTTTTAAAAACCTTTATTCTACATTAAACACCATCACTTGATAAGATACCAGAAGTGTTGGAAAAAATTACTATTTTTGTAGTGATTTTATAACATATTTATGTTATAATTTTTGAATATATATATACTCGACTCCCCCGTCGAATTCGACATATGAGGGTCAAGCAGATCAGTTCCTAGGAAACTGACAGCCCGACATCAGCACATGAGATTTGATTATAGTGGTGAAGGTTTTGTGCAGAACCATCCACACTTTTTGAAGGGCCGAATACAGAGACTTGGTGCACTACGTGCCACAGGGCCCCCAAACGACCCTCCACAGGATTTGAATTCAGAGTTGTCCTTCTCCTAGACCACTTGCCATCCAAGGCTATAGAACCCAGTCAGTCCTGCTATTTGCCCATAGCTGGAGGAAGAAGAAGAAGATTTACACCTTTCCCAAGGGTATTAGCACATAAGTGAATGTAATATGGATTCGACTGGAATTCAAACTCGGCTCTCCGATTCCTCAATCCAAGCCGCTATCCATATATATATATATATATATATATATATATATATATATATATATATATATATATATATATATGGGCACCATTAGAGCTCCATCATATGCTACAATCTTCATGGGAAAATTTGAGGAGATCCATATCTATCCCTTCCTCGGTAGCGACTGCGTACTCTATGCAAGATATATCGCTGATATCTTCTTTGTATACACAGACAGTGTGTATAAACTCACTCAATTCTTCATGACCCTAAACACAGTACGCGACTCAGTTAAGTTCGACTACGAAAATTTCACAAGATCGGTAATATTTTTAGACACCCGCATTTACAGAGATAAAAACAAAACTACATACAATACTACACACTAATATCACCGGCACCCACAACTATCTTCACTTCAACACCCTAAACACCTCAAGGAGAACCTTCCCTATTCACAAGCACTTAGACTCAGAAAGATATGTCCCAACAATGAAGCACTAAATAAACACACTCAAAATCTTGAGCATCAATTCACAACACGTGGCTATGAGCAACACCTAATCAGGGAACAAATAAATAAAGCAATTTTTAAAAATAAATCCAGACGCATCCCTCTAGTAACCACTTTCAACCCCATTCTTACTCCACTATCCCAGATAATCAAAAGTCGCTGGGAAATACTACACCTCAAACCAAACCTAAAACATTTTGTTTGAAAAACCCGGCCTTCTAACATATCGTAGTCCTAAGAACCTAAAGGAAATTATAGGTAGTAACCACATTTCAGAGGATAAGCTAATCCGTAATAAACCAAAAATAAAAACAACAGTATTTTCCCAACCATGTAACAACAAAAGTAGCGTATGCTGTAACCACATTAGACACAGCAATTTAGCTCAGTCCCTAAATCTACTTTCAAAATCTACCACAACTCTAACTGTATATGTCATGACATAATTTACCTCTTAGAATGCACACTATGCCAGAAACAATATGTGGGGAAATCTGAATGGCCCTTTCACTACAGAATTAATAATTATCAGAATCGGATCAAGTCGGCTCCCCACGAAAGATTATTACCTGTAGAACAACATTTCCGCCTGGAAAAATATGATTTTAAAAGCCATGTAAAATTCACTATAATTGAAAAAATAGAAATAGACAGAAAAGATAAGATTAGAAAGATTTTAGAAGACCATGAAGACAAATGGATTTTACGCCCCAAAACACTCTATCCAGCCAGGCTTAATCACAAATTTAACAACATGGATAGAATTAATATATAACCCCATAAATCAAGCCATACCCACTTTTTCACCCACACAAGACAGACATGCTTGCGGAGGTTTTGAGGCCTGACACTTATACACACACCCATACTAATATACACACTTACACACGTCGTATACACTCCCTAATGAACTAAATGATAATATACACTTAACTCAGACACAACCTTTCCCAGGAACCAATAAAAACTGTCAAAATGACCAAGGGAATTCAGATTAGTATGAATCTATCCAGCCACTATCTTAAAAAACAACTTAAAAAGGCCGTTTGACCAACACAAGGAATTATCAAAATTAACGATAAAAAAACAGATGAAAACTACAGATAACGTTCATTTTCTTCAGAAAGTCATTCCTGTAGTTGTATATATATATATATATATATATATATATATATATATACAACGTAGAGTGTCTGAAAATTTTAATTTATCAATATTTTTTATTGTTCAATATATATATATATAGTGTAACCCGGATATAAGAGACCCTGATATAAGAGAAACCCGGTTATAAGATAGATTTTCTCTGGTCCCAAATTAGAGCCTGTGTTAATGTATATATAATAGACCAAACCCGGATATAAGATACTTCTTCTCCGGTCCCGACATCTCTCTTATATCCGGGTTACACTGTATATATATATATATAGATAGAGAGAGAGAGAGAGAAAGAGAGAGAGAGAGAAAGAGAGAGAGAGAGAAATAATATATATATATATATATATATATATATATATATATATTCAGTTTTCGGATGTCATGAGTATTGGACTCGAACATGTGAATAAACTCTCCGAAGCTAATTGTTATAATTGTTCAAGAACCTTCGAGTTTCGCAGCCATTATCAAGAACCAATGTAGTATCTGTCTCGTAGTCAGCTTTCCTTTTTCTGCATCCTGGTATACTATGGGAAGTTGGACGTTTGAAATGCAGATTTAGATAGATATATAGATAGATAGATAGATAGATAGATAGATAGATAGATAGATAGATACAGATACAGATTCAGATTCCTGTTTCCCTGACAAATATAATCTCCAACTATTTAAGTGTAACGTCAATCGACATCTCCAGTTGCCTTGATCTATCCACTTCCTTTCTCCACATCCTTTCACCTTTCATTCCTATCTGCTCTCGCTCCTAATATTCTGTAGCCCCCTTGCCTTGATCGACCCACTGTCTTTCTCTTCCTCCACATCCTCTCCTTTACCACTCCTATCTGCTCTTCCTCCAAACCTTCTGTAACCCCTTGCGTGCTAGTGGCTTCTAGCCTTGCTTGGGGTGATAAGCTTAAAAAAAAGATAGATAGATAGATAGATAGATAGATAGATAGATAGATAGATAGATAGATAGATAGATTTAGATGGATAGATTGTGTAATTGAGATATGAATGCTGTCGGTTTTCTTTGGTTTTTCAAGATCTCTATCCATTAATGTAATTCGTCTTAGGCGCTGCACAATTTCTGCTTTCCCATAGTCTAAACCGCATAACGCCCCCTTTCCCAATGAGGATTGACACCTTAGTCAGAAACAAGTAACTGCTCCGCTTTTTGTCAAAGACTTGTGTGTATACGAGTGAGACGGGCAGACAGACAGACACAGAAAGAGATAGATAGCGAGAGAGTGAAAGAAAGATAGAGACTCAACGTATTAGCCATGCTTGTTTGCTATCGCAAAACCCGCTACCACCTTCTCGGACCAGCCGCAGGAATTATTTCCTGAGATAAAACTTCGTCTTCTCGTGTGGATTCTCATCACGTGGACATCATAATCCGAGTTCTTGAGAATAGCAGACGACCACAGGTGTCGTTCCTGACAGAAGCAACCGTCCAAAGTTTATTTCTTGCTTCCGGTTTCAACTTTTCTTTGAACGTCGACTTTCTCTGGAGACATTCGCTGATCTCAAAACAGAAACAACAAAAAAATCTCACGCGCAACCGTAGTCTTACGTAAATACAGGTTTCTGTCAAAAACGGTGTCCCTACTATTAAATTAATCAAGAATATTTCAGGTATAGTTATTGGCTTGGAGTGTTTCAATTGTTAGACGGTTAAACAGGTGGGTGAGAAGAGTTAGCCCAATGTTATCTCATTAACTTTTTTATTCTATTAACACCTTCTTCTTCTTCTTCTTCTTCTTCTTCTTCTTCTTCTAATCGTCTTTTTCTCCGTCTATCGGTGGATAGATAAGGAAGAGACATAGATAGATAGATAGATAGATATGAACATAGATAGATAGATAGATAGATAGATAGATAGATAGATAGATAGATAGATCTATCCAAGTATGTTCATGCCTATCTCTTCTCCTCTTTCTTCTCCGCCTCCTCCTCCTTCTTCCCCGTCTTCTTCTTCTTCTTCTTCTTCTTCTTCTTCTTCTTCTTCTTCTTCTTCTTCTTCTTCTTCTTCTTCTTCTTCTTCTTCTTCTTGTATAGATAGATAGATAGATAGATAGATAGATCTATCCAAGTATGTTCATGCCTATCTCTTCTCCTCTTTCTTCTCCGCCTCCTCCTCCTTCTTCCCCGTCTTCTTCTTCTTCTTCTTCTTCTTCTTCTTCTTCTTCTTCTTCTTCTTCTTCTTCTTCTTGTGTTGATAGATAGATAGATAGATAGATCTATCCAAGTATGTTCATGCCTATCTCTTCTCCTCTTTCTTCTCCGCCTCCTCCTCCTTCTTCCCCGTCTTCTTCTTCTTCTTCTTCTTCTTCTTCTTCTTCTTCTTCTTCTTCTTCTTCTTCTTCTTCTTCTTCTTCTTCTTCTTGTATAGATAGATAGATAGATAGATAGATAGATCTATCCAAGTATGTTCATGCCTATCTCTTCTCCTCTTTCTTCTCCGCCTCCTCCTCCTTCTTCCCCGTCTTCTTCTTCTTCTTCTTCTTCTTCTTCTTCTTCTTCTTCTTCTTCTTCTTCTTCTTCTTGTATAGATAGATAGATAGATAGATAGATAGATCTATCCAAGTATGTTCATGCCTATCTCTTCTCCTCTTTCTTCTCCGCCTCCTCCTCCTTCTTCCCCGTCTTCTTCTTCTTCTTCTTCTTCTTCTTCTTCTTCTTCTTCTTCTTCTTCTTCTTCTTCTTCTTCTTCTTGTATAGATAGATAGATAGATAGATAGATAGATCTATCCAAGTATGTTCATGCCTATCTCTTCTT
>OZ038502.1:29072464-29114964 GCA_964036315.1 Acanthosepion esculentum | reverse complement strand
AAGCGTTCAGCTAGGATGTCATCTCGCTCCCACCCTTTCACTGTCGAAACTGTTAAATGTAGCCGTCTCTTCTACTCCAATAGCTTCATGTCTCGCACTACTCGCCTGTGGAACTCCCTCCCCTTTTCCTGTTTCTCTGATAGCTATAATCTCCAACTATTCAAATGCAATGTCAATCGACGTCTCCAGATGCCCTGATCTATCCCCTATCCTTCTCTTCATCTTTTCCTCTATCACTCCTATTTGATTAAATGATTAAAAGAAAATTAAGGAAAATACAAAATTTAATTTTTATTTTTAAATATTTAACCAGTGTTTATTTAAATATTATTTTATATAAGTATTATCTTATCTAGAAATGGTAAGTTGTTATTAAAAAAAACAAAAAAAAACTCTCATTTGTTTAATCAAATTGTGATTTTAATTTTGATTTTTTAGGCAAGCAGACTTGGCTTGGTAACCGATTAGTCTCATTTAAGGTTTAGTTAATATCATGTATAATGAGAAAAGAAAGCATGGTAAATTTGATACACTCAGGGCAGATTGACGGCACAAGGGACAGACAACGCATAACTTACTTAGTAAAGTTGATCGTAAGGTTAGCGGAACAGGGTTTAGGAGAAATAACAAAAAAAATTATTTAGAGCTACAAATGACAGGAAGTGTGGAGAGCCATTATCGCCTACGGTCTGCGGCGCATAAAGAAGTACAAATATCAAGTATATTTTGTTTGTTTCTTTTTAACATATTACCCCAAGAAAGGCATGAGTACCATTGGTTCGCAGGGGGTTACGTAGAGTGAAGTTAAGATAAAAACTGTGTTTAAGGTGAATGATGAAAGGAGAAAAGCTGAACAGGGCTCAAGACATCAGAAGGTAGCGACTGGCGTTGCATTTACATTTTCGAGGATTGTTGCTATCAAGGAAGCAAGTAGACAGGAGAGAATTCCACGGGCGAGAAGTGCGACAAAAAGAAGCTGCTGGAGCAAGAGTTGCGGTTATATTTAACTATTTCAACAATAAACGAATGTTGGAGAAGGAAAGCTTAAGGTGTTTAGGTGATTTTTGCCCATCTGGTTTAGGTTTATATGTTTGGTTGTTTATAATCATGTGTTATATTCGTAAGGAGTAGGTCTAAAGTAGTAGTAGCAGTCGGTCATTTGATGTGACATATGCAGAAGGGAAACGGCGCGGACTGCAACATAGTGTGGCCTCTGGGTTGCCCACCGGAGGTCGCTGCGTGAACAACCTTCCATATGCGAAATGACACTGCAAGAACCCCGATATTAAGTAACAGTTGATGAGAGCAGCCTCTCAAGAGGCTACATAAGAGTTTGGGTCCTTAACTACCATCCGGGAACAGCAATCAGAAAACTGCCAACCCGGGTATGAAGAGACGTTGCCACCAACTACATACATCACAAGAAACTCATGACAGCACTACGATTAAGGCCTAACAAGAAAACCGGACGGAAATCCAATCCTGTACTGGAAACAGAAGTGATACTCTAGGCCTGTCCAAGAGAAGAGGGAGGAGTGTGGACCGAGCGATAGGGGAGCCTAAGTGGCAAAAGGTAAAGTCTACTTGGTCTATTATTATACTGCGAAATTTGCATGCAAAGCTGACTGTTCGTAGCATAGTAAAAAGAAAGGAAAGAAAGAAAGAAATGAAAAAGTGCCTTTGAGATGATCCTTGAGTTACTTCCCTTGGCGCTAGCTTTAAATAAGAACGCACACCTGTTCATTGGAACTTTCTCTTGATGTGAATAGACATATATATATATATATATATATATATATATATATATATATATATATATATTTGTGTGTGTGTGTGCGCGCGCAAAAGGCGCGTGTGTGTGTGTAAGAATTCAGATAGAAATCATTGGATCTTTTCAAATATCTCCTTTCTTAAAAGATATTCTTCTTTCCAAAACCATTTACAATTTTTAAAAGAAAAAATGGTTAACAAAACCGTAATAAAAGAAAATCGCTGGTAATATTTTTTTCATTAAAAAATCTGTTTCTGGTAATATTTTTTCTTCATAATCTATCGCTGGTAATATTTTTTTCATTCAAAAATCTGTTGCTGGTAATATTTGTTCTTCATAATATATCGCTGGTAATATTTTTTGGAAAAATGTATAACTGGAATGTTTTTTCAAAAAATATATAGTTTACTTTGTTTTGTTTTATGGCATCTCAACCTGAATGGGTTATTTAATGCTGACAAGATTTTTATTGCTGGTATTTTTTTAAATATATAGCTGATATTTTTTTCAAAAAAAAGTTTTTAGCCAGGAGAAATAAACTACATCCAATTTCGAAATTGAATTACGTAATCCCTATTCAACATAAGCAAACAGTATTTGGAACTAGTACGGCGTAGGTCATCCATTTGCTCGTTTCAGTGCTTGTAAATGTGCTCTATTGGATTCATGTCAGGATTTTGGTCTACCCATGGCAGTAACTTGATTCCTTGCGATTCCTTCCAGGCCTTTGCTACTTTGCTCTTATGACATGGAGCTCCATCTTGAAAAAGCCAGACATTCTTGTCAATCTGATTGGTTTCAAATAGTGGGAGTAGTCATTTCTCTAATATTTGACAGTATTTTGGACCATTCAACCGCTCGTCAACAAGAATCAGCTCAGATTTCCCTCCAAACCAGACAGCGCCTCACACTATTTGTCCAATTCCTCCATGTTTCACGGTCGCCTGCAGACATTCAGTGTTCCAAATCTCATTCTGATTTCTCCAAACATAAACCCATCTCGAATTAGAATATTGGCAGAATTTACTTTCATCTGACCAAATTACAGAAAGAAAGAAAGATAGAAAGAAAGAAAGAAGTGTTTAACGTCTTCTGTCAATACCTCATGAATAATGGAGTATTCCGTTTTGATTGCGGGGTGGAGAGGTACAAAACGCATAGGCTACTTGGTTTCAATGTGAAAATGAAAGAAAGAAAGAAAGAAAGACAGAAAGAAAGAAAGAAAGAAAGAAAGAAAGAAGTGTTTAACGTCTCCTGTCAATACCTCATGAATAATGGAGTATTCTGTTTTGATTGGGTAGAAAAACGAGATATACGCTAATTACCTTCTGTGAAAGACAGTGATACAAAACATGTACTCTTTCTAGCTGAATAACTCAAAGGGTTTTTTAGTGATCGCTACAAAAAATGGTATCAAGATGGCAAAACTTGGAAATAAGAAACTCTGTTAGTTTAGTGTTTTTTGTTTAGATATTAAACATTTTGTGGATGGACAATTATCCCATGCAGTTAGACGATTTGGACACTTTTTCTGTTACACCCAGTATATATATATATATCTACAAGATGTCCAAAAAATTACTTCATTTTGTAGCCTATAGCGAATTCTCACTCAAATGATCTCAAATTTTAACGAAATGTGTAAAAATTAACTTGAATATGCGTACTTATCTTAATGAGAATCTGCCAGGAAGATAGATCAGGTGAGCGAGTGATAATGACAGTGTGCCACCGCGTTCACCTGACTTGAGACCTTGTAATTTTTTTTTCTATGGGGCTATTTCCCTTCCTTTTCCTACAACCCGAGAGGAACTTAAGCAGAGAATCACTAAGTTCATGGACAATGTTACGCAAGACAGGCTACAGCGTGTTTGTCAGGAGCTGGACTACCGACCTGACGTATGCCGTGTCACAGGTAGTGCACATACGGAACTTTTGTGAAGCTTTGTGAGTTTCGTTATAAAATCTCTATCCCTTTAAATATCTTGTTCAAATTTTGATAAATAAATCTTTTATTCTTCTACATGAAGCTTGTATAAATTCGTTTGCCTGGGACAAGTAAATACTCAAATATCCAGATTTTAAATGACGGCATTTTGGGGATATATGATAAAAATAGAGTTTTAAGTTATAATATATTTATGGGTAAATGTACTCAATGCCAACGATAGAGTGTATGTAAATATAAAATAGGACCCTGAGGTCAACAACCAAGCGGCGATAGCCTGTTTCATGATTGAACGCAATCTTCAGGCCATGTGTGTTCTCTAATGTCTATTGTATTATCCTGGCATTTATTCGATGGCCGATACAGGTACTGTATCAAGTTATTATAGATAGATAGATAGATAGATAGATAGATAGATAGATAGATAGATAGATAGATAATGAACAGGCTGCGATAGATAGATAGATAGATAGATAGATAGATAGATAGATAGATAATTAACAGGCTGCGATAGATAGATAGATAGATAGATAGATAGATAGATAGATAGATAGATAGATAATGAACAGGCTGCGATAGATAGATAGATAGATAGATAGATAGATAGATAGATAGATAGATAATGAAGAGGCTGCGATAGATAGATAATGAACAGGCTGCGATAGATAGATAGATAGATAGATAGATAGATAATTAACAGGCTGCGATAGATAGATAGATAGATAGATAGATAGATAGATAGATAGATAGATAGATAGATAGATAGATAGATAATTAACAGGCTGCGATAGATAGATAGATAGATAGATAGATAGATAGATAGATAGATAGATAATTAACAGGCTGCGATAGATAGATAGATAGATAGATAGATAGATAGATAGATAATTAACAGGCTGCGATAGACAGATAGATAGATAGATAGATAGAGAGAGAGAGAGAGAGAGATAATTAACAGGCTGAGATAGATAGATAGATAGATAGATAGATAGATAGATAGATAGATAGATAACAGGCTGCGATAGATAGATAGATAGATAGATAGATAGATAGATAGATAGATAATTAACAGGCTGAGATAGATAGATAGATAGATAGATAGATAGATAGATAGATAGATAATTAACAGGCTGAGATAGATAGATAGATAGATAGATAGATAGATAATTAACAGGCTGAGATAGATAGATAGATAGATAGATAGATAGATAATTAACAGGCTGAGATAGATAGATAGATAGATAGATAGATAGATAGATAACAGGCTGCGATAGATAGATAGATAGATAGATAGATAACAGGCTGCGATAGATAGATAGATAGATAGATAGATAGATAGATAGATAGATGTCAAACTTAGATAATTTTCTCTTTTATATTTCTTTCTATTATAAGACACAAGTTTTCTGAAATTTTGGTTTTTCTTTACCTTTTCTTTTTTTTCACTGGAAGCGGTTAAACTGTTATGACAGGAATTCTCTGAGAATGGCAATCAACGGACCGAGTATCTTAGCTCCAAAACAAACAATGATAATGACCCGGGTCTGGCGAGCAGAGACCAAACATTGATCCTGAACGATTTTTTATTTCTCGCAGGAATTCGATCGCAATTTCGAGAATATCTCAAAAATATCTTTAGCAGGCGCCGGGTGGGAGGTGGGGGTTACTGGGGTTATCCCTCGTCTGCTTGGATTAACAGTCACAAGCAACACGCAAGACACGTCCAACGTCTATTCTATTGTTATGCCTACGATTTTACTTTTTTTCCTAATTTTCTTTTTATTCCTCTCTATTCATATCCAAACACCGCGGTAGCTCTGTCTGTCTGTTTACCACTCGGTGTGAACCGAGCTTCCTTAATCTTTAAACCACAGGATATATTTGTATGAAAGTTTTATACACACACACACACACACACATATATATATATATATATACATATGTATATATATATATATGACAAAAAACGTGGTATACGAAGACACAATTTCCCCCAAGGAAAATGTAAAACAAAAAAAGATATATATAGGAATATCTATGGAAAATTGGAAACAACGTTTTTACAACCATCACCATTCCTTCATAAATGAATCACAACGACACCAAACAACACTATCGAAACACTATTGGGATTTAGTTGGAAATGGCTTCACCCCACAAGTGAAATGGAGACTCATCTCTAGGGCTCGAACTCCAAGAAATTTCAGAGACCGATGTAACCTATATATTAAAGAAAAGATCCTAATAATAAAGCATAAACATCCTGATGAGTTACTAAACCAACACAATGAGATGATCATTAAATGCAGACACAAAAATCACATTTAAGCCATGATTTATAGGTTTCCATATTATATTTTCAGACGTATGCGTATGTTAGTATATATATGTCTAGATATTTATATATGATGGTAAATATTGGCCTGTATTTAGATGTCAGGATGCTTGTATGCACAAATGTGTGCGGGTACATATTTGTATGTATAAAAATCTTTATAGGTGCTTGTATATGGATATGTGGATAAATGTGTATATGTATATACATCCGTATATGTGTATATGTGTATGTGGATACGTATGTAAATATGTATATATGTGTGTGTGTATTTGTTAAAGTTAGGTAGGTATATGTATATTTATCGATTCGTGTGTATGGGTTTGCATATATATTTGTATATGTATATGTGTGTATATATATATATATATATATATATATATATATATATTTACGGAATTATATATGTGGTGTATATGAATATATGTATATGATATAGTTGTATGCATATATATATATGTATATATGCGGTATATAGAGATTTAATGTAAAGAGAGAAATTTCTTCATTCCCTTCTAATTCTTGTATTACCTTCTAATCTTTCTTCATCTTGAAATAATTTCTAATTAAACTTGAAAAATTAGAAATTTTACTTATCTGGAGATATTTCAATTTAAATTGATCACTTAGATTTTTATAAAAATATTATACATGAACTATTATTCACGATATTAATATTATTATTATTAAAATTAAAAATATTTTTTTTGAAATTGAAACACTTAATTCGCTATCTAACGTTAACTGTAAAATTTAAAAGAAAATTTAAATATGTATAAAGATAGATGCTTATGGAAATATGTATATGTATATGTAAATATTTGTGTAAATATTTTTTTAGATATTAAACATTTTGTGGCTGGACAATTATCCCATGCAGTTAGACGATTTGGACACTTTTGCTGTTACACCCACTATATATATATATCTACAAGGTATCCAAAAATGACTTCATTTTGTAGTCTATAGCGAATTCTCAATCAAATGATCTCAAATTTTAACGAAATGTGTAAAAATTAACTTGAATGTGCGTACTTATCTTAATGAGAATGTATCGGAAGATGTATACCGAGGTGTATCGATATCGGTTATATATATAATTGTACATGTATACGAATATGTGTGTATGTGTATTTACGTAAATATTTATGTGGTGTGTGTATGTAAAAACAATAAATTCTTTTATTATTACCTTCAAATTTTACTTCATCTTGATTTGAAACTTAAACTTTAATTAAGAAATATTACTCATCTAAAAATAGCTTCAGATTCAAATTGATGAATCAGACTCTAACTAAAAAAAGATTTTACCTTAACCGTCATATTAAAATATTTTTATTAGTAATTTTTTATTTTTGTTTTTTATTTTTATATTTGTTTATTAATATATTAGTCAGTTTATATTAAATCCCTAATTTATTTGTACAGCAGTTAAATGTTTAAATTACTATCAAGCAGTAAATCTAATTTATTAGTGGAGTATTTAAACATTAAAACGTTAAAATCTGTGTTTTTCTAAATTGCCCAAACATCAAGTTATACCACCCCTCTCATTCCTTCAAAATCCTACGACCATCTCTTATTTCTCATGTCTTTATTTCCCCCCTTTTCCTTTTTTCTTTTTCTTTTTTCCCATATCATTTCCAGTGATCAAATAGGTCAATGTCTTATCCTTACCCACTTCTCCTTAATATTAAGTATCGTAATATAAATAGAAATAAAAATAAATTTTAAAATTCTCCCTTCCCTCTCTAATTTCGACCATGCATCTCACACTATCACTCATTTTAAATTCATTTTTTCACCCTTGAAAGGGAAGTCTGAAGATCCAGAGAAAAATAAAATGTGTTAAATAAATTATAACAATGGAACCTTAAAGTGGTCTGCTTTTCCTATTAATTAAATAAATATATATATATATATATATATATATATATATATATATATATGAAGAAATATAGTTTTAAGGTGTGCTATATTTATGGGATAAAGTGCTCAATATCAGAGGTAGAGTGAATGTAAATAAAAATGTGAACACTTAAGTTAACACTCATAGGCGACAGACTATTTCATGTTAAACGCAATCATCAGGCTTGATGATTGCGTGTTGACTTCAATGTATGTTTTCTTATATATATATATATATATATATATATATATATATATATATATATATATATATATATATATATATATATACAAAGTAAGGTAATAAATCCGTTGGTATATAATGAAAGTGGATCATAGTAATATAAAATATTAAAACTGATCCACAAAGAGTGCTCAATGTATTTATTATAACAGAGCCAATAAACTACGTCATTCTTATTCAACCTCGCTGTGTAGACTGTATTCGTGTCGGAATGAATTATACACTGGAGTTGAATAAGACAAAGTTTTCGTCGGGTGAAATAGTTCTATCCGCCATATGAGGTAATTTTCGATTCTATTGTGTAATACAATATATATATATATATATATATATATATATATATATATATATATATATGAAGAGACATGGTCTTTGTCAAGGCAATGTAGGACTTATGCTACACGAGTTCATATACACAGAGGCGAGCATGTCATTGGTCTGTCAAGGCGTCTAAACTTGGGAACGTTCATGAATGTTCATGAGGTGATTGAAATCCAAACAATATTTTAAAAAAAAAAAAGATTATTCAATATTACTCGCTAACTTGAATTTTCACCAGACTTTGAATTAGGACACTTTGTGCCCTCCACATGCTTTGACGGACCTTTCAACCACCTGATTAATATTCATTAACGTTCTCACATTTAGAAGCCTTGATAAACCAATCACAGCTACACACACACGCATACATACAAACACGCACGCACACACACACACACACACACATATATATATATATATATATATATATATATAAATGGTCGTATTCGTTTGGAAAAACCTCGGAAAGCTCAACTTGCAGTAGAACAAATCGGTACCCGAGGAAAAATGGGGAATAAAAAAAAGAAAGAACCAAGAATATAAAAACAAGACGAAAACAATCGTCCAGTGTTTAAGCTCCGAGAAAAAAAAACTAGTAAAAAGACAACTACGTAAAGTGCTCAATACACTAAGTAGAGCAACCTAAGATAATCCTAAGGAGCTAGGTAAACCTACCTAGGTTTCAGCTAAACGGATCGTCAGGGTATGGTAAGTTATGGAACAGCATTTATAGCTAAAACCAAAAACAAACCATGACCACGTGACTAATATATATATATATATATATATATATATATATATATATATATATATATATATAAAGTCAAACAACGGAGGGATGTACTTTATTGAACAACAAAAGACAAAAGAAAAAAACTACTTTTATAACCAGCTTTTCCTATATCAACACCTACTAAGAATTTCCGATTTTAGGCTCAATAAAGTTTCAAGTTCTTTGTAGCTAGCAACAAAACTTATCATCTGCCTTATATTTATAACATGTTTTTTTAATATTTCCCATTTCAAAATGGGGTCCTTATTATCTTCTTGTTTGATCTTCCATATATATATATGGACAGGGTAGTACTGTGTTTATAGGTTTCACGATTGAAACTACTAAGGTAGTTATAATATCGTTTTATGAAATTATTCTGGGTGGATCCTATATAAACTTTAGGGTTCTTATCAATATTGTTCAATTTATTTCTGTATATTTTTACTTGATAGACCACGCACTCTTGTTGGCAATTGCTCTAGAGAGGGCAGGCTTCCTTATTCCTACAATTACACTTGGGAGGGGTGGGCGTGGTTTGGCATTAATTTTTCTATTATACTTATTAATGGTCATACTATGCATATAGCTATAACTTAGTTTGACGTTGTTTTGTTGAAAATTTTATAAAATATATTTGTCTGTGGGAAGTTCTTTTTAAGTAATTTGAAAAATATTTTACATATATTGGTTTTAACCGCTAAATTTTAAGTGGGGGGGGGTAACCATAATATTTTTCTAGTACTGTTTTTTATGTTCACTTTGCATTTTAGGGTAATTATTCGTGTCGATACATGTTAATTTAAAGACAAACCACGAACCGATTAAACATTTTGTAACCTTTCGTTGAAAGTAACGTTCTCGCAGTTTAAACCATTGGCCATTTTTTATTATGGAAGATCATACGTGTAAAAAATATTTGACTTCAGAAACGACAAAAGTTCATATTAACGTTTATAATTGCTGAAGGAATATATATATATATAGATATATATATATATATAATATTAGTGGTCAATATATATATATATATATATATATATATATATATATATATATATATATATATATATATATATATATATATATATGTATATATAAATTCCCAAGAGGATAGAATCTAAGGTAGAACTCAATGTCGAGGACAGAGTAAGAGGAGAATTTTCCGATTTCTTTTTTAATTTGTAGGTCTGATGATTTGGTTCGGAATTCCGATTCCAATGTAATAAATTATAACCATGGAATATTAGTGTTTGAGCCTTTTGTAATGAAAACAGGACAAGAGATTCTGTCTAGTAATCTTTTATTCAATTAAGAATCTTACTACTCGTCTACTTGACAAGCGGAAATGTACAGCTTTTATAGCTTGGATTATCAAAGAGGAGATAATCCTTATTCATAACACCTTTTATATTATATATATATATATATATATATATATATATATATATGTGTGTGTGTGTGTGTGTGTGTGTTGCATTTTCAAGTGAATAACTTGGAAATAGATCACACGCATCTGTGTTAATCATCTTATCATCAGTGTTGATATGATATGAAATCTTCAGTTTTTAAATTGTACAAAAAATCTTTTCTCCAAATTAAAAATATTAACTTTTTCTCCTTTTCTAAGCAAATCCTAGGTACGACTATAAAAGGTATCCGGCATCAAGGCCGCTGATCTGGAGATTTCAGATTTTCAGGAGCGTGGAACTACCTTTTAATTGCAATTGTTCCCAGGTTCACTCTAACACAGGATGGTAACACCTACCAGGGTCCCAGCTATGGGCAAATAGTGCCCCCTCAAATAAAACATTATGAAAGTATAAAAATACATTTTAAAAAAACAATAAAAAAATAAAATTACCAACAATACTTTTTTAAACAAAATGATCAGTAATACATTTTATAGTAGAATTACCAACAATACATTTTATAGTAGAATTACCAACAATACATTTTATAGTAGAATTACCAATAATACATTTTATATTATAATTACCAATACATTTTATAGTAGATTTATCAACAATACATTTTATAGTAGAATTACCATTAATACATTTTATACTAGAATTACCAATAATACATTTTATACTAGAATTTCCAATAATAATTTTATACTAGAATTACCAATACATTTTATAGTAGAATTACCAACAATACATTTTATCGTAGAATTACCAATAATACATTTTATAGCAGAATTAGCAATAATACATTTTATACTAAAATTACCAATACATTTTATAGTATAATTACCAACAATACATTTTATAGTAGAATCACCAGCAATACATGTTATAGTAAAATGACAAATCAATACGTTTTATCTGTAGTTGAAAGGATACAATTGCGTTTAAAATATATTTAGTTGAAGCCATCTTAAAGGTGTTGATATGCCGCTAATCAACCAATCCATACCTAAGTTAGACGCTTACACGCGTGATCATTTGTGGCAAAAATGGTCGCTTGACTTTCAACGAAAAATAATTTTTATTAGAGTGACCCGCCTTAAATAAATAAATAAAAAAATCATTTATAAGAGAAAAAAAAGACTTTTCAGTCAAAACCTTCCGCGTAAAATTTTTGTCCTTGATTTTGTTTTTTGCTTTGAGTTTTTTTTTTGTTTTGTTTTGGTTTTTCTTTTTTTTGGCTTTTTTGTTGTTTTTTTTTTTTATTTTGTTTTTTGCTTTACTTCTTTCATTCTTTTCCTTTATATCTTTTTAATCTACTTTTTTAATTTATTTTTAATTTTTATTTCCTTTGGGAGGAAATTTTATCTTTTGGCTTTATCAGATCTTACGTGCCGAATATGTCCGAATTCTATTTGGCATACGTAGGAGACGAAAGAAAGAAATATTTTCATTTTAATTTATATATATATATATATACATATATTAATCATAAAAAAATACCTCATCGTTGCTCACACCGTCGGCCCATGATATCCTTAGCAGCCTTCTGTAGAATCACATCTCTGTCGCCTCGAGTCTCTTCTTCATCTTCCAACATTTGCTGCCGCAAAGAAGGTCAAATGTCACCTAACAGTTCAGTATTCTGTTCTTCGTTACCAACGAAATCCCCTTGTCTCGCAATACTCTGCCCAGCTTTTGAAATGTGTCCTTGACTATCCCAATATGTCTACGGATCTCAGAATTATGGAATAGTCACACTTACAGGACATTTACTTTTCTTTCTTTCTATGTGCCGTGTTCTTTCAGGACGTAGGCGATCATGGCTCTCCACTTCTCCCTCTAGCCCTTGCAGCTCTCAACAAGTTCCTTCCCTCTGCTTCCTCCCCCAGACCAGGTTCTGTTATCCGCTTGCTTAAGACCGCCATGTATGTCATGAATTGTTTTCCCTTGTCTCTCTTTACCTCTATTCGACTCGTGAGTATCACATTCTCCAAGCCTTCATTCGTCATTATGTTTCCCAGAAACTTCAGCTGCCTCTTCCTGATGTTAATTATAAGCCTCCTCCTTGTTTGCAACCTCTCTAAGGGCTCATCGTTGCTCCCCCCCCCCTCGGTCCATGATATCCTTAGCATCCTTCTGTAGAATCACATCTCCGTTGCCTCTTTGAGGAGACTGTCCAACATTCGTTGCCGTAAAAAAGGACATATGTCACGTAACAGCTCATTATTCTTTTCTTTGCTGTCTTGAGTCTCAGATTCTCCAGGCCCTCCTTCCTCTTTATGTGTCCCAGAAACTTCAGATGCCTCTTCCTGGCGTTAATTATAAGCCTCCTCCTTGTTTGCATCCTCTCTAAGAGCTCATCGTTGCTCACACGCTCGGTCCATGATATCCTTAACATACTTCTGTAGAACCACATCTCCGTCGCCTCGAGTCTCTTCTTCATCTTATGAATATCTATGCTGATGACGCAACTGTATAATGGTCACTTTCGATGCTTCGAAAATCAGCGATCAGAAAGAACTTTCACCTATCGTGATGAAATAGTTTTCCCTAGCGTAGGCCATGTGTTTTTAGCGCCTATTTAAACTTAAACTGAACCTCGACCTCAAGTGGAACTCGTACATACGTCTCACGGCTAAAGATGCTAGAAACATGACTACAGTAAATAAAAGATTCCCTCTTCGATCCTTTACCTTTACAAGAGCAAGATCAGACCAAAACGGGAGTACTGCTGCTATATATCGACAGCAGCTGCCCAGTCTTTACTTTCCAGTCTCGACGGAGTCCAAAAGCGTCTCCGAGTCTTTGTGGGTGAGGAACTATTTCCCAACCTACAACCCTTTTCCCCACAGGCAAACTTTAACAAGCATCTTGCTAATCTACCTCAACTTTCATTAGTTCCACCAGTTCTAACCTTTACGTCTAAGACCCGTCATACCTCGCACGCTAACGAATCTTCCTCGGCTCCTTTGTATCCCATTAGTGAGAGGTAAGTTCCACATGAGCAGATTTAACTGCTTCCTTTGTGAAACCGACTCCCAAGAAGATTATTCCCCGATCAGTATAATCCTCTTCTAGTCTAGGGTCAACTGTTAACTTCACCACATATCCCTATGCTCTGTAATCTCAAGGGGGTCTTCGGCTTCGTACAGAGGGAACATTTCTGTAAAAAAAATACGAAAAATAAATAAGTCGATGTAGGTTACCTGAAGAGCTTGTGTGAATGCATAAGCAGACGTGGGGCGGAAAATTTGACAGAGGTTTGGTTTGGTTTCTTTTACGGTATATCAACCATCAATGGGTTATTTAATGCCGACAAGATTTTTATTGCTGGTAATATTTTTTCCAAAAATGTAATTATGATAATGTTTTTTTCTTCAAAAATGTATTGCTGGTAATGTTTTTCTCTTCAAAAATGTAATTCTGATAATATTTTTTTCTTCAAAAATGTATTGCTGATAATGTTTTTTTCTTCAAAAATGTATTGCTGATAATGTCTTTTTCTTCAAAAATGTATTGCTGATAATGTCTTTTTCTTCAAAAATGTATTGCTGATAATGTCTTTTTCTTCAAAAATGTATTGCTGATAATGTTTTTTTCTTCAAAAATGTATTGCTGATAATGTCTTTTTCTTCAAAAATGTATTGCTGATAATGTCTTTTTCTTCAAAAATGTATTGCTGATAATATTATTTTTTCAAAAATATTTCGTTGGTAATACCAAAAATGTATTCCCGGCAGTACTTTTTTGCTTAAAAAAAAAAAGATATTGCTGACAATTTTTTTTTCAAAGATGTATTGTTGGTAATAATTTTTTCCTTCAAAAATTCATTGCTGGCAATAATTTTTTGCAAAAATATATTGCTGGTATTAAAACCTATTTTTACACTTTCATAGTGTTTTGGCCCCAGTTTGGGGGTTAACTATTTGCCCATAGCTGGGACCCTAACAGGTGCTACCACCCCGGCAATTAAAAGGTGGTTCAACACTCCTTAAAACCTCCTGATCAGAGGCCTTGCTGTCGGATGTAGTTTATCGTCTTACCCAGGACGCGGATGTGGTTTATCGCCATACCCAGGACAGTTTGGCAAAGGGACATAAGAGGTAGGATGTTATGGAGAGCCATGACCGTCAAGAAGATAGTAGATAGAAATGCTTATACATACTTTTTTTTCCATGGGTTTGTCTTCCATTAACACAATTTATTTCCTTGACATATTTCTCTTTATACGTTTCTTTTACGCTTCCATTTTTTAAAAAAATTCATTTTTTTTATTATTCTTTTTCAATTCTTTTTTGTCTTCTTCCTTCAATATTTTTATTTACTGACCGACTCGGTCCACCAAAAAATACCTGCCCTTATCTCTTTCCCAGTTATGTTCATCGCTTTTATATCTTTTGCCGGGGGGGGGTCTTAACGGGTTATTTTCTGTGAGATACGCCAACGCGGCCTCATTGGAAAGTTCAAAAGACAACGGGTAATGCACAAGTAGAGAAAGAAATCTAGAAAACAAAAAAAAAAGTAGAAAATGATTTTTAAAAGCCGGATAATATTAGAACCTCACTCGACGAAAGAAAAAATGACAGTGGTTCTCCAATGAAGGAAACGAGTAAAACGCAGAAGTAATTAGATTTGAAACGAAATTCAACTCCTGCCTTGAAGGAGAACCACTTTAAAAAAAAAAAAAGAAACATTTATAAGAAAAGAAAAAAAGACTTTTAAGTCAAAACCTTCCGCGTAAAATTTTTGTCTTTAGTTTAGTTTTTTGCTTTGAGTTTGTTTTAAGTTTTTTTTTTGTTTTTTTTTATTTTGTTTTGTTTTTGTTTTTTTGTTTGTTTGTTTTTTTTTTTCCTTTATCTCTTTGCTTCTTTTCCTGTATATCTTTTTAATCTTTTTTTTTTTTTAATTTGCTTTTTATTTTTTATTATTTTCAGGGGAATTTTTATCGTTTGGCTTTATCAGGTCTTACGTGCAGAATATGGCCGAATTTTATCCGGCTTACACTGGAAGCGAAAAGAAGAAATATTTTCTTTTTTTTTTATTAAATTCAAATTATATATTTTTTTTAATCATGAAAAAGAAAACAACATTTCTGTTGATTAAAGAGCCATATCTCTAAAGGCGAGTGAGAGTGGCTTCATTTCAATTTTGTTAACAATTTACATCACAGGTCAAAGCAAAGAAAATGTTATCCAGAATATTCTCTTCTTATGAGAAAAATTATTTACAGGGATTCAGATGAAGTAAACCACTGAAACAGGATTCTATCAATATATATATATATATATATATATATATATATATATATATATATATATATATATATATATATATATATATATTAACAAAGAATGTGAGCAATAAGGAAATTATAAGGAAAACAGAAACAACGAGGAAACATATACTTACAACATGAAGGAGACAGTGATGTATGTCTATTGTTGAATGCAGAGAATAACATGAACTAGGCATGTGAGCAATAAGGAAGTTTCAAGGAAAATAGTATGTACAAGGAAACTCATACTTACATAAGAAAGAAAGTGATGTAGGTCTATTGTTGAAGGCAGAGAATAACATGAACTAGGCATGTGAGCAATGAGGAAGTTTTAATGAAAATAGTATGTACAAGGCAACTCATACTTACATAAGAAAGAAAGTGATGTAGGTCTATTGTTGAAGGCAGAGAATAACATGAACTGAACAATGTGGGCAGCAAGGAAGTATTAAGGAACATAGGAACTACAAGGAAACTCATACTTACTCATAGGTTTATTGTTGAAGGCAGAGAATAAGATGGACTGGACATGTGAGCAATCAGAAAGTTTTAAGGAAAATGGGAACTACAAGGAAACTTATACTTACAATCAGAAAGAGACAGTGATGAAATTTTACTTTTGAATGTTCTATACAACATGGAAAACTGTGAGCTCTGTACAACCTCTTTCTAAGATCGATGGTTAAAACGGCTTTGAGCGAGTGAAGCCTGGGGATGGTGGCGAAGACAACCCTTCTTCGAACATTATGGCATAATCCCAAAGTACTGTACCAGATAACAGAATCCACTTCACTTAGAGACTACCAACAGCGGCAACAACTAAAATGGTTTGCACATGTAACTCGAAGAGAAAATAATGGCATAACCAAGATGTTGAAACTACTTCAGATAAACGTTTAAGAGGGTAACCCCCTATCAATATTGTAAAGAGTGATAACATCTACTGGTCGTGAGGAACTTATTGTCCTGAAAAATGTTTCAAGAGAAATATTTTATAAATTTTAAACGACAGCAGAAATGGCCAGTGAATGTCGGATGTTTCCTTATAAAGAAACGGTTAATATTACGTTGGTATTTAGTTACTGAGTCTGTTTCTACACCCGTGTCTCAGCCGGATTCTCTTACCCGCTTTTAAAATAAATTGTTGAACTCTTACTAGGCTAACTAAACTTGACAAGATAAAATATGTGTCAGCTTTTGTTAGCCAATTATATTCTAACAGTTGTCTTTAAAGTTTGTTTTTTTTTTTACTCGGAATCTGAAGAAATTTACTGTAGTTTTTTTTTTAAGGCGTTCGACACTTTTCTGATGAAAATACAATTGAGACACTCTTTAAATGATTCCTTGAAGGTCAGGCCTCCATTCAGTCGTTGCTTCTTCCTTCGTTTTCTCTGTCTTTCATTCTTTGAAAATATTTTAATTTCTTGTTAGGCCAAGGTATGAGTACATTTGAAGGAGACACTTGACACAGTGTCTTTTTCAGTTTTTTTTTTCTTTCTCGTTTTCTCGTTTTCTTTCCTTTGCTTTTCTTCCTCTCTTGTCTCCCCTTACGTTTTTATGCGTCTTTCTTTATTTTTCTCATTTTTTTCTTTCCTTCTACTTTTCTTTCCCTACTCTATCGTTTCTCTCCTTCTCTCTTACTTTCTTGTACCTTTCTTTTCCTACTCTCTGTCTCTGCCTCTCTCTTTCTTCCTTCATTTAGCTTTCTTTCTTTTTCTTTCTTTCTACTATCGCTTTATGTCTTTATTTCTCTACTCCCTCTCTCTCTCTCTCTCTCTCTCTTTCTGCATTCTACCTTTCTCTTCTCCCATTTCCCTTTTTTATTTCATTCTTTCTTCATGGATTTCTTTTTTCTTTCTTTCATTTTTCTTTTTTTTTCTTTCTTTTTACTGGATCTTTCTTGATGTTTTTTTTCCTTTCTTTATCTTTCTTTCTTTCTTACTAGCTCTTTCCTTTTCATCTCTTTCCCTTTGTTTCTTTTTGCTTGCTTTCTTCCTTTCTCTATTTTTACTAGCTTTTTCTTCACGTCTGTTTTTCTTTTTCTTCCTTTCTTTCTTTTTCTATCTCTTTCTTCATCTCTCTCTTTTTTCTTTCTTTCGTTTTACATGAATGTCTTTCTTTCTTTCTTCCTTTCTTTCTTTCTCTTTATTAGCTATATTTTCATATTTTTCTTTCTTTTCTTTCCTGCTACTACCTATTTCGTCATGTTTTTTCTTTCTTCCTTTCGTTTTACTAGCTTTTTCTTCATCTCTTTCTTTCTTCTTTTCTTCCTTTATTTCTTTCTTTTTTGTTTTTTCTTTCTTTCTTTCCTTTATTTTTACTAGCTTTTTCTTCACATCTGTCTTTCTTTTCTTCTTCTTTCCTTTTACTCGCTCTTTCTTCATCTCGTTATTTCATCTTTCTTTCTTTTTTCTTTTCTTTTTCTAGATCTTTCACCATGTCTTTCTTCCTTTCTTCCTTCCTTTCATCTTTTTTCTAGCTCTTTCTTCATCTCATTCTTCCTTCCTTCCCTCTTCCTTCCTTTCTTTTTCTTTCTTTCTTTTTACTAGCTCTTTCTCCATCTCTTTCTTTCTTCCGTTTTCTTCCTCTCTTTCTTCTTTTGTTTCTTTTTACTAACTCTTCCTTTATCTCTTTCATTCTCCAGAAGCTATCTCTCTATCTTTCTCAATAAACTGCCCCCTTTCGGTCGCTTTTACCTCTTACGTCTCCCTTTCTTTCTTTTCATCACCCTCTTTCTTTCTTTCTTTCTTTCCTCCTTTCTTCCTTTCTTTTTTCTTTCTTTCTTTTTACCACCCTCTCTCTTTCTACCTCTATATTTTCTATATCCTTTTTATCTCACTTCTTCTTATGTCTCAACTGTCTCTACTTCTCTTTTCACCTCTCTTAATTTCCTCACCTCCTTTTACATTCTCCCCCCCCTCTCTCTCTCTCTCTATATATATATATATATATATATATATATATATATATATATATTCTTCCTGCTCATTCATTCTTTCACTCGAATATCCCAACTCTATTTCTGCATATATCCTCGAAAATTAATTTTGATTGACTGGAGACGACATTCGCATTAATCATTATTGTTATATGCAGACGACATTGTATTTGGTACCATACACCGAAAACTGCAGGACCTTCGAGACAATCAATTGCAAGAAGACGGAAAATATGGTCGTGAGCAAGAAAGAGTTTAAGATGCCAACTACGAATTGTAAACATCAAACTCAACTACATCCGCGTCCAGGGTAAGACGATAAACTACATCCGCGTCCTGGGTAAGACGATAAACTACATCCGCGTCCTGGGTAAGACGATAAACTACATCAGCGTCCTGGGTAAGACGATAAACTACATCCGACAGCAAGGCCTCTGATCGGGAGGTTTTGAGGAGCGTGGAACCACCTCTTAATTGCTGGCGTTTCCAGGTCCACCTTCATCCGGGGTGGTAGCATATGTTAGGGTCCAAGCTATGGGCAAATAGTTAACCTCAAACTGGGGTTAAAATAATATGAAAATGTAAAAATAGGATTTAATACCAGAAATACTTTTTTTGTAAAAAATTATTACCAGCAATACATTTTTGAGAAAAAATATTAACAGCAATACATTTTTGGAAAAATGCAATTACTTTTGGGGAAAAAATATTACCAGCAATACATTTTTGGAAAAATACAATTACTTTTGGGGAAAAAATATTACCAGCAATAAAAATCATGTCTGTATTAAATGCCGTAAAACAAAACAAAAGTTTGATGTATGTCAAAGGGTTATAATGCCAATAAAACTATCTGTTTATCTTTAAAAATAGTCCTACGCAAAGTTCTCGGTCGAAGACGAAACAAATGAGAAATTAACAATTCCGAAATATCTTTATGATTATATGCAATACGTGTGTGTGTCAAAAGCCCGATATAAATAAAAAAAAAATGTACCTGTAAAATACAATATGAATATCAACAAAACGAAAACGTTTCTTTACCAACGCGTTTCGTCTACAACGCTAAGAGAAAACCATATTTATTACAACGCTCCGGTCTTCTTCAGGTGGTTGGAATGTCGAACCTAGCCCTTTATTTCACTCACTGGGGTAGATTGTTCTAGTTCTACGTGCTATGTTTAATGGATGTTAGTTATCAGTTATCTCCTGTTGATTATCCTCTTCAAGTTCTCCACTGCCTTAAACGGGTATAGAAATCACACTCTTTGGGTCCTGTCACTGGATCTAGCTAACACCTTTATCTACGTCGTTAGATCTACTGTGCCATGTGTCCTCAAGGACACATGTCACAGTAGATCTAACTGCGGCACAGTGGATCTAACTGTGCAATATGTCCTCAACGACACATAGCACAGAAAATAAAGGCGTTGGTTAGATCCAGCGACAGGACCAAAAAGAGTGTGAATTCAATACCCGGTTACGGCAGTGGAGAACTTGGAGAGGGGAATTAACAGGAGATAACTGATAACTGACATCCATTAAATATGGCACGTGGAACTAGAACAGTCTACCCCAGCGAGCGAAATAAAGGGTTCAGTTTGACATTCCAACCACCTGAAGAAGGCGGGAGCGTACAACGGCCGAAACGTTGTAATAAATATGGCGACAAAGATGAGGACATTAGTCCGAATAATGTAAATAGTGCACATAATACCTCATCTCAGAAATATAGACAGATACTGAAGGACGCCGAAACGTTGTAATAAATATGGCGACAAAGATGGGGATAATAGTCCGAATAATATAAATAGTGTACATAATACCTCATCTCAGAAATATAGACAGATACTGAAAGGCCGAAACGTTGTAATAAATATGGCGACAAAGATGTGGACATTATTCCGAATAATGTAAATGGTGCACATAATACCTCATCTCAGAAATATAGACAGATAGTGAAAGGCCGAAACGTTGCAATAAATATGGCGACAAAGATGAGGACATTAGTCCGAATAATGTAAATAGTGCACATAATACCTCATCTCAGAAATATAGACAGATACTGAAAGGCCGAAACTTTGTAATAAATATGGCGACAAAGATGAGGACAATAGTCCGAATAATAAAAATAATGTACATAATACCTCATCTCAGAAATATAAATAGATCCTAAGAGAAAACCATACAACAAAAAAGATAATGACATTAACGACAACAATTACAACAATAACAATAAACTAGTTAAAAATAGTCATATACTGCTGCCTACTAACTTCTTAACTTCTACTATCCGAAACAATTTATCCAATTTTAACAATATGAAAATCATTACAACCACATCCAAAACTATTATGGATAAGATCAGAACCAAAAATGTCTATAACAATTGTACTTCTGAAGCAGGTACCGTATATATACTCATGTAACGCGAGATCTCGCGTATCGTGCGTCCCCAAAACTTTCACTTATAAAAAATGATTTTATCATGTATATCGAGTATGCTTTCTTGACGGACTAAATTACAATAGACTAACCTCTTTTCATCTATCTCTTTATCCCATCTTCTAGTAAAATAATTTTAAAAAGTAAAAGAGAATGATAAAAGTATCGTTAGTAACGCTATACTAGATACGTAAACGCGTAAAGCCATAAACAACCGAATGAGAAACAGCTAAACATTTTAGAAAAAGATGCATATTCGCTATGTTTGTATTTTATAATACGATATTAATATATGAATATTGCATGCATTATTATTGGATACAGTTAAGGAAAACATCAGTTTTATCAAGATCATGTTTATTTTAAGCACAGCTGTACTTTTTGACAACAGTAAAGGGATATATAGTTTTGTTCAACCACAACTTCTGCCTAGAGAATGCCACATTTATTTTTTTTTTTTAAACTTACTTGAAAGTTCTTAAGAGTGTCGTTATCGAATTTTGAAGAATGTTAACCTGCGCTCCGGATTTTTTTAAATAGCTCTATACTCTTTCCCCAGGTCAACCTACATAACCATAGAAAATATGAAACCAAATTATGTCTTTTCCTCTCTTTCCACGCAATCAAAACGGAATAGTTCATTATTTATGACGTATTGGCAGGACAAAACGGTCGTGCGAACTAACGAAGGGAGGGACAAGCACAATTACAATAGGATATACATACACACACACACACATACACACACACACACACACGTATATATATATATATATATTCATACCTGATGATGTCTGTATGCACAGATGAAAGATTGTAAAAAAATAAAAAAAGACCTTATGCAACTGGAATTTATAAACAGGGATCATGGCATTCATCTACAGGTTCGGGTTAATGTCATTTATTAAATTTGTTTCGAAGATGTTTTCTCGCCATTTATATCATTAACTTCAATATCTGTTTTTGTATGAATGATTCATGTAATATATATATATATATATATATATATATATATATATATATATATATATATCAAGAGAGAGAGAGAAAGAAAGAAAGAGAGAGAAAATTGAGTAAAATTTTGACTCCTGATTGATGTTACCTTCAGGATCCCGACTCTAGAGTTTGTAGGCGAACCCGTCCGTCCCCACTTCAGGGGATATCAGCAATTTACTACTTATATTTCTTTGGTTTTTCTTTTTTATATACATTTAAAATTGGTGTAAGTTTTTTTCTGTATTTGTTGTGTTCGTGTCTGTGCTTGTGCGCACGCAAGCATGAGCCCCTCTTTGCGGATGAGCGTTCGTCCGCGTGCGCCCGTCTGCGCGGATGTGCGTACGTGTAGGGTGTCGTTTCATTTGCTATTTTTCATTTTACACTCACCCTTTAGCCTTTTCTCTTTCTTCTCCCCCTTTTCCACTTTTCTTTGTACCAATTTCCAAACATATCCGATTTCTTTTTACTTTTGGGCGCTCTAGGCAGTTTTTTTTTTTTTTTTCTAAGAAAGTTTTATTTCGTTTTTACATAAATAATTGATATTACTGCTTAAATTAGATATATATATATATCAAGAGAGAGAGAGAAAGAAATATATTATTATTATATATATATAATGAGAAAAGACAATTCTTAAAAATCCATTTCAGTTATAATTTATTTCATGAATATATTTATTTAAATATTCATCTCTTCTTTAAAAAAAATCTTCTGTCTGAAGAGATGAATATTTAAATATATTCATGAAATAAATTGTAACCGAAATGGATTTTTTAGGATTGTCTTTACTTATTATCATTGAGCTCTCTTTTGATTAATGTCCTTCTTGGAATTATCCCTATCAATTACCAATTGTTTATATATATATATATATATATATATATATATATATATATATGTGTGTGTGTGTGTGTGTGTGTGTGTGTGTGTGTGTGTGTGTGTATTATTTACTCATCTCACTGACCAATTCCGGATTTTCGCGTAACAACAGTCACCTGAGTCAGCTAACAATTTCTCGAAGAACCCTATATCGGTGTATGGATTAAATCCATTAATTCCTAAGAAATGACGTTGTTTAACTTTCCGATACGAAAATAACATTTAGAAGAGATGGGATTCGAAAGATTATGAAAGAATTATTCATAGGGATAATTCAAATTTAATGTGGTCTTCAAGCCTCTCGTGGCTGAGTGATCTAAAGCACCCAGGACTATACCTTGGTTTACACTACGTAAGAGGGATTCAGGTTCGAAACTTGCCGAAGGACGTCTTAAATACTCTCGAAAAACTGAGACCAATAGTCGAAAAATTAATGCCTAAAAAACGGAGGCGTCTGATCAAACAAGTGTGTCCAAAAGATATAACGTATATAGCAATGTATATATATATATATATATATATATATATATATAGAGAGAGAGAGAGAGAGAGAGAGAGAGAGAGGGGGGAGAGAGAAAGAGAGAGATGTGTATATATATATATATATATATATATATATATATATATATATGTATATGTATATGCACCTTTCATTAAGGAATTGTATTCTTGATCAATCAAAATTCGTAAATAATTATATAGGCCACACTACAAGACGTTTGACACGCAAACTCACTCTACACCTTTCTGACCATATCTCAATTAGATCTCATTTAAATATTCATAGAGACCTACCGGACACTATTCGTAACATACTTGTTGACAACACTAATATAATAGCACCATCTACATGCAAAAAAGGCTAAAAATAATGGAAGCCTTATTAATAAAAATAAAAAATACAACACTTAATAATATTAACTTTGAACATGGACACAGTATATTGACCGTGTTTTGAAAAATGAAAACATTTTGTAACACATACATACAACAACCTATTTCTTATTTAACAGTTAAAATATTTAATCCTTAAAAATGGCTAAATGTATAGCCGAAAGCGCTCGGATATAAAGAACATTCGGACAGTTTTTATATAATTTATCATCTGAAAAGAACAAAAATTATTAGATCGCATGAGAAATTGTATAAAAAAAACTAAATAAAAGGACCTTGTTTGTCGTATTCAATGAAATGTACATGAAAGAATGATTGCTGCCTAAATACAAATATATATATATATATATATATATATATATATATATATATATATATATATATATATATATATATATATAAATATAAAAGTGGACATGGAAGTCAGCACTTAGAGGCGACAGTCTGTTTCATGCTAGTGCAATCGTCAGGCGACTAGTGCTGTTATTTTTCTCGGCTGTTTATATAAGGGTCAGTGGTGCATTATGGGTAGTATATTTTGGCGGGTACTTTTACCGGAAGTCGCTTATTTGTTTATTTATTTATGTCAAATTATTTTGCTTGTTTTTTTGTTTGTTTTTTATTTTTATTTTTTATCTTATATATTTATTTATTTATTCTTTTATTTTGATCGGTGTTTTTGGTTAACGTAGTAAAAAAAAATTGTTTATATAGCTTATTGTTGGTAGTCTATAATGGCCGCCATTTACCGGAAATCGCTTGTTCGCATATTTATTTGGGTCAAATTGTTTTGCTTATTATTTTTATTTTTATTTGTATAACAGTTATAACTTTCGTCCGTTCTTTTGTTTTGATTTTATTTCGCATATTCTAACAGGTGTGGTTTTGTGATTTGTTTGGAGTAGTTTATTTTGCTTATTTTATTGTTGTTTGTTTATATATTTATTTATTTTTCTATTTTAAGTTACGTAGTAAAAATTTGTTTTCATGTCTACATTTTGAGATTAGCTCGGATCTTTTATTTAATAATTTATTTTGATCTGGGAAGGTAATGATAGCTATTTTTTCCTCCAAGCAAAGTTTGCAAGTTTTTGATAGGTTGTTGTAGGCTGATGATTTTTTCCTTATTTTCCAAGATATTTTTGGTGTGGTGTGTGTTTTGTTTTTTATTTCCCAGATATACTTAGAAAGCATTGTGCTGTTCGCATATTTACTATTTGTGAAAGACATTTGACACTACAATGGGAAGCTTTGACGGTGCAGAGACATGCGAAATCGTAGGTATTTATTTACTACACGAAATAAGCAAAATAATAGATAGAAATGACACAGGGCTCTACAGAGATGACGGTCTCATAATCTTAAGAAACTGCAACAAACAAAAGACAGATAAAACTAGAAAAGCAATAATTAAAATCTTCAAAAATAACGGATTCGAGATAGATATAAAAACTAACCTAAACGAAGTAAATTTTCTAGATGTCACCTTCAACCTAAGAAAAGGCACACACAAACCATACAGAAAACCGAATGATAAACCACAGTACATACATATATACTCCAACCACCCGCCTTCTATAATCAAACAGATACCTAAATCGATTAACCGCAGGCTTTCCGACAATTCTTCCGATGAATCTATATTTAACAAAGCCAAGAAAGACTACGAAACAGCCCTAAAAGATAGCGGATTCCCAGCAACACTCACATACTCACCACAGAACACAAAAAAGACCAACAGAAAAAGAAATATCATATGGTTCAACCCACCGTACAGCAAAAACGTAAAAACAAACATAGGAAAAATATTCTTCAAGCTTTTACACAAACACTTCCCGGAATCAAGCACACTACACAAAATATTCAACAAAAACACAGTAAAAATCAGCTACAGTTGCACCGAGAACATGGCACAAATAATAAAAAAGCACAATAGAAAAATTATTAACAAACCACACGAACAAATTAAACCCACGTGCAACTGCAGAATAAAAAACGAATGTCCCTTAAACGGTAATTGTTTACAAAACAACGTAATCTACCAAGCCACGACAAAATCAGCAGATAATGAAGAAAAAGTATACATAGGAGTAACCGAAGGACCATGGAAACAAAGAAATTATGTACACAAAATGTCTTTCACAAATAGTAAATATGCGAACAGCACAATGCTTTCTAAGTATATCTGGGAAATAAAAAACAAAACACACACCACACCAAAAATATCTTGGAAAATAAGGAAAAAATCATCAGCCTACAACAACCTATCAAAAACTTGCAAACTTTGCTTGGAGGAAAAAATAGCTATCATTACCTTCCCAGATCAAAATAAATTATTGAATAAAAGATCCGAGCTAATCTCAAAATGTAGACATGAAAACAAATTTTTACTACGTAACTTAAAATAGAAAAATAAATAAATATATAAACAAACAACAATAAAATAAGCAAAATAAACTACTCCAAACAAATCACAAAACCACACCTGTTAGAATATGCGAAATAAAATCAAAACAAAAGAACGGACGAAAGTTATAACTGTTATACAAATAAAAATAAAAATAATAAGCAAAACAATTTGACCCAAATAAATAAGCGAACAAGCGATTTCCGATAAATGGCGGCCATTATAGACTACCAACAATAAGCTATATAAACAATTTTTTTTTACTACGTTAACCAAAAACACCGATCAAAATAAAAGAATAAATAAATAAATATATAAGATAAAAAATAAAAATAAAAAAACAAACAAAAAAACAAGCAAAATAATTTGACATAAATAAATAAACAAATAAGCGACTTCCGGTAAAAGTACCCGCCAAAATATACTACCCATAATGCACCACTGACCCTTATATAAACAGCCGAGAAAAATAACAGCACTAGTCGCCTGACGATTGCACTAGCATGAAACAGACTGTCGCCTCTAAGTGCTGACTTCCATGTCCACTTTTATATTTACACACGCTCTATCTCTGATATTGAGCACTTTACCCCATAAATATAGCACACTTTAAGACTATATTTCTGCATATATATATATATATATATATATATATATATATATATATCCGATGTGATGAGGACGAAAGTAATATATAAATTCCAACGTTCACAGCATTAATTGAAAAGATGGCTCGATACCTATAGTAGAGCGATAATTATTTATTTATTATAATTTAAATAAAGAATCCTGCTTGTAGGCAAGCCGTATGTGAAACGTCACTTCATTTTTCCATTTGTTCGAAAAGAAAAATATACATAAAAAAATCCTACAAGCAGGATTGTTCAAAATCATTTTCGATTCTCACCCGTCGAAGTGCAGTTGGAATGCACTGAAACGAAGTTGCATCTTTGTAGTGAGTAAAATGGTTTTGTCTATATGATAAATTATAATATATATATATATATATATATATATATATATATATATATATATATATATATATATATATATAATATTAGTGGTAAATATACACATACATATGCAATCATATATCTTAAATATATATACATACATACATACATACACATACATATATGTATAAAAAATAATTCCAACAGGATAAAATCCAGGTAGAACTCAATGTCCAGGTCCGAGAAAGAATATAATAAAAAGGCTTAAACACAAATATTCCATGGTCATAATTTATTCCATTGGAATCGTAAATTGGATCGTATTTACGATTCCAATGGAATAAATTATGACCATGGAATATTAGTGTTTAAGCCTTTTTATCATATATATATATATATATATATATATATATATATATATATATATATATATATATATATATATATATATATATATATAGGTATGAATCCTCTTCTTCTAGCTATGGGTAAATAGCAGGACAGACCGGATTCTATAGCCGTAAATGGAAACTGATCGACCGCAGAAAGAAATGGCAACCTACTTCGGGAAGAAATCTACCTCGTCAGTCATGTATCGAAAGATAAATGATCGCCTAAACGTGTATCACGCACGGCACATAACTGACTGACTGACGTGCTAATAGCATTGGGAAAGATATGAATCCCCTTCTTTTTTTCCCCCAGCTATCGGTAAATAGCAGGGCAGACCGGTTTCTATAGCCTTGAGTTGCAACTGCTCTACCGTAGAAAGAAATGGCAACCTAGTGCGGGAAAAAAGTGCCCCCTCCATCATGTATCGAAAGGTACATGATCGTCTAAGCGTGTGTCACGCATGGCCCAAACAGACTGACTGACGTGCTAATACACTTGGGAAAGGTATGAATCCTCTTCTTTTTCCCCCAGCTATGGGTAAATAGCAGGGCAGACTGGGTTCTATAGCTTTGAATGGTAACTAGTCGACCGCAGAAAGAAATGGCAACCTACTGCGGGAAAAAAATCTGCCTCGTCAGTCATGTATCGAAAGATACATGATCGCCTAAGCGTGTATCACGCAAGGCACATAACTGACTAAGGATTAAATAGAAGACCCAGCTCTCTAGCCTTCGGGGGGAAACATTCTAAGTGAGTTAAATGTCTGAATTCCGAACCGTAGGGAAGGCAACGAGAAACTACTCCTTTATATTTCCTAATAATATATGGTAATTCCCAGATGATAAAAAAGGAATCATTGGAGAGTTATAATCAACTACACCCTGAAGGGAGATGATGGTTATTTTTTTTATATATTTTTTTTTATCCAAGTCACGTCATTTTTTTTTTCTTTCATTAATTAATATTTTCTAAATGACGCTTGGTTTGCCACCACCATAACCACTACGCCACCCTCTGCAATAATAACCAAAGAATTTATTCAGTTGGGATCACCCGAGGTTCTGATGCTTTTTCAACATTTCAATTTCTTTTGTTCCGTATCTCTGTTGACGCATCGATTGAAAATAAACCCTTTCTTTTTCTTTTTTCTTTTATTCTTTCTTTCTCTCTCTCTCTCTTCACTATCTCCTGCTTTTCCAAAATTGCCACCGGATACCAAAGCCGAACTAATTCACTACTGCCTCACGTCATTATTCTAATGTGTCTCACCAGAATTACCTCCCTTTATATCTACCGACTCGGACGCATTATCAGTGAATGCTATTTAAATACTGAAGACTAGAAGGCGGGTCTCAATTTCGGCAACGTGAGAAATTCAAGACGGAGCGACCATCTCAACACACATTAGTGCTGAATGACCTCCCGGCTTGCCTCAGACTCACTATCCATTAGCACCAAAAGTAACACGTCAATTGACCACAGTGATCCGACCGACCACTGCTGGTGTCAAAGGTTATAAACGTTCGTAACTTTTACTCCGCTTTTTATATCTCCATGATGCCAACCCCATTTTGAAAGTCTACCACGGATTGAGTAGCCAACACCGGAAATCTTTTACTTAAGAACAAACCATCTGGAAGAATCCAACGTGGAAATCCGTTTTCTTGCTAAGTGAAAACTTTATTTGAATATCTTATTATTAGTCAACAGATTCACACTAGATGTTTAATTATTATTAATAGGAGTCGAGTGACCTCAAATCTCCGACACCTTCCTTATCATCATTGCAGACCCTTGCAGCATTGTTATGGTCAGTAGAAATCCAGTACACCGAAAATCTAATTTCCGAATTACGAATAGACGTAAGAATGTAGCAAGTCTTCAGGACATTGACGATCATGGCTCTCCACACATTCCTGCCTATTGTAAGTCTTAGCTAATTTTGTCTTTTTTTGTAATCTCGCCTAAATCCTGTTCTGCCATCCATGTACACTAGTTATTTAGGTAGGTTATACGTTGTTTTCCTCTGTCCCTCTTGCCTTCAGTATGTCCTGTGAGTGTCAGATTTTCCAAGTCTTCTTTCCTCATCATGTAGCCCAGAAATTTCCAATGTTTCTTCCCGATGTTATATATTAGTTTCCTTTTTGTAAGTTATGCGTTGTTTTCCTCTGCCCCTCTTGCCTTCAATATGTCCTGTGAGTGTCAGATTTTCCAAGCCTTCTTTCCTGATTATGTGCCCTAGGAATTTTAGCTGTCTCTTTCTGATGTTAAGTATAAGTGCCGTTTTTGTTTCTAAAACCTCGCCGTTCTTCATATGTTCAGCCCGTATTATTCTCAGTATCTTTCTGTAGAACCATTTCTGTCGCCTCAAATTGTGAAGAGATAGTCCGGTATTCACTGCCATATAGGAGGACTGATATAAAATCCTTGTACGAATTAATTGAAACAACCGCTTTAGTTTCCTTTCTTCCACCATACGGTCAGTTTTAGACCCACTGGTGTGACAGGGTGTAATCGATTTCTATTTTTTCCTAGTTTATTAGATTATTGATTAGTTCATTTGCAGCGGTGTGCAAGGATTATGAATTTTATTTTCGGGGCGTGTGATGAAATTTGTTTGGCCTTGAAAAATATTGCGTCATCCGTTATTGCATCATATTTTTATCACGCCAAAACACTATTGTCCCGACTGTCGATTAGTTGTCCTACGGCCATTGTTTGTGATTGATGTTACTCCAAGTAAGCGTACGAAAATTTTTAACGCTTAACGAACACACTGACAAACCTTACCAGTGTAAATCAAAGTACTATCGACTGGCTCGGAAACTCTCCTGATTTAAATCCAATCGAGAATCTGTGGTCAGTCTGCAAGGAAAGACTCCGTGGAGTGGACATACGTAGCACTAACATGTGTACTGGGTCATGTTTCATTGGAAAATACGAAAAGAAGTAAATAGCGGAATTATTCTTTTTGTTTCAATTAATTTGGACAAGGGTGTACATAACGGTTCAGGACTATTTTCCTGTTTCTTAATACTTTGCTTAGCTTCCTGATTTCAGCGTCGCACTTTCCGTCACCTGTTAAAACACCTCCCAGATCTTTAAACTGTTGTACTTAATTTATTTTGGTATCTCCAATTTTGGACTATTCCTTTTACTGAAACCAGACATTCTGTCTTCTTGTAATTGATGCTTAGTCCTTTCTTCTGGCTTTCCTTCACTAACTTCTGTAAAAGCTCTTTAGTTTCCTATCTGTGACTACTATCAACATTGTGTCATCAGCATGTCTTATGTTGTTACGACTGTGACCGCCAATAATGAATCTTGGTAGGACTTCTAATTCTCTCAGAATCTCCTCATTGAATAAGTCCGGTGAGAAGACACATCCTTGTCTTTCTATTTTTATAAGGTTACTGAATTCATTTTCTACCGGTATGTAGACGGTTTATACCCAGTACAGGTTTTGGATTAGTCTAATGTTCTTCCCAAATATGTCAAGATTAACTAGCAGTGTCAAAAGCTATATGTGATGCTCTTTATCAAACACTTTCTCACAGTCTATAAAACATACATACACATATTTAAGTAATTCATCGAGTCTAGAAGAATTCTCAGCAGAATGCAGAAAGTACTGGGTGGCCGTTTCATACTATTTTGAGACTCATTAACAGCGTGCATCCACTGCCTGGAGTCGAAGCTGGACCGTTACAATACGACGCAAGCGTCATACTCACTGGACCAACGGGTCTCGGTGACGATGATGTAACTAAATAGACTCGATACAGCGCTGATATTCACTAAATTCCGCCGTGTAATTCATCCAAGTTTACTTAGCCCAACGAACTGTGCCCCCACGAGTCACGTCTTCTATTCCCAAGCCGCTCTATCCAGAGAATTAGAAGCCAGTTCAAGCAAGGATATACAAGTGATAGAAAGATCGGCGTTATATCGAGTCTAGTTACCTCATCGTCACCGAGACCCGTTCGTTCAGTGTGTATGACGCTTGCGTCGCATTGTAACGGCCGGGGTTCGATTCTCGGTAGTGGATACGCATTGTCCCGAAAAAGGACGAAACGGCCGTACAGTACTTTCTGCATTCTGTTGAGGATTCATCTAGACTCGATGAATTACTTAAATTTCCCGTCATCTGTTTCTAATACTTAAATGTGATCATTCAAATCCCCAACCACCGAATTATTTTTATTATATATATATATATATATATATATATATATATATATATATATATATATATATATATATATATATATATATATATATATATATATATATATATATAATGATAATAATAAAAATAATTCGGTGGTTGGGGATTTGAATGATCACATTTAAGTATTAGAAACAGATGACGGAAAATGTAACACCGAAATTTGAAAGCCAAAGAAAAAAGATTTATTTTAAAAGATAAAAAAATATTAAGAAAGGGAAAATTAGAAGCAAAGAAAAGAGTGCTAAAAGACTGCGCAGTGTCCATTATATGGCGATGAATGCTGGACTATTTGCTCGCGCGGATGAAGAGAAGACTCGGAACAACAGACATGCGGTTCAAAGGATAGTTACAATGGACTGAACATGTGAGTATCGACAAAGTCTTGAGGAATAAAAATTTGCACTTATATTTAGTGTTATATAGGCATAAAGTGTCGCTGCCGACACTTGAGTTTGAACATTGATCGCCAGTGAGCAAACACAGGCGATCCCATTATTGAATTAAGTGGATCACGTGACCATAGAGGAAACGAATATGTAGAAAGTATCATAACGACTAACGATCTCCATTTCTAGTCAATCCTCTATTACTATAAGGAACGCTATTCTCTACACTATCCTCTATTATTATTCAGATCACCATTTCTATTCTATCAACTACGGATATCCATACGAATCGGTATTTCTATTCTATCCTCTATTACTAAAGGATCGTTATTTCTATTCTATCCTCTATTACTATAAGGAACGCTATTCTCTACTCTATACTCTATTACTATTCAGATCACCATTTCTATTCTATCCACCACGTATATCCATACGGATCGTTATTTCTATTCTATCCACTATTACTATAAGGAACGCTATTCTCTACTCATCCTCTATTACTATACGGATACTGTTCTCTACACTATTCCTCTATTCAGATCACTATACTATGGTTACTATTCGAGCTAGTACTATTAGTGCCATTGATATTCAAAGGCGACTGACACCAGTATTGTTCAACGGCGTTACTATAGTTGTAATTTTCGATTACAAAGTCTCTACTACAACGAGCATTACAAAAGTGACAACGAGTATTTGTTGGCATCACAAAAGTGGCAACGAGTGTTCGTTGATATAACAAAACCTAGAATCAGATAATTGACATATCTGGGAGGCGTGATGAAAGATATGCGCTTGGAGAATTTAACGCTTGCCGAACATAAGGTCGAATATAGTAGAAGCCGCTCTAGGAGTAGGGATGCTGCAAGATCAAAATATTAACCCCTGACCTCGTGCCTTGTCCTTAAATAGCCTCATCACTCATAAGGGTGCCATGCATGAAGTCAAACTATAGGGTGAGCGGTTATCCATCCTACATAACTTCATAACATGCAAAAAATCTGCTTCGTCAGTCGTGTATCGAAAGATACATGATCGCCTAAGCGTGTATCACGCATGACACATAACTGAATCCCTCTATTTCGATACTGAGCACTCTACTATAAAGCATGCATGCTTTATAGCCGGGTCATTCTGTTAAGGCTTACTATTAGGAATCGGAGAGCCGAGTTCGAATTCCAGTCACTTCCATTCACTTACGTGCTAATACCCTTGGGAAAGGTATGAATACTCGTCTCCTCCTCCCCCCCCCCAGTTATAGGTAAATAGCAAGACAGACCTGATTTTTATAGCCTTGGATGGCAACTGGTCTACCACAGAAAGAAATGGCAACCTACTACAGGGAAAACTCTGCCTCGTCAGCCATATATTGAAAGATACATGATCGCCTAAGCGTGTATCACGCATGGCACATTAACGACTGACTGATTAACGTGATAATACCATTTTTTTTTTAAGCTTATCACCCCAAGCAAGGCTGGAGGCCACTAGCACGCGAGGGGTTACAGATGGTTTGGAGGAAGAGCAGGTAGGAGTGGTAAAGGAGAGGATGTGGAGAAAGATAGTGGATCGATCAAGGCAAGGGGGTTACAGATGATTTGGAGCGAGAGCAGATAGGAATGAAAGGTGAAAGGATGTGGAGAAGGGAAGTGGATAGATCAAGGCAACTGGAGATGTCGATTGACGTTACACTTAAATAGTTGGAGATTGTATTTATCAGGGAAACAGGAATAAGGAAGGGAGTTCCACAGGCGAGATGTGCGAGACATGAAGCTATTGGAGTAGAAGAAACGTCTACATCTAACAGTTTCAACGGTGAAGGGGTGGGAAAGGGATGCCAGCCTCGTAGGACGTTTAAATTCATGAAGCCTAGGAACCAGCGAAAGCAGCTCCTCGGAGCAATTACCGTGAAAGTATTTGTAAAAAAGACAGAGCGAGGCCACAGCGCGTCTGTGAGAGAGCGACTTTGGAAAGGTATGAATCTTCTTCTTCTCTCCCACATACGAGTGCACCGCTATAGATAGTTATTGAAAGACTGTAATAATAATCTTCTTTCAGCAGTCAATGCCAACAATTTTGATTATATTAGAAAATGGTAACTGTACAAGTTGCATCGCCCACTATCTTAAATATATTTTCTTTCCATTTGGGGACTTATAGTCAATCCGGACTTCAAGAGGAACTCATACCTACAACCCTTCCCTAAAGATGCAGGAGAAATCGTCCAGTTTCCTGTACCTGATTCCTCCTGCTATCCCCTGCCTTTACAAGAGCCAGAAATGATCAGTGGAAAATGGAGTACTGCTGTTATCAATAACACCTGTCCTCATAATATGCAGCTCTTACTTGTTACTTTTACGCCTTTACCACAACCTCATTCAACAACCCTCTACCTTGAGTGGCTCTTGAAGTTTAAATATTTCTCGATTTGTCCTTCTTTCTCAGCAATTTTGGTCTCAAAACACAAGAAACGTCAATGAAGGAACAAACTTGGTCTTCTTTGCTGATGCTAACTGTATCCTGGCGCGAATATTTCATGCTTTTGTCCGTTTGAATCATGTTCTATTTTATTATTATTATTATTATTATTATTATTATTATTATTATTATTACTTCTTTTGATTTCTGTTGTATACGCATTTCCTTCCGGGTCCCAACCAGAGACATAAGGTCAGAAATAGCATCATGACATTTCCACTGATCTATTTAAGTTCCTAACATATCTCTCCATATTTAGTATGTCTGATGCCATTATTATTTTTATTATTTTTTATTTTCTTTGATATCTGGCGTTTACACATTTCTTTCCGGGTCCCGCCTAGGGACCTAAGGATATAAATGGCATCATGACACTTTCCACTGCAAAGAAAAAAAAAAATAATAATTACATAGATAAAGCCCTTTGTAAAGTGTGGGTTGTACTTGTCAGAACAATTTTTTGTATCTCTCTGAGGCATGGACTTCCAGGGATCCCTTTAATCAGCCTATTGGAATCTTTTCCAACCAGTCCAAGGGCTCCAACTACAACTATTATTATTATTATTATTATTATTATTATTATTATTATTATTACTTCTTTTGATTTCTATTGTATACACATTTCCTTCCGGGTCCTAACCAGAGACATAAGGTGAGAAATTGCGTCACATTTTTTACTGATGTTTTTGTTAAAAAGTATTTAAAAAAACAACATAAGATCACACACATCTTACATAGTTAAAGCTCTTTGTAATGCGTGAACTGTACTTGTGAGATTATTCATTATTATTATTATTATTATTATTATTATTATTATTATTATTATTATTATTATTTCCTTTGATTTCTGTTGCGTACACATTTCCTTCCGCGTCCCAACCAGAGACATAAGGTCAGAAATGGGCTCACATTTTTCAGTGATCATTTTTGTAAAAAATAATCTTAAAGAAACAACCTAGATCACATACATCTTACATAGATAAAGCTTTTCGTAATGTGTGAGATTATTTATTATTATTATTATATCCTTTGATTTCTGTTCTATCCACATTTTCTTGTGGGTCCCAACCAGAGACCAAAGATCAGAAATATCACCACACATTTTCTATTGATCATTTTTGTAAAAAAATAAATAAAAAACTACCACCTATGATCACACATACATAAAGTTTTTTTAAATGCATGAGCTGCACTTTTGAGTAGAATTGTTTGTATTTCTTTAAGGCATGTGCTACCAGGAATCGTTTCAATGAGTCTATCGGGCCCTTTCCCAATCAATCCGAGTGCTCCAACTATAACTGGAATTATTGATGCCTTCATGTGCCACGTTTTTGAGGTATCCACTTCAAGATAACTGTAATTTGATAGTTTTTGAAGAACTTCAAAGATACATTACAGTCTGCAAGTGCTGTTATATCAATAAGAAAGCAAATTCTGTTTTCGTCGTCTTTAATCACAATTAAATTTGATTGTTCTGTCTAGTTGCATTGTAAGGTCCTATAAAATTGTTACAGGTCCTATCTCTGTAACCGTGTCTAGGTGATGTTCATGCCAGTTTCTTGCAGTTTCCTTCCTATAAAAGTTACTTATTTACCAGTGCAGATATTTGCCCTCTCTATCATGTCGAGTTTCATATTCAGTGGGTGCTAACACCGAGCAACCTGATACAAGATTGCCCATTGTTTCTGGATACTTATTACAGAATTAGCATTTCGGGTTAACAATTTTTCAGTATATTTGCTTAGTAATTTCTAGTTAGCAAGCATTGATCCCGAGCTGCAAGAATAAAACCTTCGGTTTCAGCTTTTAACCCTGCACTACGTAACTACTGGTGGATACGGGGTTTGTCTACATCAGCTTGTTTGGTACTGGCGGTGTAAGGATCAGATCAAGACAGAGGTGAATTAATCCTCTGTTTCCTTTGGGTCTGGGCACAGACAGTCGATCATCATTAGCATCAAGATGATGCATGCTATGGCAAGTGAGAAGCTTCCTCGTTTTGACATCCATTTGCTTAATGTTAGCTATTTATTATTATCCGTATTATTATTATTATTATTATTATTATTATTATTATTATTATTATTATTATTATTATTATTATTAACATTATTATTATTATCGTTATTATCATTATCATTATTATTATTATCATTATTTTATTTCCTTTGATTTCTGATGTGTACTCATTTCTTTCCGGGTCCCGCCCAGGGACCTAAGGTTAGAAATGGCATCATGACATTTTCCACTGTAAAAAATTATTACATAGACAAAGCCCTGCGTAAGGCGTGGGCTGTACTCGTGAGAACAATTTTTTGTATTTCTTTAATGCATTGGCTTGCAGGAATCCCTTCAATTAGTCTACTGGAATATTTTCCAATCAATCCGAGGGCTCCAACTACAACGGGGATTGTTGATGTTCCCATGTGCCACATTTTTGAGATTTCGATTTCAAGGTTCTTGTATTTTGATAGCTTTTTGAAGATCTTCAAAGATGCATTGCAGTCTGCAGGGACTGCCATATCAATAAGGAGGCACTTTTTGAGTGTGATCTCTAATAACAATGTCTGGGCGTTTAGCTTTAATTATTATTATTATCATTATCATTATTATTATCATCATTATTATTATTATTATCCTTATTATTATCATCATTATTATATCATAATAATTTTTATCATCATCATTATTATTATTATTATCATCATCATCATTATCATTATTATTATCATTATTATTATTATCATAATCATTTTTATCATCATTATTATTATTATTATCATCATCATCATTATCATTATTATTATCATTATTATTATTATCATAATCATTTTTATCATCATTATTATTATTATCATTATCATCATTAGTATCATTATTATTATTATCCTTATTATTATCATTATTATTATTATCATTATTATTATTATTATTATTATCCTTATTATTATCATTATCATTTTTATCATCATTATTATTATTATTATTATCCTCATTATTATCATTATTATCATTATTATTATCATCATCATCATCATCATCATTATTATTATTATTATTATTATCATCATCATCATCATCATCATTATTATTATTATTATTATTACTATTATTATTATTATTATTATCTTGACACAAGACATGAGTCCAAACACCAGTTTTTCATCAGACAGTGAAAATAGCAGAACCCGGTTTTTTAATGGAGATCTACAAACCTGATAGGAAGTTACTAAAATCGAATCACGGCTAATAGGATTCGATGGTAATAAAATTCTATGGCCTAACTCAGTTAAACTTTTCTTCCGCAGAAACAAGTTTACTATCAACTGCGGCACAAGTATGAAATCAGGCGCCGAGGTTTGGTGTGGGGGTCAGGGTTTCGAGAAGAAACAAAACGATCGATTTACGGGTCGAGCCTGTTTAGGATTACATGGCACAAATACATTCGGAAAGGCATAAATCCACTTCTCCCTGCACTCATAGAAAATAGAATCATTTTAATTTTAGCTGATACACTTTGTGATCAACTGTTATAAAATACAATACATGGAAAGTAGAGTCTATTTGAATTTTAGCTAGGTCTGTTTATGATGACATGACACAAATGCAAAATAGAAAGGCATGAATCCAATTTTCCTTGTAATTAGAGAAAATATTAGAACCACTTAGATTTTAAGATACGACTGTTTTTGATTACATGACACAAATCCAAAAGAGAAAGGCATAAATTCCCTTTTCCCTGCACTTAAGGAAATTATAATCAGTTTGCTATTTACGTAAATGAAAACAAATGAAAAAGGCATGAATCCACTTTTCCCTGCACTTAGGGAAAGTATAATCAGTTAAATTTTAACTAAAACTGTTTATGATCCCATAGCACAAATCCAAAAGAGAAAGGTATAAATCCACTTTTCCCTGCACTTCGGAAATTATAATCAGTTTGCTTTTTAGCAGCTACGAATGTTTATAATCGCATGACACAAATGCAAATTAAAAAGGACGTGAATCCACTTTTCCCTGCACTTAGTGAAAGTATAATCAGTTTTCTTTTTAACTAAAACTGTTTATGATCATTTTCTGTAAATAAATATCATCCTGTTAACAAAAATATTAAATTTAAGAATCTAAAATGTGCTTTATTTCCCTTTTCTATACCTTTATAATTTAAAACTGTTAAAATAATCATTTTTTGATCGTTTTGAATATAATTAAAACGAAAACAAGTATAAATCTACTCTTTAAAATAATCTTGCTGAGGTGGTTCAACTAGCACCAGTTAACCCTATTTTCAACTTTGACAGTTTTTGTTGTACGGTCATGAATTGAATCTCTACTCTGTTAAAGAGGTAGAAATCCTTCAAGAATCCGCAGTCTCTAACATAAATGTTCATGACTTCGGTATACAGAATTTAATACTGCAGGTGTAGTTCAGACAGTTGTCATAGACGAGAATAATTACGATATATAGATAAGGAAAACACTTAGATAATGAAGATAGATAGATAGATAGATAGATAGATAGATAGATAGATAGATAGATAGATAGATAGATAGATAGATAAAGGAAAAGAGATCAGATAGATAGATAGATAGATAGATAGATAGATAGATAGATAGATAGATGAAAAGAGATCAGATAGAGAGATAGATAGATGAAAAGAGATCAGATAGAGAGATAGATAGATAGATAGGTAGATAGATAGATAGATAGATGAAAAGAGATTAGATAGATAGATAGATAGATAGATAGATAGATAGATAGATAGATAGATAGATAGATAAAGGAAAAGAGATCAGATAGATAGATAGATAGATAGATAGATAGATAGATAGATAGATAGATAGATAGATAGATAGATGAAAAGAGATCAGATAGAGAGATAGATAGATAGATAGATAGATAGATAGATAGATAGATGAAAAGAGATCAGATAGAGAGATAGATAGATAGATAGATAGATAGATAGATGAAAAGAGATCAGATAGAGAGATAGATAGATGAAAAGAGATCAGATAGAGAGATAGATAGATAGATAGATAGATAGATAGATAGATAGATGAAAAGAGATCAGATAGAGAGATAGGTAGATGAAAAGAGATCAGATAGAGAGATAGATAGGTAGATAGATAGATAGATAGATGAAAAGAGATCAGATAGATAGATAGATAGATAGATAGATAGATGAAAAGAGATCAGATAGATAGATAGATAGATAGATAAAGGAAAAGAGTACAGATAGATAGATAGATAAATAGATAAAGGAAAAGAGATCAGATAGATAGATAGATAGATAGATAGATAGATAGATAGATAGATAGATAGATAGATAGATAGATAGATAGATAGAGGAAAAGAGATCAGATAGATAGATAGATAGATAGATAGAGGAAAAGATATCAGATATATAGATAGATAGATAGATAGATAGATAGATAATGAAAACACTTAGAGAAAGATGATGGATTGAGAGATAGAAAGAGAGTAAGAGAAAGAATGAATGAGAGAAAGAATGTAAAGAGTGAGATAAGCAGACAGAGAGGGACAGATTCGATAAGAAAATGTAATTTCGATTTTCCCTATAATTGTGGGCAAATAGTATGTTTGTTTTTCCAATAATATTCACCCTGAACAAGTCTCAAAATCCTCACAAAGTAGAGGGTTACAGAATGAACGGCACATTTTATGGGGATATGTTGATAAGATAATAGTGAACACGAGACTCGAAGAGGTTAAAATTCTCGTGATCCGGAAAGTATCCTATTGGGAGTCGATTATTTTTTATCATTTCACCTCAAACAAACCAATAACTCCACTTGGACGCTAGTGGCGGGGGGGGGGGTACTGAGTGTTAGAGAATTAGAGAAACTACTATTAAAAACAATAAAAGAAAAAGAATTGTGAAGACAGAAGATAACGATTGACATGGCATTCAATTTTTGAAGATAACAATTGACTGAGAAGAAAGATGCCGGAAGTGAGTTCCACAAACGAAGTGCGATAAAAGAAATAATTAGTATAAAAGTTACGGTTAAATCTTGTCATTTCACCTGTACAATTATGACACCTTGCCACCAATCTAGTACTGCGCTTAAATTCATAACGCGTGCGTACCATAGAGGAAAGTGATATTTATTCTGTATAAATTACAGAAATGTGGCACAAGGCATCTGTCTTAAATATAACTTAGCTAGCCGCAAACACTGACCCAATCGTACGAACAATAATCCTTACACCAAAACAACACATTCATACGTACCTTTCTTACTACAAACCCCACAATACCTCACTGTCTCTATGAAAATACTAACCAGTCTCTATATTTACAATTCAGTGTCTGTGGGGAATAAAATAACAATTCTAAAAACTAACCCCAATGAGTATTTACAATATGAATACAAAATATTTACAAGAAACTAAAGAAAAATAATATTAGTAATAAAAAAAAACCACAATCACTAAATGTGGCAGAAATACCAGTTCACTGGCCGAAATCAATGCGGGACTATAATATTATAGAAAAATTCATTCATCCCAAGCACACACACTGACGCGCACTCATTCAGACACAACAACAAATACGAAAACACTCACACGAAACGAAAGGCGCCCCGCATCCTACCTGCGAACTGACATCACTAACCACCTAACGAGGGAGGGGATGGGGAATTAAACTTAAAGAAAAATAGGGACAGAAATAAAAGGGGCCAAATGAGCATACATACCCTAGCTAAGTTAACTGGAAAAGGAAACTAAAACATCAAAAATAAAACCTAAACTAGCCTAGTTTTGGGATGGGTTGTACTAGTTCAACCCAGGAAGAGTAATATCCTGATGCCTAACCAGCATCAAAGTGCCACTCAAGGTCAGCTCCTTTCACACGAACCATTGCGCGCAAGATCCACCCACCTTTTGCTGAATTCTGATGAAGTGAGCCGCCGCCTTTCCGTCCTAATCTTGACTTTAAGCTGAATCCCTTCTGCCGCGTCGTCCAAATCACGACTTTCATAACACCTAGCAAGCACTGGAACACATATAGTTCAGCCTTCGTCAGCGGCGGTGCCACATTGCTACAAACGGAAGAGGCTTCAAGGACAAAGAACTTTCCCTGCAGCATGCGGACCATGAGGTCTTCAGCAAACTTGCACACACAACGGCACTACCAGGCTGTACTGAAAGAAGGCGTGACCCAGGGTCTCGACCTCCCCACCACAGTTCACCAGGACAATTACCATGAAAGTATTTATAGGAAAGGCACAAGAAAGCTACATTACGACGGTAGGAAAGTCATTGAAACAGAGAAGCCAGAACATGACCGATAACATTAGATATTCTTCTTTGGATTTTATCAAGAATCTGATATCGGGTTGACCAGCAAAATGAACAGCCTCAACATACGAATTACAAATTAGAGAATACGAAATCAAGCAAATACAAAAATTTAAATATCTGTCAATGTTCTGACGGAGGGCGGAAAGTGCAACACCAAAACACGAAGGTGTACAAGAGATGG
>OZ038502.1:28929964-29067464 GCA_964036315.1 Acanthosepion esculentum | reverse complement strand
GTAGATAAAACCATATTCCAGCATAACATTATATTAAATATATTTCCAACACAGGCAACGCAAATATTTCTAATAACAAATGCAACTGCCGAAAAAATATGATCTGTCTCTTAAACGGTCAATATATGACTGATAATATTCTATATATTGTATATTTTATTTAGTTCCACTGAAAATCCTTGGAAATTTCGTTTTTACCATCATCGAATGAACTTAGGTATTCTGAAATTATTGCTTTCTTCAAATATTTCTGGCAATTAAAGAATGAGTGCAACTCACCACCAATCAACTGGGATATTATAACAAGAGCCAAATCTTATAACGGGAAAGGAAATAAATGTGTTGTTCAAAAATTGGTTATCTTAAAACACTTAAATAAGCCGAGCTTATTAAACAAACGAAATGAATTGAAGCATGATTTTGTTTACATATATATATTTTGTTTATATATATATATATATATATATATATATATATATATATATATATATATATATATATATCAGAAAAGGTAATTTCTCTTTAACAATAAAAAATTAATATTCACAACTCTAACATTTTTTTCTTACTGATATATTTACAAATGCCATTTATGCCAAATATAATGAAGAATATAATTTTTTAAATTAAAAAACTGTATATAATATATATTTACGCTAACATTACGATAACCTAATATATTTTTTTTAATTTAAATTACGTAACGGCCAGTCTATGCATGTGCATGAAACTTAGAGTCGTGTTATTGGTGAGGGATAATATACATATATATATATATATATATATATATATATATATATATATATATATATATATATATATATATATATATATACAAATGTAAAAGAACGAAGAGTAAGATTTCAGCGTTCAAAACATTCATTTAAAACATAGCTCAGTGCAAAAATAGAGCCGTAAATATTTATTTATTATGCAGTGTATGTATGTGTGCCTGTATGCATGTATGTACATCTATCTATCTATCTGACTGTCTGTATGCCTGTTTGTCTATGTGTATGTCTATCTGTAAGCCTGTTTATCTATCTATATATATATATATATATATGAAGAAATATAGTCTTAAAGTGTGCTATATTTATGGGATAAAGTGCTCAATATCAGAGATAGAGCGTGTGTAAATAGAAAAGTGGACATGGAAGTCAGCACTTAGAGGCGACAGTCTGTTTCATGCTAGTGCAATTGTCAGGCAACTAGTGCTGTTATTTTTCTCGGCTATTTATATATAGGGGTCAGTGGTGCATTATGGGTAGTCTATTTTGGCGGTTACTTTTACCGGAAGTCGCTTATTTGTTTATTTATTTATGTCAAATTATTTTGCTTGTTATATATATATATATATATATATATATATATATATATATATATATATATATATATATATACATGAATGCCTCTCAGTCTATCTGTATGCCTATCTATATGCCTATCTATCTATCTATCTATCTGAGTGTATGTTTGTGTGTAAGTCTATCTATCTATCTATCTATATATCTCACTGATTTGCCTGTAGGCCTGTTTGTATATACGAGGTTCATTCGATAAATAAGGTGAATTTTTCGATATAAGGACTTCTAATACAGATAGAAGCTTACTTTTTTTATTTTTCAACGTCGTCTCCCAGCACTGTCACACACTTATCCCATCTGTGCACAAGCTTCCGTATTCACTCAGCGTAAAAATCTTTGGACTGATGTTTCAGCCAGTCGCTCACAACACTTTTGACTTCATCGTCACTTTTAAACTTCGTGCCTCTCGTGAACGCTTTCAAGGGACCAAACAGGTGAAAGTCTGAAGGGGCAAAGTCTGGGCTGTAAAGGGGATGAGGGAGCAGTTCCCAGCCCAGCTCGTTGATGGTCTGCACCGTTTAGGCTGCTGTGTGAGGCCTTGCGTTGTCATGATGCAAGATGACTCCTTCTGACTGATGACCCCTGCGTTTGTCCCAACAGATATGCTCAAAGTCCTTGCAATATCATCCACTGTCACCCTTCTGTCAGACTGAATGAGGTCATTGACTGATTCGATCACCTCCGGAGACCTCACTTCTGTAGGCCTCCCTGGCCTGTCTTCATCCTCAACACTGCTCCGTCCTTCTTTAAACAATTTAGCCCACTTGTAGACATTTTTTGGCTGAAACATGTGGCACCATACACAGTTGATATTGTCCTATGAATTTCAACTGGTTTGCACCCTTCGGCAACCAAAAACTTGATAACTGACCGCTGTTCAATCCTGGAGCATGCTTCTTGGTCGGCCATCTTTGTTAATCGCCAAAACTCTCAATTTTTTTAAAAATCTGCAAAAGAAATTAAATCCATGTGAAAAAGAAGTAAAACAGTAAAAAAGAGTAAGCTTCTATCTGTATTAGAAGTCCTTATACCGAAAAATTCAACTTATTTATTGAATGAGCCTCGTATATCTATCTATCTATCTATCTCTCTCTCTCTCTCTCTCTATATATATATATATATATATATATATATACAAATGTAAAAGAACGAAGAGTAAGATTTCAGCTTTCAAAACATTAATTTAAAACGAGGCTCAATACAAACGTAGAGCCGTAAATATTTATTTATTATGCAGTGTTACATTAGAATATGCACATTGCCACTGTGCATGTTCTCATGTAACTTTGCATTATAAATAAATATGTGTATGTGTGTGTGTGTGTGTGTGTGTGTGTGTGTGTGTGTGTGTGTGTGTGTGTGTGTGTGTGTGTTAGACTTTTTCTTTCTCACCCGAATCTATTTTAAATATTTATAAGTCTGCCATTCGTCCATACTTCGAATATTGCTGCCACATTGTCTGGTGCACCTGAATAAAATCCAAAGAAGAATCTGCAATGCTCCTAACCTGGCATCTCGGTTTCAGTACCTTTTTTTACCGTCGTGTTTTTCTTTCTGGTAATTTTCCCGATGAAGTTTCCTCTATTGTACCTAGACTTTATGAATTTAAGTGCAATACTAGTTTAGTGGCAAGGTCTCATCAATTTACAGTTGAGTTAGCTAGATGTAACCGTAAGTTCTATGCTAACAGTATCCGTTGTCGCACTTCTTGTTTGTTGAACTCTCTTCCGGCTCCATGCTTTCCAGTCAAATTTATTCTTCAAATCGCTATCTACTGTCCTCCTGATTACTCTTCTTTTGTTCACATTCTTTGTAATGTTTCTGTTTTCTAAATCTTCTACACCCAGTAATCCTTTCTATCTTAGTGACTTGACTGCCTTGCTGGGGGTGAATATGATTAAAAAAAATCGTGTTGAAGTTGAGATCATCTAGCTTTGAAGTGAACCGCTACTGGATGCCAGTATCACCATTCCTGACACTCGGCTTCATGACCCAATCTCCCATGACAAAGAACAGGAAACCTGGCCTGTATCCCTGCTTAACTTCAGCCTTATTTCAAATCAGTCATTGCATGCACCCTCGTTGATGAAAGCACACGTGATACCACTGTAAAAAGCTCTCACCATGTTGATGATTTTAAGTGCAGCGCTAGACTGTTAATGAGGTCTCACTAATTTACCATGGAGAAGTTCTATGCTCACAGTTTCTTTTATTGCACTTCTCGCTTGTGGAACTCTCTTCCGTCTCCATGCTTTCCAGTCAACTTTAATCTGCAAAATTTTAAATGCAATGTCAATCGCTATCTACTGTCCTCCTGGTTACTCTTCTTTTGTTCTCACTCCTTAGTAATGTTTCCGTTTTCTAATTCTTCTACAAGTAACCCCTTGTGTCATAGTGGGTTTACTGCCTTGCTTGAGGTGAAATCGTTTTTTTTAAAACTACAGCATAGTAGTAGTAGCAGTAGTTCTAGTTGTAGTTATAGTAGTAATAGTTTGAGTATTAGTAGTAATAGTAGTAGTAAGAATGTCACTCGATATATTAAGTCAAATCGAGTTCAGCAGAATGTAGATTGACGATTGCTGAGTTCACCAGGTTAAAGAAGCGTATATGATATCTACGTGGGGCGCTCACTGGTAAAATGTACGTGTCGTTCTACGTGCTTTTGCGGTGTCTGTCTAACCAGAGGTATTGTTATACTTTAATATACTAGTGAGCCAACCAAAATGAGCTGACACATTTTATAGTTGACCAATAGAAAGAATTACCAATCAGAAAGCTCAAAATATTCAGTTCGACGTGTATAAAGGCAGCCATGTTTTTTTTTTCGAATATTCACTGCCAACCCCCGAGACCTTCGAAGACTGAAGAATTACGGAACAGCTGCTGCTGCTATTGGCAATATAGTCAGATCCAGTAGAGTGTCTGACCCGTGAGTGTTAATCTTTAACGTTGTTTCATTGAACAGATTACGTACTGCGCGGGATTCTATATTCATAGACTACGACGAACATGGTCAACATGTAAGACTTATTTTGCAGCGATAAAAATAAGCTAGTATATAAAACCTATAAAAAAGGAATATTAAAACATCTATAGTTGTACGGCGTGCTGAAATAAGGCGGACTACAGTAGTGAAGCTTATAGTTGAAGGGATTTCTCACTAAAGCTGGCTTATGAGGATGGTCCACGCTGAGAGTCGAAAGCCTGAAGACGATAATTCTTTTGCCACTTTATTGTAGACGAAGAGTTTTCAAATAGTGTTAAGAATTTTCAGTGAATGGTAAAATGGATCAAGACTGTGAAACGCGGTGAACAGTGCCACAAGTGGACGTGTTAAAAAAAAAAAGGTAAGTATTGGCGCACTTCTTTATTTATGTACAAAATAAATGGCTAAGATCAAGTCCAGACAAGAATTCCTTCTGGAGACAAAAAGCCTGATGGAATGCCAGCAACTATTTTTTTTTTATTGAAAAGAAATTATTTATGACGTTATTTCAATGTTATTTGTTTTGTTTTTTAACTGACTGAAATTTGCTATTTTGACATAACGCTTGTTTGTCAAAAATGCTTTTCTTATTTGACCTTCGGCCTTAAAAGGATGGAGATGGTCACTATAAGTAAAAGAGGGGGAGTGGTACAGAAAAGTTCGCGGTCCAAACCCTTTCCCAAAGTCAATCAGTATTTTGATGGATGGTCATTAAAATGCTGATTTTGAAAAACTGTTCGGCCGAAAACTTTCCTGTGTCCGACTTCATATATATATATATATATATATATATATATATATATATATATGTCTATATGTCGGCCGTATTTAATGAAAAATGTTTGAAAGAAAATTTTCTGACCAAATATGCATTATATATATATATATATATATATATATATATATATATATATATAATTATTTATTTGAATATTACAACATAAATATGTTATAAAATCACGACAAAAGTAGCCATTTTGTTTCAACACTTCTTGTGTCTTGTCAAGTGATAATATAGAATATAGAATAAATGGTTTTAAAAGTTTCAAATTAATCAACGATCCTTAGCTAGGAGTAAACGCTGTTACATAAGCTAGAGTGACCAATCAAAATACAAGTATAGGATGATTCGAAAAATTTGACAACTAAGCAAGGTTATCATAGATATTAAAAGATTTATAAAATTTGAAATTAAAATTAAAAGTAAAAAATTAAAAAATTAAAATTACCTATTTAGAAATCTAAATCAAATCCCTATTAAGTTTTAAATTGTAGAATTACCAAGGAGAAAAAAAATATAAAAATAAAAATAAAAGATATATATGCTATTTAATTTGTATTTTCATTGAAATTATGTTGAAAGTTGTGTTCAGAATCCCAGACAGAAATGTATACACTTTAGTTTCATTTCAACATGTTAGTCGCCTCTCACGGAAATCATTCGAACAACGGCATGTTAAGCGCTCGGACGTATTTAGATATATACACACACATACAAAAAATCAAACCACACATAGGCAAATGCACTTTACTTACACATACACATCGATACACACAGGCACATACATCTACATTCAATATGATCTAGACGGTCAGATGTCGAAGCTATTCGTGGCTTAATATGTTATTAAACGAATTTAAACTTGAAAAATAGCTAAACCGGTCAAATATACATAGATAAAATTTAAACAAATAACTATATATATATATATATATATATATATATATATATATATATATATATATATATACATATATATATATATATATATATATATATATATATATATATATATATACATTTTTAAAAACATATAGTTTTTGACACATTTACAGACAAAAGTAAATAACCACCTCCGCACATAATTGAACACTCGCACATCCGCATATAAATTAATACATGCACCCGCATACACACATATAAGCATAATAGGTACGCATATACAGACCTACGTACATAAACATACACATAGATAAGCACATATAAATATATTGACCCATACGTCGACGCAGAAAAGTAAATAAGGCAAGTGAAGAAATATATATAAAGATGCAACTATATACAAGCACACACATACATACATACACATCTAGATGTACATACATAAGCACGTATACATATATGCATATAAACTAAATATATACATAGACATTTACAAATACAAGTGTATACATGAAAAATTAAACAAGCGTAAATTAAAACGACATGAATATAAACATGCATATACACATCCGCTAGTACATATATATACACACATACATACGCAACTACACATAGATATATACACATATATATCTACAGACATACATATACATACATACACACATACAAACATACATATTCACAAATATATATACGTATATATATATATACATATATACACATATATATATATATACATATATATACATATATACGCATACACACATACATATACAAACACATATACATATATACATAAACATATAGACACATGCATAAAAAAGGAAAAAGAAATAAGCATACATAGACCAACTTATATTCTAATAATATTCCAACAACATTATGATAAAATATATTAAAGGTTTATCATAATTTAAGAAAAGAACAACAGTCTGTAAGCAATTAAAGGTTCCTTATCAACAAAAGTAGATTTTAGTTTGTATATATGATACACTCCAAGACACTAAAGCATACATACAAATACACATACAATGACACACAAACATATATATATAAATATCTAATCATATATAAATACCCATATCGACACATCCAGATATACAATACACAAACAGTCGAGCGCAACCATATAAATACCCACACATACATATAAATATACACCCATATGCATACACATATACACAAACATATACATATTTAAACATACATATATATATACATATATATGCATATATAAACATATACATACACATAGAAACATACATACTACATATACATACATATATGCACACTCACACATACATATACATACATATGCAATATGCATACACATATCTACACACACACAAGTACACATAAATATCTCTATATACCCATACATATACTCACACATTTAGTGGTAGACACTTACCAGAATTTACACCCTTACTCATACACATAAACAGGTTAACCTATGATAGATGCCAATATACACAACCATATACCTTCATAAAAAAATAAAAAAACCACATATATATACCCCTATATACACATATACATATCCAACAGTAGAAATAACTCTACATAACATACAAATATATACATCTAAATACAGACACGTATGATACTTTGTAAGTACCCAGTACACATTCATATCGATAGGGCGACTATCATGCTAAAAAGGTAATAGTCTATTAAGTTTAATTTATCATTATCATAGAAAGTATATGATTTCTATACTAAGTTAAATTTAAAACGATGCTTACAGTTAACTGTTAGCTCATATCTTTGATTTAAAAGATCAGTCTTATTTTTAAATCTAATTATTTCAAGTTTCTCGTTAAGGCATAAGTAACACGGGGCATATAGTGAGTTACATGTCCGGGCCTTTCTAATTAATTTCCATTTAACCTTAGGTGTTTTATTTTTCTCTTTTAGACTCCAAAAGTATTTGGATAATGAAGTCATATATTTATAGTTACTATTATTAAAAGATTGCAGATGACCCCGCCAGCGTTCCTTGAATGGTCTCATGGTGCAACCTATGTAGAATTTCTTTATATTTGGATTTTCTAGTGTTGATATAGTACTGAGATAAACTACAGAGCTAGTTAAACAATTATTATTTAGTGGACAATTATTGGGATTCCTGCAGTTACATGATTTATTATTAGTGTCATTTTGCTTAATGTTGCTTTGTGCAACCTTGTGGGTTGTCAGGCTCTCCGAATTTATATACTTGCTGAATATACTATTGTTATGTTTTTTAATTATTTTCTCTAGGTTATCAGCACAACTACAGCTTAACTTAAGAGTATTAGAGTTAAATATTTTACTGAGTGAGTTGGTTCCAGATTTGGGGAAATGTTTTTTAATGAGGTTTAGAAACAGGTGCCCCAATTTAGTTTTAACCATAATGTTAAAAGGGGGAGTATACCATATGATTTTTCTAGATCTCTTTCTACCATTATTGTTGCTATTTATAGGGCTTTTATATTAATATTAATATTTTTATATCCACTATTTTTAATATATATATATATATATATATATATATACATATGGTTATGTGGGGTGTACAACATTGCATTTGGAGACTAGAATTAATCAACATGTACCTTCTAAAATACGACTTCGCAAAATAGATAACATGTGTTATCTTCCCTCTACAAATATGGAATCGGCTATGGCGCAACACCTAGTACAGAATATAGCCTGTGCCAAGTCGTATACTTAACGACCCGCGGCAAAGCCATAAAAAATTGCCATTTGACCATCTTAACCTACTATCACTCTTGAAATATACCCCCCATTGTAACTTGACATATATTTTTCGAAGGTGACTGGTCTGTAGATAAAAATTAATTCTTAGCTCTTTGACCACCTAACCAAAATGGCCGACACTAGCCGTTTCCATAGCAACTAATGTTCCAAGAGACCGCACTTATAAACACGCGCTAACCAAAAGATACCTTATTCCCAAATTCTCGCTTGACGAGGAAGCGTGTCCAGGCACCTTAACTCAACATAATTTCAAAAATTATATTAGGAGTCTCGGCTCTCGCTTTTGAAACATGAGAACTCTTATGTAGCGAAGGAATCATATTTTATAATATATATATATATATATATATATAATATAATATATAAAAGGCTCAAACACTAATATCCCATGCTTATAATTTATTACATTGGAATCGTAATCACGATCCAATTCATCAGACCTACAAATTCAAAAAATAATACTATAATCCCGGTGTGATCTACATATACAGACCGAGCAAAGAATAATCAATTTTCTGAAAATCATAACACACACACACACTCTCTCTCATTTTGTTCTTTCTCTTTCTCTCTCTCTCTCTCTCTCTCTCTCTCTCTCTCTCTCTCTCTCCCTATATATATATATATATATATATATATATATATATATATATATATATATATTGAGGAAAGTGGAAAGTTGACTTTTGACGCGTTTCGTCCTTCAGGACTTCATCGGAGTAAATTTGTTATGTTGGTACGACTATACAGACGCACGACAAATGGGTGCTGGAAATTTTAGAATTTTTTTATCTGGCCAAATTCCTTTAGAGTCTTAGTAGGTATCTCACACTGTAATATTAGAAGATCTGCCAGGAATGGTGAAATATAAGAGCCAGGGCGCAAATTTACTGTAGAGTATCTTGCGATGAAGGCATTCTCTAGACATTTACATCGTAGTGAATTATTTTCTTTGACCAGAATAGAATTTTTATGTCAAAATTATGTTCAGTCTTCTTACGGTGGGCAATAAACGTATTATTTTGTAAAATGTCCCTTTTGTGTTCATATAATCTTTTATTTAGATTCCTTGTTATTACAGGCGATGGAGCAAACTCCTTCTTCAGATTTTAGCTTATTGTTTTGTTTAGTATCGACTGAGTTTTTTATTGCTTTGGATGTAGTATTAACAAAATTTATGTTGAGTTTAGATAGATTCTTTTCGATTACAGATATGATAGAATTAGTACACAGGATAAATATTTTTATGATTCATTGGGTTTCTCTGAAGCCACAAGAAGAACTCTTTATATATTAGAAGTTATATGTCGTTTTCCTCTATACAACAACCATTTACTCCTGTCTAGATAGTAAGTCTAATCAGGTTGATAAGGTCAAAATGGCAGCCGATGTCAAAAAAGACCTCAAGTCCATTGTTTACTGGGGGCAAATAATGTGTTAATTTTAACGCCTCCAAAACTAAACTTCTCTCCAGTAATCAACTGAATGACACCTCTCTTCCTTCCATCATTATGGCTGATGATAAACTCCAGGAAAGTGACACGTTGCGCCTTCTCGGGCTAACGTTTTCAGTTGACACGAAGTTAAAAGACTATATTGAATCCATTGCGACGTCAGCTGCTAAGAAAGTCGGTTCACTGTGTCGTGCTGGATAATTGTTCTCTCCAGAATCTATGTTACATATTTATAAGTCTAAATTTCATCTTTCAGTTGTGTCTCTGTCTTCGGACAGAGCACAACGGAAAATATTATTGAGAGGTGCCCAGTCTTGGGAAACAAATGCCTGTGGCAGTACCTTCCTCACTGCACTAAAGATGGGGCGGGGTATCGGTAGTAATAACGATGCTAGCGCAACGGACGATCGCGGGGAATGGGCTATTTTTTAACCTGGCTCGGGATTCCCACATTAAACTGACTTTGTGTCACATCCTGCCAACGTGGGTTGGCAAGAAAATACAATTGCTTCTTGGCCTTTTGGCTAAGATCAAAGTGTTTTATCTGTTCTTATTAACTTAATCTGCCTTTCTCTCTCTCTCTCTCTCTCTCTCTCTCTCTCTCTCTCTCTCTCTCTCTCTCTCTCTCTCCACTTCTATCTTTGTTTCTTTCATTTAATCACTGAAACCAAGTAGTGTCTTTTCCCATCGATCCACTCTATAAAAACGGAAAAGTCCATTATTTATGGGCTATTGGCAGAACGTAATTGTCGTGCAAGCTAATGAAAGCAGGACGGGAACGATTATAATAGAATGGAAGTTAAAAAAATGTATTTTTGTATGTTTAAATTGCGAATCAATAATGTAGATGATGAATGAATTGACGTTACATTTAAGTTTTTGAAGATTGTCGATGACAGGGAAGCAAGAAATCGGGAATTCCACAAGTGCGAAGTGCGATAAAAGAAATTGTTAGAATAGAAGTTACGGTTACATCTAACTAGTTCAACAGTAAAAGGATGAGACCTAACCGTTGTACGCTTAAATTCATGCGGTTGAAGTACCAAAGAGGAGAACCTATCAGTCGAAGTGCAATGAAAATATTTAGAGAAAAGACAGAAGTCACGTCAGTGAGGTCGGAAAGGGAGTGAAGTCGGGATGCTAGGTCAGGACCGATAACATTGCAGTTCCTTCTTTGAATTTTGGCGAGAATTCCAAGATATATAGCCGGAGCACCAGAGAAAATATGGCGGTAATATTAAATGCACAGACTAATGTTAGATTTATAAATGTTCAAAATGGATTCTGACGAGAAAATTCTTCTGGCACGACACAGTGAAGCAACTTTCCAAGGAGAAGACCGAGCAATTGATGGTTTAGTTTATTTTGCTTTATGGTATATCAACACATCAATGGGTTATTTATTGACGACACAATTTTTAAGATAGGTTAGTATGAGTAGAATATATATTTTTGTAAGAAATCAGTTTGTAGATCAGGTTTCATTGACGTATTTTTGGATTGGTTTATTTTGTTTTTCGGCATATCAGCCTCAATGGGTTATTTAGTGCCGTCAAATCTTTTAGGATATGTTCCTATGAATAGATTATCTATTCTTTGTAAGAAATCAGTTTGTAGATCGGGTTTCATTGGTGTATTTTTTAATGGGTTTATTTTGTTTTACAGCATATCAACCTCAATGGGTTATTTAATGCCTACAAATCTTTTTGGATAGGTTCGCATGAATACAATATTATGTATTCTTTGTAAGAAATCAGTTTGTAGATCGGGTTTTATTGACGTATTTTTGTAAGGACGTTTTGTTTTTGTCGAGAGTCAATTTTTTAAATGTATTCTTGGTAATATTTTTTTTTATTTTTTCAAAAATGTATTGCCGGTAATTTCTTTTTTTTTCGAAAATGTATTGCTGGTAATTTTCACTATAAAAATTAATGTTTATACTTTCATAAGTATAAGATTTGATCACAGTTTTAGAGTTAACATTTTGCCCATAGCTGGGACTCTAACAGGTGCTACCACCTCGGGTCGGGGCACCCCACTTCATATCAGTAGAAAACGTGAGATCAAGAAATCAAAATGTGTTGCTCTCCTGGAGGTTAGCATTAGCCATACAGATGGATGAGCAAAAAATTGTTCTCTATGATGATTTGAGGATAGCACTTTCATCTAGTTGGCGTTAACATTTATAAGCCATTTCTTGCCCCAGTTAATTATCCATTTTCTGTTTAATTTAACGCTTCATTACAACGTATTAAACGTAATATTTAAATGTAACTTTGCGAACACGTTGTGAAGAATCTACAAAAAACGTTTTTGCAAACTCCATGTAATCTTACAACAAAGCTGTTACAACGTTATTTTATAAGCTGGAATTGATTGACATAATTTTTTTTTACGGTTTATCAACCCCAAAAACATATTTTCGGTTGTAAGAATTTTTGCGAGAGAATATTGCAGTGGCAATTTTGGGGGGAATAATTGTTTTGTTTTTTTTTCAGATACAAGTTCTACCATTTAACCCATAGCTGGGGGCTTGGATTCGTACCTACCCCAACCGTATTCGTGCTTAAGTGGTTATAACGAACCTAACTGGAATTCGAACTTGGCTCTTCTATTTCTCATTGTGAGTCGCTCTCCGTTGCCCGCATATCCTTGTTAACTGGGAAGTAAGAGGGAAATAGTGCCAACCGTAGTTCGAACCTGGCTAGCCAATTCCTTTATTTTATTTTATTTCTGTGCTAGTAAAAGTTATGCTATCTCTGCCAAATTACCCTCTTGCGCTGGCCTATCCGATGCGAGGATCCGCATTTCTAGAAAACACCATCAGTGAAGCGGACAACTTTCCCGTCGAAAAACGCGTCGATTTCGGCATAAACACGAAAACTGGCCAGTAACCAACAGAGGAATTGTGGCAGTGAGGGTGGCGCGTAAGGTCGCCTAGTAGGCAGTCTATTGTTTCCAGCAAATTGCAGCGCTGACAACAGGGGCCCAATGGCTAATACGAATCGGCAATAAATCTTGATTCATCAAACAAAAGAACAAGACATTTATTTACCGTCGATCGTTCTGTCGTATTTCTATGCAAATACTTAACTATCCAACGATACACAGACAGACAGCTTGGCACTGAACTACAATAATGAAGTATTCAGAGAAGATCACGCTCAGTAATTCATCAGTGTGGTTTTACCTCATAAGGTGCACGTCAATTTTAAACGCGATTGAAAACGAAACACCTAATTGCGTCAAGGTGTCGATGTATACGTGTGACAAAAACAGGGATATGAGTAAATAGAAAATCAAAAGGTTGCTATACTGTTTACATTGTTCGGACTGTTATCCTCAACTTTACTATCAAATGCAGGACGTTTCGGCCTTTGTGCGCTGCGGCCTTTTTCAAGCGAAATTTCTTGGAATTTCGAACCGAACATTTGACTTGATTAGTTGTAACCGCAAGTTCTATGCTAACAGTTCCTTCTATCGCACTTCACGCTTCTGGAACTCTCTTCTGATTTCTTGCTTTCCAGTAAAACTTTGATCTCCAAAAAATTAAAAGCAGTGTTAACCATTATCTTTTGTCTTATTAGTATACTACGACGCAAAAGTTACTGAGATTTTCCGAATATGAGGGAAGAAAACTATTAATGAGAGAGAGAAATAAAGAGCATAATAAATAACAGCTAAAGAGAGATCAAGACCATAATAAGTAATAGATAAAGAGAGATCAAGACCATAATAGATAATGAGATAAATAATAGATAAGGAGAGATCAAGACCATAATAAATAATAAATAAAGAGGTAAATAATAGATAAAGAGAGATAAAACCATAAAAAATAATAGATAAAGAGAGATCAAGACCATAATAAATAATAGATAAACAGAGATCAATACCATAATAAATAATAAAGTGATAAATAACAGATAAAGAGAGATCAAGACCATAATAAATAATAGATAAAGAGAGATCAAGACCCTAATAAATAATAAAGTGAGATCAAAACCATAATAAATAATAGATAAAGAGATAAATAATAGATAAAGGGAGATCAAGATCATAGTAAATATAGATAAAGAGATAAATAATAAAGAGACATCAAAACCATAATAAATAATAGATAAATAGAGATCAAAACCATAATAAATAATAGATAAAGAGATAGATAATAGATAAACAGGATCAAAACCATAATAAATAATATATAAGGTGATAAATAACAGATAAACAGAGATCAAGGCCATAATAAATAATAGATAAAGGGAGATCAAAACCATAATAAATAATCGATAAAGAGATAAATAATAGATAAAGAGAGATCAAAACCATAATAAAGAGAGATCAAGAACAAAATAAATATTAGATAAAGAGAGATCAAGACCATAATAAATAATAGATAAAGGGAAATCAAGATCCTAATAAATAATAGATAAAGAGAGATCAAAGCAATAATAAAGACCAGAAATTAAGAAGAAGAATTTTGAACTGTTCTCGTCTTGTTATTACAGGCTCAAAGTTTCGACCAAGTACTCGTTGCTCATCGTCAATGGTGTTCATTGATATTCTTTTACTCTTATTGGATATATTTTGATTATTATGATATTTTGTCTTCTACTCTATGTCGGACCGATTCTCTCTAATAGAATACGAACTATTTTTTATATTATTTCACTTCATGCCGGGCAGTATAGTCTTTAAAACACAAAGAGTGATTTCGTGTGAAAGAATAAGAAAGAGAAACATTATTAAGTGGCGAGAAAATAGCCCTTTATTGTCCGATATTTGAAAAATAAGCGCTTGCTCGGCAAGTTTTTCAAGCACAGACCGCCTGTCCTAGTCCCTACGTTTTGTCTCCTCGTGCGCAAATCCATGTTTTTTTAATGCTGATTTTAAAAAAGGTTTATTTAATTTATTCAGATAGTCTTCATAAATACCGCTTCCATAACTGAGCTTCGATTTTATGAATATGAAACATACAATAACAAATCCATTAATGTATTTCAATACCTCTAAGTTATACGAGGTCTGATCGAAAAGTATCGTGATTCTTGCTATGGTAACGGAGTGAAAGAATACAGAATGGCACCGCTTGTCCTGTAAAATCGCCCTTTCACTACCTGATCCAGAGATTGAACTTGCGACCACTACATAACAGCAACATATATATAACCAACTCCTACATCCACTACGACCCTGTTCAAAAGTGCTATCGTAAAGGCATAAATGAACGTGTAACTAGATGGCAGAAATATATAGAAATTGGGGATAGAGCACATCGGTGTGGTGTAATAGTTAGCAAGCTTGTCTTGCTAGAACAGTTACGACTGAGTAGTGAGTTCGATCGTCACTGGGTGCACCATAATTTCGGCCTTGTGCCACATCGAAGGTACATTAAGAAAATGGCACCTCGTCGTGGTGTAAGCGTTAGCAAGCTGGCCTCGCTAGAACAATTACGACTGGCACGTGGAACTAGAACAATCTACCCAGGTGGGCGAAATAAAGGGTTCGGTTCGAAATCCTGATCACCTGAAGAAGGCCGAGGCGTACAACGGCCGAAACGCTGTGAATATAGCAATGAAAATGAGGATAACAGGCCGAATAATGTAAGTAATCATAATACCTCACTTCAGAGATCCAATCACCTGAAGAAGGCCGGGGCGTGCAACGGCCAAAACGCTGTGAATATAGCAATGAAAATGAGGATAACAGTCCGAATAATGTAAATAATGCAAGTAATCATAATACCTCATCTCAGAGATATAGACAGATCTTTACAGATATCAGCACATTTTCTTAATCAGGTTTTTTTCCCTAGAACTTCTTTGCAATATAACTAGTGTCCTATAATTTTCTCTGTTTCTCTGTGTGTGTGTGTGTGTGTATATATGTTTCTGTGTGTGTGTGTGTGTGTGTGTGTGTGTATTTGAAGAGCATAGATTCGATAATGCTTGTTGTTTCATCATTATCACATGATCTATCAATATGTAGACAGAACCAAGCGTCATTCACGATGTTTTTTCCAGATTAAGTTCAGTATCTCCCGATTAATCTGCAATACGGCTGGCGACGGTATTAGCAGATAATGAAATTTGATTAACTTCATTTTCATATTTTGTGTCAAACATTGTTTGTCCAATTGCTCTGTAAAGAAGGTGGAATGAAAAAAATGTTCCAATGTTTCATTGTGATAAGTTGCAGCGATTGCGTGGGGGAGGGGGGACTGACTTGCAACTTTCAAGAACTTCTACAGAAGGTAGTGAAGGAAAGCGAGAAGAAAGGACTAAACATCAAATTGCAAGAAAACAGAAGGCATGGTTGTTAGCAAAAGGGTCAGCTCAACATGCAAAATTACAAATTGGAGATGCCAACGTCAAACAAGTAGAACAATGTAAATATCTGCTAAGTGTATTCACAGAGAACGGAAAATGTGTCACTGAAATATGAAGGCGCATTCGCAAAGCGAAAGACGCCTTCCAAAAGCTAAGCAAAATGTTATAAAAACAGGAAAATCTTTCATATTCTGGGTCAAACATTGTTTGTCCAATTGCTCTGTAAAGCAGGAGGAATTAAAAATGTTCTAATTATTTTATTGTGATAAGTTGCAATGATGAGAGTGGGAACTGACTTGCAACTTTCAATAGCTCAATCAAGAACTCCTACAGAAGATAGTGAAGGAAAGCGAGAAGATAGGACTAAATATTAACTGCAAGAAGCGAAAGTAACATCCCAACATGCAAGTTACAAATGGGAGATACCAAAATAAAACAAGAACAGCCATTTAAATATCTGCGAAGTGATTTAACGGAGGACGAAAAGTGTGACACTGAGATCCGAAGGCCCATTGGGATAGTCAAAGTTGCATTGCAAAAGCAAAGTATGTCTTTTAATTGTTACATTTCCTTTGCGATAAGCATCAATTGCAAGAAAACATAATGCATTGTTGTTAGCAAAAGGGGCATCCCAACATGCAAATTACAAAATGGGGATGTCAAAATCAAACAAACACAACAATTTAAATACAATGAACCACCTTTCCGAGCACGGCACAGTGAACAAACTTTCCTAGCAGAAGAGTTATCATTTTATATGCAATAGTCCGCGTGTATATAGTGCAAATAATATTACCTCCTCATCCCAGAAATTTGCACAGACGTAGAAATATTTACAAATATATTTTAGCTTTTCAATATTTGGGATGGGGTGGAGAATTAATTTCAAGTTCACCCACCGCGACGCGAATGAGCTTGAAATTTTATTGTTGATAACTCCAAAACGGTAGATTTTACCAAAATTTCTTTGTTATTTTCGAATTAAGCATGTACATTTACACCTAAACGGAACTATTCGGGAAATTTTTATTAGAAATTGAGCGTGAGTCTTGAAATGCAAATGACACTTTTGAGGTTCCGAGTTGAAATTAGTTCTGTCACCCAAAACAAACAAATGCCGGTTTGAATTATGGTGATTTTCTAAGCGTAGGCCGAACGTATGTGCACCTGGTGCGAATCAAACTCACTGCTCAATCGTAATTTTTCTAGTGAGACATGCTCGTTAACTATTACATCACGTCGAGGACGCCCCATCGGTTATAATTATGTATAATCGTAATGGTAATGGTAATATTAACCGTTTCCTTATAAGGAAACAATTAAATTTCACTGGCAGAGCAGTCAGTGCCATTGTCGCTTTAAATTTATTAAATCTTTCTATGATAAAAAAAATGCTTTCAGCAAAGTAGACTTCTCAAGGCCACTAACTTTTATTGCTCTTTGCTAGGCAAAGGGATGGCAAAGGTGAAAAAATTCTGCGTAACGCGTTTCTACTTCTAGAAGGACATCATCAGATCAAAGCAATGTTCCTACATATGTGCATGAAGGGGAAGAGGAGATTAAAAAACAAAAGTGTGCAGAATTAATTTCAACTTCACCAACCCCGACGCGAATGAGTCCGAAATTTTATTGTCGATAACTCCAAAACGGTAGATTTTACCAACATTTCTTTGTTATTTTCAAATTAAGTATGTACATTTGCACCTAAATGCAACTATTCGGGAAATTTTTATTAGAAACTGAGCGCGGGTCTTGAAATGCAAATTACCCTTTTGAGGTTCCGAGTTGAAATTAGTTCTGTCACCCTGTCATTCTGTGACTTAGATAGAACCCACTTGATTTGGTGTGTGTCCTAATGACGCCAGGGCTCTGTTGTCTCACACCCTCTCGTTGGTCTGGGCGGTGGTAGGTAGGTGTCACTTGGATCAGACTAACAAATCACCCTTTTCCGTTAGACAGCGGGAACTTTAATCACGATGCGAAGCTGAGCAATTTCGCTCTCGGGGAGTATCGGGACTCTTTCTCCATGGACGGCCTGTATGGCCCAATGGGCGGTTTTGGAACTATCCTCAGTTTAACTTTTGACTTTATATAAGCCCGTGAGCGGAAGATCAAGTGCCATTTCAAGTGTCATTTCATTTATTTATTATTCTGTTCACTTTTGATCAAGTGGGTGGCTACTTTGAAGATCCCCGCTCGCCATAAAAGCACAACACGCGTTAGACTGGGGTGCAGAATTAATTTCAACTTCACCCACCCCGACGCGAATGAGTCCGAAATTTTATTGTCGATAACTCCAAAACGGTAGATTTTACCAAAATTTATTTGTTATTTTCCAATTAAGCATGTACATTTACACTTAAATGGAACTCTTTGGGAAATTTTTATTAGAAACTGAGCGTGGGGCTTCAACTTCAAATCGCCCTCGAGTTGAAATTAGTTCTGTCACCCTTTGGAATGATCTTTCTTTTTCTTTTTTTTCACGAATTAAACTTCGAGGCCTGGATGTATCTTTTTTTCAACGGAACTCTGATTCCTGTAAGATTAGCTTTGGCGATATCATCCTAATCATAATTAAAATCTTGACAAACCGAGATCAATGCACAAGCGATATCAACTACGATACAGAACTAATAGAAATATTCGATATAGCGTCCTCCTCTGGTTTTCTCATCATCTAGCTTTTATCACTGTCATCGTGAAGTACGCATGCGTAGCTTAACTGAGCAGCCCGAACAGAACTATAACAGCTACCACCAATCGACGTCCGTTGTCCGATATTTGAAAAATGATCGCTTGCACGGGTTGTTACTGTAGACAACGCCTGGTTTATGTACTCATATTTGTCTTGATTCGCGTAAATTTCGCCCCAGGTAGCCATTAATAGAATATGTATATTTTTTTTTAATCATTTCTCCCAGTGCAAAGTAGTAAAGCTTCTAAGACACAAGGGGTCCCTCAGTGGGAAAGAATAAGAAAAAAGAGAAACATTATTAAGGATTATATTGAATTTATTTCTAGGTCTGCTGCTACGAAAATTGGTGGCAAGCTAGACAATTTTATTCGCCAGAATCCATCTTACATATTTATAAGTCAGTCATTCGCACTGGTACGTAGTTTGGTATTCCTGCTATATCTTTCATAAAATCCTAAATATATGCAATGTTACTGGTCCTGTTCAGGTATCTAGACTTCCGACTCATTCCCAACGGCGTAAGGAAGTTTCTCACTGCCTTTTCTATAAATACTATCACGATAAACCTTCCTCCGTGGTAGCTAGACTCTATGAAATTGAGCGCAGTACTAGATTGGCGGCAAGGTCTCATTTTACCTTACCTAAAATTGATGATAGCTTTTATAGTTGTGTTAGGGCAGCTTCTTTAAACTACGCATGCGTACTTCATTCCAAATATTTCAGTCTTGGTTAATTCGCCTTGATAGCCCTCCAAGTTTGTTTTGTTTTCTCCAAAGAGGCAAGGAATTAAACTCACAGCTCCTTGGGTCAAGTCAAGAGGCTTCGGTCGTTGTGCACTCCGGACTTCTTCAGGCGATATTTGAGGGAATTTCGAAACAAACGCTTGACTTGACTAGCAGTAAGCGAAAATTCTATGCTAACAGTTTCTTCTATCGCACTTCTCGTTTGTGGAACTCTCTTCCGGCTTCCTGTTTTCCAGTACAACTTTGATCTTCAAAAATTTAAACACAATGTTAAGCGTTATATTTTGTCTTCTTAGTATGCTACGACGTAAGAGGTTACTGAGATTTAGAGAATATGAGGGGGAAAGAAACGCTATTAAGGACAGAGAACAATGCAGACCAGAAATTAAGAAGAATAATTTCGAACTAATTTTCTCGTTTGGTTATTACAGACTCAACGTTTCGACCAAGTACTCTTTGCTCATCGTCAATAGTGTTCATTGATATTCTTTTACTCTTATTGGATATATTTTGATTATTATGATATTTTGTCTTCTACTCTATGTCGGACCGATTCTCTCTAATAGAATACGAACTATTTTTTATATTATTTCACTTCATGCCGAGCAGTATAGTCTTTAAAACACAAAGAGGGATTTCGTGTGAAAGAATAAGAAAAAAAAGAGAAACATTATTAAGTGGCGAGAAAATAGCCCTTTATTGTCCGATATTTGAAAAATGAGCGCTTGCTCGTCGAGTTTTTCAAGCACAGACCGCCCGTCATGCACCCTGCTTTTTGTTTCCCCGTGCGCCCTTAAAAAGCCGTGTTTTTTTTTTTAATGCTGATTTTGAAAAAGCTTTATTCAATTGGAATGTTGGAATAACATTATCTTCATAAATACCGCTCCCCAAATTGGGCTTCGATGTTATGAACCTGAAACATACAGTAACAAAGCCATTCAATACTGCTAAGATGTACGAGGTCTGATCAAAAAGTATCGGGACTCTCGCTTTGGTAATGTCGTGAAAGAACGTGGGATGTCGCTCCGTGTCCTGTTGAATTACTGTTTCACTACCTGATCCAGAGATTGAACTCGCGACCACTCTATAACAGCAACACATATATAACCAACTCTTATATGCAATACGCCCGCGCTCAGAATTGTTACCGTAAAGGCATCAAAAAGGATCGGGAATCTTGATATGGCAACGTTGTGAAAGAACACAGAATGGAGCCGCTTGACGCAGATTGGCCTTGAACTCTGTCGCGCATACACAGTAAGTTATAGCGTTCTTGCTCACATCCGTCGTTCATAGCACTGCTCGGAAGGAAGGTGTGTAGAGTGTGGTCGTCTCCCCATACCACAGAGATTCTATCAGTGGCCACGGATTGTGCAGCAGACATTGCGACTTTTTCCCTCTTCCAAAATCAAATCCCATTTAAAATGGGCAAGATTCGAAAACGGCCATATCACGTTGAAGCATAGGTTCCTGTATGATCACCCAAGTTAAGCAACGTCGAGCCTGGTCAGTATCTAGACGGGAATACCAGGTATTGTAAAATTGGTTGTGCAGCTGGTGTAATTGTTAACGGTTCGAAATTTGTTAATCGGTGAGCCGAGTTCCAATTCCCGTTGGGTTCTTTATATTCAGTTACACGCAAATAACCCGAAGAAAGGTAAGAATCCACTTATTCCTCCCCAGCTATTGGTTAATTGGTAAAACTTGTATCACTAAATCATTATTATCTTTAAAATCTTGCAATGTATATATATATATATATATATAATAATAATAATATATATATATATATTATATGTATGTATGTGTGTATGTATATTGCATCGAAGACTATTTTATCAACACCAGTACTATATGTGCGATATATTAAAATTAAATATATATATATATTCAAATAGACAGACACACGCATATATATATATATATTTGTTTGTCATAATCCTTTCATAATCACGAATATTTTCCGTATATTACAATTGAATAAGGCAAAAAATTATCTAATTGTAATATATGGTAAAACATTCGTGAATATGAAAGGATTATAATAAAAATAAGCAGACATAATGTATGTAATTTAATGAATCAGACATGTCTAAAAAGAATTTGCTACATAAATCCACAATATCTATCTATCTATCTATATATATATATATATATATATATATATATATATATATATATATATATATATATATATATATATATATAAATTATTTAATTGAAAATTATAACATAAATATGTTATAAAATTACTACAAAAATAGCCATTTTGTTTCAACACCACTGGTGTCTTATCAAGTGATGATGTTGAATGTATAATAAAGGGTTTTAAAAGGTTCAAATTAATTAACCATCCCTCGCAAGGGAAAACGCTGTTACATAAGCTGGAATGACCAATCAAAATACAAGTATACGAGAATTCAAAAAACTTGACACCGAAGTAAGATTATAATAACTATTTAATACTTTAAAGTTAGGGTTATACTAAAATAGAATTTATTCTAACTAATAAGTATTAAATTATACGATAAAATTTGAATTAAAAATTACCAATTTTAAAATCTAAATTTAGTCTCTATTAAGTTTAAAATTATAAAATTACTGAGCAAAAAAGGAAAAATACATGTTATTCCATTTATTTTGTTTTTATTGAAATTAAGTTGGAATAAACGTTAAGATCGACTGCTCTTAACTTCATGACAACATGGATACATTTGAATTCTAAGCATAGATAGGGGATGATGACATCTTGGGAAAGACAATACATACACAATCAAATTATAATACATAAGCAGGCAGACATATTTAGATACACAAAAAAGTTACGAGACAGGAAATATCCCCACAACCCTTTACAAAAAAAACACATACATACACAATGAAAGGTGCATCCAAGTTACCATACACATAGACACTGATAAAGACACGTACATACACCCACATACATTGACATAGACACTCCGATACAACAACCAAGAAATATTCAATATTGAAAGTGTGATTAAACGAATTCTAACGACTTATTAAAATATAACTCATACGGGCAAATATACATAGATAAAAATGGTCTAATAAAACAGAGAAACAAACAATAGAGAAAAAAGGACATTAAAACAGATATATACGTATAAAAATAACGCCATCTAATATATAAAAACGAAAATTCCAAACACACAAATATATATAAAAATATATATTTCATATATATCTATATACGCCTTACTTACTGTACATTAGGTGAAAGAAAATAAAAACTATCTACAGCTATATGTGTACAGTGTACACACATTCTTCACTACAGACAGAAAAACAGAAAATCCTACCTACAGACAAACATATACACACATATATACATATATACGCATACACACATACACATATATATATATATATTAGAACTGGACATAGCCCGACAATTTATTTAAAGACATTTATATTATGTTTAACGTTCTTTTTATAGATACATGTATTTAAGCAAATGGTCTGTTTTATAATAAACAGTATTAAATAACATTTACCGGCCTGAATGTCCGAGAAATTTTCATAGAAAATTTTCGCTCTCCGATATATAGGATACAGGTTCGATTCCTGTCGGAGAGCGAAAATTTTCTATGAAAATTTCTCGGACATTCAGGCCGGTAAATGTTATTTAATACTGTTTATTATAAAACAGAGCATTTGCTTAAATACATGTATCTATAAAAAGAACGTTAAACATAATATAAATGTCTTTAAATACATATATATATACACATATACATACATACATATACTATAGAATCCGGTCTGTCCTGCTATTTATCCATAGCTGGGGGGAAGAAGAGAATCCATACCTTTCCCAAGGGCATTAGCACGTAAGTGAATGTAATGGATTCGACTGGAATTCGAACACGGTTCTCCTCAATCCTCGATTCGAGCCGTTATCCATTACTCCACCTATGAGGCACGGATAGCTTCTTTTTTTTCTTTTTCTTTTTTGTGGGGTTTTTTAAATAGCGTTTTTTTATTACTATTATCATACCAAGACCATATAGTATTTCTGGTAGCGCACCCCTTAAAAATTGTATTCACAAGTACAACCCGCACCTTACCAAGGGCTTTTTCTATGTAAAAAAATGTGTGATCTTAGATTCTTTTCTTTTTTTTCTTTTCCTTTTTTTCTTCAAAAAACTCTCAGTGGAAAATGTAATGATACCATTTCTGACCTTAGGCCTCTTGTCGGAACCCAGAAAGAAATGAGTATATAGCAGAAATCAAAAAGAATAAAACAATAGTAATAATAACATGATTATTTGTTATTATTTATTCAATTATTTATTTGATCGTTTACTAGTGAATAACTATTTAATGTTGGTTGATGCATCTCTTGTATTAAAACAGCTTCCAGAATTTTTGAGTCTTTCTTTATAGTGAGTCGTATATAATATTTTGGTGTTACGTAATAAATTAGCCCAAAAGTGCTCAGCTACATAAACATAGAAAAAACACAATCCTGAATAAAGCGAATGTAGCAACATTCGAAAGTACTTAGAAAAAAATTAAATAAAATATAAATATAAAAAAAATAATTCGAAAATTTGACGATGTTATTAAACCAAACGTTTGAAAGAACTCTTGTTGCCGAAATATACCTCATATATATATATATATATATATATATATATATATATATATATATATATATATATATATATATATATATCTTATGCAGTGTTACATTAGAACATGCGCATATGCACATGTTACCTGTAACACCGTGATTCCCCACCTGATAAGACGTCTAAAAAGGTTTCACTTTTTTGACGTTGAAACAAAAATGCACAATTTTGGAGTGGATATGTGCATGTTCTAATGTAACACTGCATAAGATAAATAAATATTTACGGATCTACTTTGTGTATTGAGTACTGTTTTTAAATTAATGTTCTAAACGTTCGTTACTGTTCGTTTTCCTACACTTTGATATATATATATATATATATATATATATATATATATATATATATATATATATATATATGTAAAAGAACGAAGAATATAAATTCAAACGTTCATAATTTAAAAAGGGCTCAATACAGAAGTAGAGAAATAGATATTTATTATAAACTGTTACAATGTTAACCACCTGATGAGATGTCTAATTAGGCATCGAAACATGTGTGCATTTTTGTCGTGGTAACTTGCATTTTCCAATGTAACAGTTTATTATATATACACACACACATATAGATAGATAGATAGATAGATAGATAGATAATGATAATATGAGTGATTAATACACATACACATATATATATATATGTTTGTCATCCACAGACAGACTGTTTCGCTGTTTCACAGATCATCATTGTGGCCAGACGTCCGGTTGCCTCTAGCTAGGATTGAAACTATCGGAACTTCTACCACTAAGCCGTCGGCGAACGGCAGGGCTGAAGGTGAATTTTAGCGTGTTTATTTTTAGATTTAGATAAATACACAGTGACTGACAGTGACTCAATTCTGCCGAAGAGTCATGCTATATTAGCTTTAATAGTTAGTTTACAAACGCACGCATCACACCCACAGAGCTCAAATATAAATATATACACATACATACATACACATACATATATATATGTATATATAAAATTTGTAGGTCTGATGAAATAATCGTAATTACGATTCCAATGTAATAAATTATAACCATAGAATATTAGTGTTTAAGCCTTTTCATATTATATATATATATATATATATATATATATATATATATATATATATATATATATATATATATATTTACATATATATATATATTTACATACCAATTTACGCAGATCAGTTAGCTGAAACCTGGGTAGGTAGATCCTGGATCACTAGGTTTATATATATATATATATATATATATATATATATATATATATATATATATATATATATATATATATATATAAACCTAGTGATGATATATGAAATGGATTAAGCCAGACAATTATTTTAATATACTTTTTGCCTATGCGTTTTTATATATATATATATATATATTTTATTTAAGTAAAAGTTCCGTTTTTTTAATTAAACGGTATTAATTACATTTACCGGCCTGAATTTTCGAGAAATTTTGTAGAAAATATGTGCTTCGTTACAGGTTCGATTCCTGTCGCAGAAGCATAATATCTATAAAAATAGTGTAAAAACAAAAGAAATATATTAAAATACACACACACACACAGACAGACAGACATATATATATATATATATATATATATATATATATATATATATATATAAAAGGTGTATGTATATAAATATATATATACATATATTCATGGAATTTTTTATCTACATTATTTATATATTATATATGCGCGATAGTTATTGGAATGCGCTCATATCAGTGATAAAGCTAAATTATTTAGTTGGATTGGTGTGAGTTTGTGACCCTGGGTTTCACCTGACGATCGCAAATAGCGTGAAACCTAGGGTCACAAGCTCGCACTAATCCAACTATATATATATATATATATATATACATACATATGTGTGTGCGTGTGTTTGTGTCTGTGTGTATATATATATAAAAAGTATTATTTAATACCTATAACCGAGTGGTGTGAAAAAAAACGGATAGTGCAATTTGCAAATATATTTAAAGAGATTAGTATCGAGAAAAAATTCAGTAAAAAAGAATAGGCCAAAAACATCCGCGTTGATTAAAAAAAAAATTACACAACACTGCAATAGTAATCGAGTAAGCTAAGTAAAACGTTAAAGTGTCCAATGCACTAAGTATGAAAAACTAGTGAGCCAGCGTCCCTAGGTTATATATATATATATATATATATATATATATATATATATATATATATATATATATATATATATATATATATATATATATATATATATGATGAGTTGAGTTGAGTCAAATATAAATCAAATATGGATCGGATTCCAACGGAATGATAAAATAACGAACACATAGGAAACGGTTATCAATTCTGACGTGGTTCACTTTTATTAAAACTTCATCAGAAAATAATATATGGAGAAAACGACGAAAGACTATCTGATACTTTTACTTTTGTGTTGTTTGATTTTCATTGGCTAATTATGTCTCACGTGCATTCAACGTGTTAACCAAACAGTGTAATTTGTGGAATTCTGAATTCAAGGGGAGACGACTCATCCTTTCGAAGTTCCCCAAAAATTAACGGATTGCAAGCCTAACTGAAAAACTGTAAATATTATTTATGTAAGTGTATTACAATTCTGATTTATCTATGCAGGATTCAGATGATTATGTACATTCGTAAGTGTGTGTGTGTGTGTGTGTGTGTGTGTGTTTGTGTGTGTGTGTGTGTGTGTGTGTGTGTGTGTGTGTGTGTGTGTGTGTGTGTGCCTTGTATGTTTGGTGTTTGTTTCGCATGTTGATTTAGGAACATTTTTACGTACATGCCGTTTTAGATAAACATAAGTTAGATTCTTTAATAATGGATTCAATAAACGTTATTGGTGTAATATAATGTTTTTGACGTGTGTTTGTAGTTGGTAATATTGTTATTAGCAATCCTTCGAAATACGTTCGAGGTAAAGAATTATGTTCTTTTTAAATTAGTTATGGCCAGTTTTGTTCCTGTGTACTACGAGCGTGTTTGAATTGTTGTCTAAACCTAAATCTCTTTTATGTTCGTAGAAATGGGCTTTTAGATTCCGTGGTGTCTCACCGATATAAATGCTTTTACATTGTAAGCGATTTATTTGATAAGTACCGGCATTTGAACTGGTGTTGGATTTATTTTTCTTTCTAATTATATCACCGATTTTCTTGGACGTGGCGATAAAGAGCCTAATCTTAGGGATAATTAATTTATTTACAAGTTTTGTAGAAATAGTGTTAGAGAGTAGGAATATGAATTTTGTGTTGTTGTTATAAGTGCTATCAGTGGTGTCTAGTTTTTTGGATTTTGGATTTTTATGAGCTCGTTTAGTATCATTGAAGACGTGGGCAGTATAGAAGTCTAAATGTTTTTTTCAATGTATTTCTCATCTTCACCTAGGTATTCTGATCTACATATACTAATGGCTCAGGTAAAATTCTATAAATAATCCTGATTTTATATTGTGATTGTTGTGGTAATATAAATTAATTAGATCGTTTTTACTAGTAGGTTTATGATGAACGCTAAAATTTAATTTGTTATTGTTACATAAGTTGACGAGGAAAGGTAGAGATTTGTTTATTTCAAATTCGTGCATGAATTCGATAATTAAGTTTCACTATTATGTCTAATAGATTCATATTGAAAATTTTTACATCAGAATCGTCATTGTGGATAAACACGAATTCGAAGTTAAGCAACGTCAAGCCTGGTTAGTAGCTTCATGGGTGGCTGCTTGGGAATACCACGTGCTGTAAACTTGCTTGTGCGGCTGGTGTAATGGATAATGACTCGAAATTGTTAATCGGAGAACCGAGTTCCAATTCTCTTGGGTCGTTATATTCGGTTACGCACGAATAACTTTGGGAAATATATGAATCCACCTCTTCTCCCTCTAGCTATAAGTTAATCAATATATCATTACCACCCCCCCACAAAAATATCATTATCCCCCCCCCCAACAAAAAAAATTCTTCCTATCTAAAATATATTTTCTGGTTTTAAATAACCTTCAAAGGCTTTATAAGCGTTAAATAACATGCAATGGGTTGACAAGCCGTAAAAACAAATCTATCGGTTAATCGAAATTCATAGTTTTTTTTTCTTTCCTTCGTTTAAGTACAGTTCTGATTTTCAGCTTGATATGATACAATTAAATGTTAAACAAGCAGATTTTGTAGGTTGAACTTAAGACAAAAATTTATTTGGGTGAATTTCTTTCTTTTCTTTCTGTCTTTCTTTCCTTCTTTTTTTCTTCTTTTTTTTCTCTCACAACTTTCTTCCTTTCTTCCAGTTCTTCCTTTAGTCTCACTTTCTTTCTTCTTTCCTTTTATTTCCAGACTTCTTTTGGTTTTTTAACTCAAACTTTCATTCTTTCGCGTCTTTCTTTCGTGCCTTTCTTTCTTTATTTCCTCTCACTTTCTTTTATTTTTCCTTATTTTCCTTTCCGGGGTTTTTTCTCTCTTTTCAGTTACACCGTCTTTCTAGAAATCTTTCTTTCTTTCTTTCTTTCTTTCTTTCTTTCTTTCTTTCTTTCTTTCTTTCTTTCTTTCTTCCAGAGTCTTTCTTTTTATTCTTACGAGTCTTTTTTTCTGCCACCCACTCCCCTGGTTTCTTCTTTTTCTCTTTCACATTCTTTCTTTATTCTTTCCTTCCTCTCCTGGCGTCTTTCTTTCACTTTTCTTCAGACCTTTTTCTCTTATAATTTTTCTCTTTCTTTCTTTCTTTCTTTCTTTCTTTCTTTCTTTCTTTCTTTCTTTCTTTCTTTCTTTGTTATTCCTAATATATCTATCTTTTTATCTCACACTTTTTTCTTTCATGTCCTTCATTCTTTTCCCTTGCCTTTTATTCTTTCTTTCTTTTCTTTCCGGACGTCTTTCTGCCTTTTGAGTCTCACATTCTTTCTTTTTTCTTTTTTCTTTTTTCTTTCTTTCTTTCTTTCTTTCTTTCTTTCTTTCTTTCTTTCTTTCTTTCTCTCTTTCTTTCTTTCTTTCTTTTACTCCTAATATCTTTCTTTTGAGATTTATTCTTTCCTCTCTAGATTTCTTTCTAACATTTCTCTTTCACATTCCTTCTTTATTTTTCCTTCCTCTTCTACCTCTTAATTGTTGTTGTCCACCTTCACCTGGCGTGGTAGCATCTTTTAGGGTCCTAGCTATGGGCAAATAGTGAAATCCCCAAACAAGAACAAAACAATATGAAAGCATAAAATACATTTTTATAGTAAAATTACCAGGAATAAATAACTATCTGTATATCTCGGTCTGTTCCTTATCTATCTAGCTAGCTATCACAGATATCCATTATCTGTCTATCTATTTAAGTCTGTTCTATCTATTTATCTCAGTGTAGTATATTTATCTTATTTTCTAGTGCTGTCATTCAGTTAACCACTATCTATCTATCTATCTATCTATCTATCTATCTATCTATCTATCTATATATATATATATATATATATATATATATATATATTATTTACATTATTCGGACTGTTGTCTTCATCTTTGTCGCCATGTTTATTACAACGTTTCGGCCGTTCTTCAGTTGGTTGGAATGTCGAACTGAACCCTTTATTTGAGCGCACTAGGTTCCACGTGCCATATTTAATGGATGTCAGTTATCAGTTATCTCCTGTTAATTTCCCTCTGAAAGTTCTCCACTGCCTTAACCGGGTATTGAACTCACACTCTTTGGGTCCTGTCACTGGATCTAACCAACGCCTTTATCCACTGTTCCATGTGTCCTTGAGGACATCTGTGTATGAATTTCTGGGTACAACCGAAGAAGGCCGGAGCGTACTACGGCCGAAACGTTGTAATAAACATGGCAACAAAGATGAGGACAATAGTCCGAATAATGTAAATAATGTACATAATACCTCATCTCAGAAATATAGAAATATTCATATATATATATATATATATAAATAATGAATGTTCTATCTATTTATCTCAGTGTAGTATACTTATCGTATTTCCCAGTACTGTCATTCATTTACCCACTATCTATCTATCTATCTATCTATCTATCTATCACAATCTCTTCATTTTCTATTTATCTATGCCAGTTTGTTCATATTCAATTTATTGGCTTCTATGCATTTCTCCGGTCTTCTTTCTTTCTTTCTTTATTCTTCCTTTCACAGTCTGATTATATCTACCTATATCAATGCGTTCATTATCTAGCAATGTTCGTGTTGTCCGAATAGAACTGTCGCAATGATATCGATCACGAAGCGAATCCTTTCCAGGCTGCACACTGCCCGGCAGGCCCGCATCTGTTGAGCACTTTTCGTTTCTCAAACTGAATCATCCCGTTCATTATCCGGCAGCTTCTCACACCTGCGCTTGATTTCCATGCCTGAAACGCATGCGCAGTTCGTCTCATCATTCCTTCTTATTTCCACCAGACGGACATCCACTCGGTGAAAATCGTTCGTTGTTGTCATTTCACCATGAAAACATCACACGCAGATTTGGATGGATGAACATTGTTTCTTTGCATCGGTTTCATATAATAAAAAAGTTGCTTTTCAAGTAAATCATTTTGACAAGAAAAAAATTTTCCCTTCAGGAACCGGAGAGAAATCAGGATTACCGTATATTGATTGATGAGCAAAAACAAATTATATATGAGTAATTCTCATACGAAAAGGGATTCGTATTAAAAGAAAATATATTCCAAGAGTAAGTCATTTGTGATAAAAAAAAACAAAGATGAGGATACTAGTCTGAATAATTCCTGGAATAATGCATTTTTATAGTAACTCATTTGCAATCCATTTCCCTTGTAAGCTATTTGCAATGCATTCCTATAGTAAGACATTTGTGATCAAAACAACAAAGATGAGGATACTAGTCTGAATAATTCATGGAATAATGCATTTTTATAGTAACTCATTTGCAATCCATTTCCCTTGTAAGCTATTTGCAATGCATTCCTATAGTAAGACATTTGTGATCAAAACAACAAAGATGAGGATACTAGTCTGAATAATTCATGGAATAATGCATTTTTATAGTAACTCATTTGCAATCCATTTCCCTTGTAAGCTATTTGCAATGCATTCCTATAGTAAGGCATTTGTGATCAAAACAACAAAGATGAGGATACTAGTCTTAATAATTCATGGAATAATGCATTTTTATAGTAACTCATTTGCAATCCATTTCCCTTGTAAGCTATTTGCAATGCATTCATATAGTAAGACATTTGTGATCAAAACAACAAAGATGAGGATACTAGTCTGAATAATTCATGGAATAATGCATTTTTATAGTAACTCATTTGCAATCCATTTCCATTGTAAGCTATTTGCAATGCATTCCTATAGTAAGACATTTGTGATCAAAACAACAAAGATGAGGATACTAGTCTGAATAATTCATGGAATAATGCATTTTTATAGTAACTCAGTTGCAATCCATTTCCCTTGTAAGCTATTTGCAATGCATTCCTATAGTAAGACATTTGTGATCAAAACAACAAAGATGAGGATACTAGTCTGAATAATTCATGGAATAATGCATTTTTATAGTAACTCATTTGCAATCCATTTCCCTTGTAAGCTATTTGCAATGCATTCCTATAGTAAGACATTTGTGATCAAAACAACAAAGATGAGGATACTAGTCTGAATAATTCATGGAATAATGCATTTTTATAGTAACTCATTTGCAATCCATTTCCCTTGGAAGCTATTTGCAATGCATTCCTATAGTAAGACATTTGTGATCAAAACAACAAAGATGAGGATACTAGTCTGAATAATTCATGGAATAATGCATTTTTATAGTAACTCATTTGCAATCCATTTCCCTTGTAAGCTATTTGCAATGCATTCCTATAGTAAGACATTTGTGATCAAAACAACAAAGATGAGGATACTAGTCTGAATAATTCATGGAATAATGCATTTTTATAGTAACTCATTTGCAATCCATTTCCCTTGTAAGCTATTTGCAATGCATTCCTATAGTAAGACATTTGTGATCAAAACAACAAAGATGAGGATACTAGTCTGAATAATTCATGGAATAATGCATTTTTATAGTAACTCATTTGCAATCCATTTCCCTTGTAAGCTATTTGCAATGCATTCCTATAGTAAGACATTTGTGATCAAAACAACAAAGATGAGGATACTAGTCTGAATAATTCATGGAATAATGCATTTTTATAGTAACTCATTTGCAATCCATTTCCCTTGTAAGCTATTTGCAATGCATTCCTATAGTAAGACATTTGTGATCAAAACAACAAAGATGAGGATACTAGTCTGAATAATTCATGGAATAATGCATTTTTATAGTAACTCATTTGCAATCCATTTCCCTTGTAAGCTATTTGCAATGCATTCCTATAGTAAGACATTTGTGATCAAAACAACAAAGATGAGGATACTAGTCTGAATAATTCATGGAATAATGCATTTTTATAGTAACTCATTGGCAATTCAGACTTTCACCTGTTTGGTCCCTTGAAAGCGTTCACGAGAGGCACGAAGTTTAAAAGTGACGATGAAGTCAAAAGTGTTGTGAGCGACTGGCTGAGACATCAGTCCAAAGATTTTTACGCTAAGGGAATACGGAAGCTTGTGCACAGATGGGAAAAGTGTGTGACAGTGCTGGGAGACTACGTTGAAAAATTTTTAAAAAGTAAGCTTCTATCTGTATTAGAAGTCCTTATACCGAAAAATTCACCCTATTTATTGAATGATCCTCGTATATATATATATATATATATATATATATATATATATATATATAACATGCGCACAACAGACTGTCGTGTACATGTGCAATAATACCAAGATAATAAATTCAATCTGATGAACTCCTGAAGGTCGAAACGCATTACAAGTAAAGTTTTTCCAACTTCTTATTCAATTTCTCCAATACTGTTCTTGATATATAAAAATATATATCGTTATCATATACATATATATATTGTCATACACAGACAGACTGTTTGGCTGTATCACAGCTTATCAGTGTGGCTAGACGTCCGGTTGCCTCTAGCTAAGATCAAAACCTAAATTGGCGTCCGTCGGAGATTTTACCCCTAAGCCGTTGGAGCACGGCAGGGAAAAAGGTGAATTTAAGCGTATTTATTTTTAGATAAATACACAGTGACTGAGAGATCTCTATTCGATTTACCGAAGAGTCATGCATTATTAGCCGTAATAGTCACTGTTTACAAACCAACTTATATATATATATATATATATATATATATATATATATATATATATATATTAGTAGTAGTAGTAGTAGTAGTAGAAGTCATATAAGTATAAAAAAGCCTGTCCCCTCCAGCGAAAATGTCATCAGGAGTGCGTGGTGTACCAAGTTAAAATATATAAAAGTATAAATAACTACAACACCGATATAAACCCTAAAGTATACATCGGGGCTACTCAAAATGTGTTTAAAAAACGATATTACAACCAAATGAATTGTTTTAATAATGAAAAAACCAAAACATAGTACTACGCTTTCTACCTATATATGGGAATTTAGACGTGACAAAAACAAAGATCCCATCCTGAAATGGGAAATATTAAAAAGATGTTCTAAATATAGAGTAGGTTATAAATTTTGTAAACTATGTTTAGAGGAAAAATTAGCTATAGCTCTATATAGGGAACCCGATCATTTATTAAATTCTAAAACGGAAATTCTAAACAAATGTAGACATAGAAAACGTTGGTTGTTAGACTAGGTCTCCTCTCCCCGGTAATAATAATAATATAATAAAAAATAATACATTTTTTTTACTTCGATTGAATAAATAGTTACTACCCCTATTTGTCCGTGTTTTTCTTTAAAACCCTTTTCGTCAATTTTTAGAATAAATGGTTCTCCCCAACCCTCCCCGTTGTTTGTTTGGGTTTTTTGGTCACGTGGTTATGATTTTTTTTTTTAATTAATTATAAGTTTCTGTTCTTTCTTACCTTGTTAGCCGGCCTTGCATGACGATCCGTTTAGGTGAAACTATATATATATATATATATATATATATATATATATATATATATATATATATATATATATATATATATATATATAAAGTGAATATTGAAGTCAACACTCAGAGGCGACAGGCTGTTTCATGCCGGACGCAATCGTCAGGCCTGGCTATATTTACATACACATATAGCACATATTAAAACTATATTTCGTCATATATATATATATATATTTCGTCAGATATATATATATATATATATTTCGTCAGATATATATATATATATATTTCGTCAGATATATATATATATATATATATATTTCGTCAGATATATATATATATATATATATATATATATATATATATATGGTGCCATGGGTAAATTGTCGCGATTTTATATTTTTAACTTCGCATATGCACGTTGTTTGTTTTTGATTTTGTTGACTTCACAGTATAGTAGGGTCAGTTGGGCACCGTCTTTGAGAAAAAGAGCACCATGACGCAATTCACTCCGGCAGTAATTTGGAAATGGCATGCTGTACTATTTGGCATTCGCACCGGAAGGTCTAATACAAACATTTCTGCATTTCTGGGTGTCAATCTGAGTACAGTACAGAGGATTCGAAAAGAATTGAACGAGTCTTACATCTGGACACTTAACTTCTCAGACTGAAAGCCCCTTGATTATTATGCTTGAGGTGCAGTTGAACGAGAGACCAACAAAACTCCTTGTAACACCAAAAATGAACTGAAGGCAAGGATTATAGCAACATTCCCCAACTTAAACAAGGATAACGTTCAGAAGAGTTACAGGAGATTCCAACGTTTCTGGAGGCCGTGGTTGAAGCCAATGGTGATTTTATTGAATACTTTTACTCTTTCGTATTTCAAGATATTTTTGTGTAATTTTGAAACCCCGCCACCATCTTTCGCATGAATTCATGGCAATTCAGAGATATTTAAATAAAAAAAATGAATCTGTGGCAATCAAACTAGGAGAGAAATTCCTCTAAATTCAAAAGCATTTGAAAGGCAACGAGAAACCACTCCACTACCTTTCCCTAGAAATCATAGAAATTCACAAATATTAAAAGAGAAATGAAAAAATAGGACTATAGTTTTAAAAGCATGGAAACGTCAAAGGGGTCCACTCTACTACCTTTCCTAAGACGCTGTGGCAATTTACAGATATTAAAAGAAAAAAGGAATCTGTGGTAACCAATCTAGGAGAAGGACTAATCCAATATCAAAACCGCACAGAAGGCAATTCACGGTCGATAAGGAAAATGCAGTCTGTGGAAAGTCATGATCGCCTCTGCTCTGAATCAACATAACAATCTATATATAAAATTCTCTGACTTCTGTCCGTCCGTCCGTCACACCTTCTAAAATAGCCATTCTTTGACCGATCTAAACCAAATTTTGGCGACGTGCAAAGCAGGTAAAGGGGTACAAAGTACAGTTGGTTTTACTCGGGTGCGTAGCTTAGTACAATAAATTGTCATTTTTTGTAAAAAAAATAAAAGTTTTATTTCACATACAAAATACCACCCACTATTTTAAAAACAATTTAATGATTAAAATAATAAATACTTATTTGCAATATTTTTTGCTTATATTTTAAGTTTTTATATATACAAGAATTTCCCGTTCGCCCTGTGTTTACGAGAACTATAAACAAATCCCAAAGACAAGCGCTTCAAAAAATTGGAATTTGGCTCCAAAAAGAAACATTTACGCATGGTTGGTTGTATGTTGCCTGCTCAAGGGTAAGAAACCATAAGAATTTATTCTACGCTGTTATAAAGAAAAAAGTACATTTTCTTAAAAAATATTGTTTATCATGAAGTCCTATTAAATTAAAGAAATTATTAAACCGCAAAGTAAGGCTTTTGGCAAAGTATTTTCCAAACAAATCAGCTTATTTAAATTTCATCATTACCCAGATCCCAAAACTATTGGCAATAGCGAAAATGTAAAATTAAAAAAAATCTTTTCGTCATTATCTGTTTTATTTTTTAAAATACAAAATGCTGACCACTCTCTAAGCATAATACTTGCATTTGTGGATTCTATTTTTAATCACATCACCTATGCCACTGAGACATAAGCGATTACTAACTGTGAAAGAATAAGAATAAAGGAAAATATTATTAAGGATCGAGAACAGAAGAGGAATCAAGAAGACAGTAGATAACGATTGACATTGTATTTAAATATTGGAATATCAAAGTTGACTAATAAAGCCACTAAGACAGAAGGGGTTACTAAGAATAAGAAAAAGAAATCATTAGTAAGGAGCGAAAAAAAAAGAAGAGGAATCAAGAAGACAGCAGATAACGATTGACATTGCGTTTAAATTTTTGAAGATCAAATTTAGTTAGAAAGCATGGAGCAGGATTAGAGTTCCACAAGCGAGAACTGCGAGAGAAGAAAATCTTAGCATAGAACTTACGGTCGCATCTAGCCAATGCAACTGTGAATTGATGAGACCTCGCTGCCAATCTAGTACTGCGCTTAAATTCATAAAGTCTAAGTACCATAGCGACGAGATCATCCGGACAGTTACCATGAAATTAATAATAGAAAAGGCACAGGGTAGCTACATTACGGCGGTGAGAAAGTGACTAAAACCGAGACGTCAGGTCAAGACCAATAATATTGCTGATTCTTCTTTGGATTTCATCAAGAATCTCTAGATATACAGAAGGAGAACTGGACCATATGTGGTAGCAGTATTCAAGACATGGACGAATGATAGACTTATAGATATGTAAGATAGATTTAGGAGAGACAAATTGTCTCGTACGACACATTGAAGCAATTTCCTTAGCGACTGACCTAGCAATGAATTCAGTATAGTTTTTTCCACTTCGTGTCAGCCGAGAATGTAAACCCGAGAAGTCGCAACAAGTCACTCCGATGGGGGTTAGCATCAGCTATGCTGACGGAAGGCGGGATTGGGTCATTTTAATACATTTTTAGAATGTAGGTTTGCAAAGAGCCGACCGAAATGGCACAGGATGCGCCAAAGTTTAGAATTTCCATAATTTCCTTATCGCTGCTAAGACAACTTTCCAAAAAAAAGTCGACCGTCAGAGAAATTCCACAAACAGCCATATAACAAAGCGAATAGAGGTTCGCCTTTAGTTGCGTCGATCTGTTCAAAGACTTTGTTTTTTCTCTTCTTTATCTGAGATCGCGATCTGCACTCCATTCGTTAGTAACTGATTTAGCATCCCCTCGCTGCTACCGTCAGCTTTTCATATTTTTTTTTCTTTCTCTTTATCAGACGTTACATCTTTTCAACCGATTGTCACAATGAAGCCTCTCTGCTCACCTACTGGTTAGCAGTCACCTCAATAGTACAGAGTGACTTTCTCTAAATTGACTTAAAATCGGCAGACAAGAATTTTTATTTCATCTATTTCTTTTTTTTTTCTTTTCAGTTTTCTTTTCATTCATTTTCTTTTCTTTTCTTTTCTTTTTTTTTGCGGAAGCTGTTAAGCGGGAATTAAATCATAGAATTTCCTTGTACGTTCTCCTGCCACTGATTCGTTGCAAATTCAACTTTTGAGGTGAATAAAATTCATACTACGTTGCTATTTCAGATTCTACAAGTTCTGCCATCGAGCAGAAGTGATTATTGACATTCATTTCAAAGACCTATCTCTAAGGCGATGAAAATAATTTCTTTCTTCTTTTCATTTTTCTTTTCTTTATTCTTTTCTTTATTTTTTTTCTTTTATTTTTTATTTATTTTCTTTTGTTTTTCTTTTTTGTTTTGTTTTGTTTTTCTTTTCTTTTTTGTTTTGTTTTTCTTTTTTCTTTTCTTTATTCTTTTTTCTTTTCTTTTCTTCTTTTCTATTCTTTTTTCTTTTCTTTTTTCTTTTCTTTTTATATTTTTATTTTCTTTTTTTCTTTTTTCTTTTCTTTTCTTTTTGTTTTCCTTTTTGTTTTCTTTTTTCTTTTCTTTTGTCTTTTCTTTTTTTTTCTTTTACTACATCGATAATACACCCAGGTAAATTTTTAGTGGTGTTCGCACTGTACAAGCTCCGAGGGCCACTCATGTTGGAAGCGAAGCTTTTGCGGATATGTGTGGAAGACAACGGGTAACCCTAGATTTAAACAGGTTAACATTGTAGTGATCTGGGAAATAACCTCTTGGGAGTCGGTATCACAACGTAGTGGTTCTTACGAAGAAGCCCCTCGAGTGGAATTTACATCTTACCAAGGATGTACGAAGCGAATGACGGTGGTTCGCTACAATGTATGTGGCATGGCGGGTCTTAGCCGTGAAAGATAGATCTGGTGGAACTAAGGAATGTAGTTCATCTGAACATTCTCTTTCGAAATAGTGATAGAGACTTGCGACGTCTCGTCTGTGAGGAAGGGGTTGTAGGGTGGGAAATAAGTTTGTTTGTTAATAGTGAACGTTTTCCTCTTTTCTGGCTGCTCCAGGTTTCTGTGCAGTCAGACGATTTTAAGATTTAAAAAATCCCATCCCATCTCTAACTTCCTATTCTCTCCCTATTTAGCATCTGAATAAATCAATCGTTAACGATGCTGGAAAAATGGTCGGTTTCCTGTACCGTTCTAATGTCTACCTGAAGCTTCCTGGTATCCTCTATTTGTACAAGAGCCAGATCAGGTGGAAAATGGACAACTGCTGCTATATATGGCCCGGAGCTGTCCAGTCTTCACTTTCCTATCACGATAGAGTCCAAAAGTATAATTATTGAAAGACCTTAATGATATAAAACTTTATTAAACAAAGGTAATTTGAAATGACGAGAGGACACTGTGTGACTGGAAGTCTACTTCTGATTCTTCCATGTACCGTATCTCTTCAAGGTCATAGCTCTCCATAACTTACCATCATTTTCTAGCTCTTAGCGATGTTTGTATTTTCTTATCACCCCCCACTTCGTTCTGACATCCGTTTACACAAGCCCCACAGCTCTCTGTTGTTCACAGCCCCTTCTGTCTTCAATATGCCTTTTGGGCATTACATTGTCCACACGTTTTCTTATTGCTTCAGAAATTTCAACTGTCTCTTTCTGACTTTATGAATAACTACATTTTTTTGTTATTTTTCCTTAAAACATTTTGGTTGCTGGCATGTCGTCTATACTATTCTCAGCAACCTTTTATAGACCATATCTCTTTTGCACCTAATTTCATCTTCATGCGTGAGAAGATCATCCACCGCTATATTGCAGGATTGATATGTCATAGCAGTTCAGACCTCTTTTCTTCGTTTCAGATGTCTCCTCTTCATCCGTGAGGAACTTGTCCAGCATCCACTGCCATATAGGAGGATTGATATTACATAGAAGTTCAACATTCTTTTCTTTGTAGTTGTTGCCTCAAATCTCCTCTTCATCGGAGGAAATTGACCAGCATTCACTGCGATATAGGAGGATTGATATTACATAGCAGTTCAACAGTCATTTCTTTGTTTCTGTTGCCTCAAGTCTCCTCTTAATATCTGAGGAAATTGTTCAGCATTCACTGCCATATAGGAGTATTGATATTACATAGCAGTTCAGGAAGTTCAGCGGTCTTTTCTTTGTTTCTGTTGCCTCAAGTCTCCTCTTAATATCTGAGGAAATTGTTCAGCATTCACTGCCATATAGGAGGATTGATATTACATAGCAGTTCAGCACTCTTTTCTTTGTTTCTGTTGCTTCAAGTCTACTCGTCATCTGTGACGAAATTGTCCAGAATTTACTTCCATATAGGAGAATTAATATTACATAGCAATTCAGCATTCTTTTCTTTCTTTCTATTGTCTCAATTCTCTTCTTCATCTGTATGGAAATTGTCCAATACTCACTGCCATATAGGAAGATTGATATTACATAGCAGTTCAGCACTCTTTTCTTTGTTTCTGTTGCCTCAAATCTTCTCTTCATATGTGAGGAAATTGTCTATCATTCACTGCCAAAATGATTTTAACGCATGTGACCAATTGACTAATTAGTATTTTCTTTTATTGTAAATTTTTTGATTTTGTGTGCGTGTGTACATGTATGTCTATGTTTGTAAGTCTATGCGTCTGTATGCATGTGTATATATGTATGAGTGACGTCATTTGTTTATATTTGATACACTAAGAGCAGATATGAATAGAAGTGATTCATGGAAGATTTAAGTTTAAAGATAGTAAAATCGACCTTGCTAACCAGACGCTTCTCTGTGGCCGAAAGTTTAAGGATACAGGTTCGATTCCTGTCGGAGAGCGAAAATTTTCTATGAAAACTTCTCGGACATTCAGGCCGGTAAATGTTATTTAATACTGTTTATTATAAACAGAGCATTTGCTTAAATACTTGTATCTATAAAAAGAACGTTAAACATATCAAAAATGTCTTTAATAAATTGTCGGACTATGTCCAGTTCAAAATGTATGTATGAGTGTGCATATGCGTGTATATGTTTGCATGTGTGCATGCGCTTGCATGTTACACACACGTATGTATATGTTTGTGTGTATGTGTTTCTCTGTTCTTGTATGCGTCTATATATGCATGTGTGTATGCGGTTGCATATGTGTATGTGCACATATGTGTATGTTGGAGTTTATTGACAACGAAAGGATCTAGTCATAAATAAACTCCAACCCCCAGACTACTTCCCTCGTAATGAGGTACCTCAGCCCCACCCACCCCAACACAAGCCCCTTATCATAAACAAGGCTTCTCTCGAAGGGGAAATGATATGGAAAATACATTTTAATCCCTCCCTTCCAGGAAGACACGTCAGAGCTGAAGACGGCTGGGTTCAGATCATACCGAATTTGACCGTGCTGAGGTAATTTTGTTTTTTGCCGTAAACAAATATATATGCTATGTTACAATAAAAACAGTAGCCATAAAAATATTTGTAGAAAATGGCAATAAAGGAAGAGAGGTCAGGAAGACAGAAAATGGCGAATGATTTTGCATTTCAATTTTTAGGTGACAGGGAAGCAAGAAATTGAAAGAGAGTTCCACAGGTGAGAAGTGCAAGCAAAGAAGCTGTTAAAATAGAAGTGACAGTTCCATCTAGCTAGTTCAGCAGTAAAATGGTGAGACCTATTTGCCAATCTAGTAGTATGGCTCACTTCATGTAATAAGCTCAAATATTTAACGATGTGATTAGGGAATTTCTACAGATGTTTTATTGTCATAGAACTCAGCATGAACTTATTCACTCATTAACTTACGAATTACGAATCATCAGAAAATTCAAATAGGAAAACCATAAAATTTTCATGGGTCTTTCTAGTTAAATATAAGTTTATAAAAATTAAAATAAAATTTTATAAACATCTGGTATTATGGGTTTCAATAGGAAAAAGTTTTCAATTTCAAATCTTTTCATTTGTACCCCCTTACTTCTTGAAGACCAACATTCATATTTATGATTGTTATTGCAATATTTTGTTAAAGTTGTTAAGTTCAAATATTTAACAATGCAATCGGGGAATTTCTATAGATATTTTATTGTTGTAGAGCTCACCATGGGCTTATTGAACCAGTATTTTTAATCATTTCACCCCAAGCAAGGTAATAATGCCACTAGGATGTAGGGAGTTACAGGGAGTGAAAGAAAATAAGAAGACTTTAGTAAGGAGAAGTGAGGAAAGGACAATAAAGGAACAGGGGTCAAGAAGACAGAAAATGGCGACTGACTTTGCATTTCAATTTTTGAAGATTGTAGGTGGCAGGGAAGCAAGAAATTGAAAGGGAGTTCCACAGGTTAGAAGTGCGAGAAAAGAAACTGTTAGAATAGAAGTGACAGTTACATCTAGCTAGTTCAACAGTAAAATGGTGAGACCTCATTGCCAATCTAGTAGCATGCTTAAATTCATGTAGGGGGAAAAAAACTCATCAGAACAGTAGCCATAAAAATATTTGTAGAAAATACAGAGAAAGTTCACATTACTTTGGGGAGAAAGTGACTGATCTCGAGAAGCCAGGTAAGGATTAATTTTAAGAATTAAGATTTGTCAAAAAATTCAGATAGTAAAAGCATGAAATTTTCACTGGTATCGCTAGTATATTAATAATACATTAACATATGTATACTTATGGTACTACCTAATTACATTAAGACCAAACAACTATTCTTTTTCATTACATATGGAAGGTTGCTTGACAGCGATGAAAAATGCTTGGCTTTTTCTCCTTCTCCCCCCCCCCCGCTTTTCTGAATACATACTTCCTTTTTAAATTGTCATTTATGATGATTGTAATTATTTTTTTTCTTTCTGTCCATTTCTATGACTTTGCTAACAAGGTCTTTAAATCGATTTTGACAACACTAATTCTGCTTATACAAGTTGTCCACCTGGCACTGCTGAGACAACCTGCAATGCAAAGCTATCCTGGAAATTACACTGAAATGATGCACGGATTCCAGCTGATGTATTTGGGCAACTGACAGATGACCTCAGTTGCCTCGATGCAAGGGCCACCCACTTAAGAGCTGAAGACGTCCGGATTCAGACCAGCTTGAAATAGACTATACTCATGTTGAGGTAATTTTGTTTTTTGCTGTAATAAATATATATGCTCTGTTATAATAAAGACATTGAACTCTCTGTGGATCAGTTTTAATATTTGTTATTACTAGGATCCACCTGGATTATATACCGACGGATCTATTACCTGTATTATATATATATATATATATATATATATATATATATATATATATATATATATATATATATATATATATACATAAACTATGAACCTAAAGAGCCAGGCAAACCTACGTAGGTTTCACCAACGCGGATCGTCAGGGTACGCTGGCCAGCGTACCCTGACAATCCGCGTAGGTGAAACCTACGTAGGTTTGCCTGGCTCTTTAGGTTCATAGTTGGACTTGCTCTTCTTAGTGTATTGAGCACTTTACTTAGTTATTTTTATTTTACTTGTGTCGGAGGTTTTTTTTTCTTTGGACTCTGAGCTTGGATTCTGGACGATTGTTTTCGCCTCAATTTCATGTTCTTAATTTTTTTTTTTTTTGTTCCTTATTTTTCCTTGGGTATTGGTTTGTTCATTTACAAGCCAATACACCTAAGGTTTTTCCGGACGAGTATAATTACTTATATTTATAAGATTATTATATATATATATATATGTGTGTGTGTGTATGTGTGTGCGTGTGTGTGTGTGTGTGTGTGTGTGTGTGTGTGTGTGTGTGTGTGTGTGTGTCTGCTTGCTTCGTTGCTTCTTACTGATGCTGACTGACAACCTTCAAGAGTCGGATTAGTTCTTGGGGAAGATCCTGGAGTAGCTGCTTGCGAATATGACGACAGTGAATTGCCTGCAAAACTGTTTCTCGAAAACCACGACGCGTTCTTCTCTTTGTTACAATGTACTATCAATTCCAAACAATTTGCAATTTGTATCGATACCAAAATAAATCTTCATTTGAACAGCAGTTAAAACAGGCGATGAATTGATAACCACATCTCGAGACCGAATTCTGTCATACAGTTTAACCGGAAATTCCAATTTTATATCTCAGCTCCGTCTGAGAGATATTGCTTTGGGAAATTATCAGTAATTCCCAATTTAAGTTTTATAAAGAGATAAATGCTACTAATAAGTTAAATATCACCTTTTCTCATCTGAAGAGATAGGCCTTATTTAATATGCGGCCATCTTGTTCTACGTCCTGTATCTCTTCAGGTCATGAATCATTGGTTGCTCACAATTTCCTGTCCTTTGCCGCCATTAGTAATGTTTGTCTTTTTACCATATCTTATAATTCTTGTTCTTGCAACCATTTACACAAGCTCGTGTAAGTCTATTATACGCTGCTTTCCTCTTTGTCCCTCTTGCCTTCAATATGGTGATTTTCTAAGCGTAGCTTAAATGTGGTACAAGGCCAAAAGTTAGGAGCACCCAGAAATGACCGATGTTACTACTCAGTCGTATCTGATCTAGCAAAAACAAGCTTGTTGACCACTGCACCACGTCAAAGTGCCAAAATAGTGATTTACTAAGCGTAGCTTAGATGTGACACAAGGCCGAAATTACTGTCTGTCCTGCTATTTACCCATAGCTGGGGGGAAAAGAAGAGGATTCATACCTTTCCCAAGGGTATTAGCACATCAGTCAGTTATGTGCCATGCGTGATACACGCTTAGGTGAAATTACGGGGCACCCAGTGAGTATCGAACTCACTGCTCAGTAGTAATTGTTCTAGCCAGTCAAGCTTGCTAACCATTGCACCAGGGATTTTCCAAGTGTAGCTTAGATGTGGCACAAGGCCGAAAGTATGGAGCACCTAGTGAGGATCGAACTCAGTCTTACCCAATCGCAATTGATCTCGCAAGTTAATCTTAGTAACCATTACACCACGTTGAAATGTCCTCTTGTCTACAATATATCCAGTGAGTATCAGATTTTCCAAGCCCTCTTTCCTCATTATGTACTCTAGAAATTTCAACTATCTCTTCGATGTTAAGTATAAGTTTCCTTTTTGTTTCCATTTTCTCTAAAATTTGTCGTTGCTCACATATTCGGTCCATGGTATTCTCAGCATCCTCCTGTAGAAATTTCAACTCTCTCTTCCTGATGTTAAGTATAAGTTTCCTTTTTGTTTCCATTTTCTCTAAAATTTGTCGTTGCCCATCTGTGGCATCAGAATCTTCCTACTCTTCATTTGAGTAACACGATTCTGCATGGTGTCACACAATTTTCTCACAAATCGGAGAGCCGAGATAAAATTCCGCTCGGGTTCGCTATATTGACTTACGTGCAAAAATCGTGGGAAAAATATGAATTCACCTCTTCTCCCCCAAGCTATAGGTTAATTAGTAGGAATTCTATCAGTAAATAAATCTACAAAAAATCTTACGATCAAAAAATATTTTATGGATTTAATTAATCTGCAAAAGATTCTGCCAAAAGCATCTAAAAAATCAAACCTATTCCCATCTGGCATAGCAGAGTTTTCCTACTCTCTTCTGACGGAACACATTCTACTTACTCCCCTCTAAAGTAACATTATTTTCCTACTCTCCTCTGGCGGAACACATTCTTCTTATTCCTCTTTAATGTAACATTATTTTCCTACTCTCCTCTGGCGGAACACATTCTTTTTACTCCTCTCTAGAGTAACATTATTTTCCTACTATCCTCTGGCGGAACACATTCTTCTTACTCCTCTTTAACGTAACATCTTTTTCCTACTCTCCTCTGGCGGAACACATTCTTCTTACTCCTCTCTAAAGTAACATTATTTTCCTACTCTCCTCTGGCGGAACACATTCTTCTTACTCCCCTCTAAAGTAACATTATTTTCCTACACTCCTATGGCGGAACACATTCTTCTTACTCCCCTCTAAAGTAACATAATTTTCCTACTATCCTCTGGCGGAATACATTCTTCTTACTCCCCTCTAAAGTAACATTATTTTCCTACTATCCTCTGGCGGAACACATTCTTCTTACTCCCCTCTAAAGTAACATTATTTACCTATTATCTTCTGGCGGAACACATTCTTCTTACTCCTCTTTAACGTAACATTATTTTCTTACTCTCCGCTGGCGGAACACATTCTTCTTACTCCCCTCTAAAGTAACATTATTTTCATACTATCCTCTGGCGGAACACATTCTTCTTACTCCTCTTTAACGTAACATTACTTTCCTACTATCCTCTGGCGGAACACATTCTTCTTACTCCTCTCTAAAGTAACATTATTTTCCTACTATCCCCTGGCGGAACACATTCTTCTTACTCCTCTTTAACGTAACATCATTTTCCTACTCTCCTCTGGCGGAACACATTCTTCTTACTCCCCTCTAAAGTAACATTATTTTCCTACTATGCTCTGGCGGAACACATTCTTCTTACTCGCCTCTAAAGTAAAATTATTTTCCTACAATCCTCTGGCGGAACACATTCTTCTTACTCCCCTCTAAAGTAACATTATTTTCCTACTCTCCTCTGACGGAACACATTCTTCTTACTCCCCTCTAAAATAACATTATTTTCCTACTCTCCTCTGGCGGAACACATTCTTCTTACTCCCCTCTAAAGTAACACTATTTTCCTACTCTCCTTTGGCGGAACAACTTCTTCTTACTCCCCTCTAAAGTAACATTATTTTCCTACTCTCCTCTGGCGGAACACATTCTTCTTACTCCCCTCTAAAGTAACATTATTTTCCTACTATCCCCTGGCGGAACACATTCTTCTTACTCCTCTTTAACGTAACATTATTTTCCTACTCTCCTCTGACGGAACACATTCTTCTTACTCCCCTCTAAAGTAACATTATTTTCCTACTATCCACTGGCGGAACACATTCTTCTTACACCTCTTTAACGTAACATTATTTTCTTACTCTCCTCTGGCGGAACACATTCTTCTTACTCCCCTCTAAAGTAACATTATTTTCATACTATCCTCTGGCGGAACACATTCTTCTTACTCCTCTTTAACGTAACATTATTTTCTTACTCTTCTCTGGCGGAACACATTCTTCTTACTCCCCTCTACAGTAACATTATTTTCATACTATCCTCTGGCGGAACACATTCTTCTTACTCCTCTTTAACGTAACATTATTTTCCTACTATCCTCTGGCGGAACACATTCTTCTTACTCCTCTCTAAAGTAACATTATTTTCCTACTATCTTCTGGCGGAACACATTCTTCTTTCTCCTCTCTAATGTAACATTATTTTCCTACTATCCTCTGGCGGAACACATTCTTCTTACTCCTCTTTAACGTAACATTATTTTCCTACTCTCCTCTGACGGAACACATTCTTCTTACTCCCCTATAAAATAACATTATTTTCCTACTATCCTCTGGCGGAACACATTCTTCTTACTCCTCTTTAACGTAACATTATTTTCCTACTCTCCTCTGGCGGAACACATTCTTCTTTCTCTCCTCTAAAGTAACATTATTTTCCTACTATCCTCTGGCGGAATACATTCTTCTTACTCCTCTTTAACGTAACATCATTTTCCTACTCTTCTCTGGCGGAACACATTCTTCTTACTCCCCTCTAAAGTAACATTATTTTCCTACTATCCTCTGGCGGAACACATTCTTCTTATTCCCCACTAACATAACACAACTTTCTTATTTTCCTCTGAGTGCATATAGTGAACAATTTTACAGAAACTTCGTGATGTGTTTGTCGCTACTGCCCCCGGTTTGAATAAAAATATCCCCAAATTATAATCTTATTTCCACAACCCAAGACAGGGAGCAAATTCGCTCAATTTAGAAGCTCAACAATTTTCACAACGAACTTAATTTCTAACCGTGACCTCAACGCAATTACTGATATTTTTCGACAATTAAATTTCAGAATTAAAATTCAGTTATTTTCAATAAATGACTGACTCTTAAATTTTCAACTTGCGGGAAATTTGATTTGTAATTTCAGAAGGAAGCAGTTGGGAAAGGAAGTCAAAAATATAACTACCATTCACATTATTTATTCCTTTTCCATATTTTAATTACATTTTTTTTTTGTATTTTAATCTATTATTTCGTTCATTTTTTTTTATTTCTTTACCTTTTCTACATCGAATGTGTTCTCGCACGTATGATATCTAATCCGAAATTGTGGGTTCTCTCCGCACTTCCGTACTGTGCATCTAGCTGTTAACACATTCGTCCCCGTCTGAGAATTCAGGTCTTTAAATAAATGTAGGCGTAGTGTGGTGGTTATCGGCTCAGAATGTGGAATCGTCATGCCGAGTTTAAATCCCAAAAGAGTTCAAAGTTCAAGCATGTTCAAATTCCAAGCGAGTTTAAATTTCAAGAGAGTTCAAATTTCAAGCGAGTTCAAAATCTAAGCGAGTTCAAATTTTTAACAAGTTCAAATTTGAAGCGAGTTCAAATTCCGAGCAATTTCAAATTCCAAGCGAGTTTAAATTTCAAGAGAGTTCAAATTTCGAGCGAGTTCAATTTCCAGGCAAGTTTAAAATCTAAGCGAGTTCAAATTTTAAACAAGTTCAAATTCCAAGCGAGATCAAATTCCAAGCGAGTTCAATCTTCAAGCGAGTTCAAATTTCAAATCAGTTTAAATTCCCAGCGATTTTAATTTTCAAGCGAGCTCAAATTTCAAGCGAGTTCAATTTCCAAGCTCAAAATGTAAGCGAGTTCAAATTTTCAATAAGTTCAAATTCCTAGCGAGGTCAAATTCCAAGCGAATTCAAATTCCCAGCGAGTTTAAATTTCAAGAGAGTTCAAATTTCGAGAGAGTTCAATTTCCAAGCAAGTTAAAAATCTAAGCGATTTCAAATTTATACAAGTTCAAATTCCAAGGGAGATCAAATTCCAAGCGAATTCAATCTTCAAGCGAGTTCAAAATTCAAGAGAGTTCAAATTTCAAGCGAGTTCAAAATCTAAGCGAGTTCAAATTTATACAAGTTCAAATTTCCAGCGAGTTCAAATTCCAAGCGAGTTCAAATTTCAAGTCAGTTTAAATTCCCAGCGATTTTAATTTTCAAGCGAATTCAAATTTCAAGCGAGTTCAATTTCCAAGCTCAAAATGTAAGCGAGTTCAAATTTTAAATAAGTTCAAATTCCTAGCGAGGTCGAATTCCAAGCGCGTTCAATTTCCCAGCGAGTTCAAATTTCAAGCGGGTTCAAATTTCAAGCGAGTTCAAATACCAAGCGAGTTCAAATTTCAAGCGAGTTCAAATTCCAAGCGAGTTCAAATACCAAGCGAGTTCAAATTTCAAGCGAGTTCAAATTCCAAGCGAGTTCAAATTCCAAGCGAGTTCAAATTTCAAGCGAGTTCAAATTTCAAGCGAGTTCAAATTCCAAGCGAGTTCAAATTTCAAGCGAGTTCAAATTTCAAGCGAGTTCAAAATCTAACCGAGTTCAAATTTTAAACAATTTCAAATTCCAATCGAGGTCAAATTCCAATCGAGTTCAAATTTCAAGCGAGGTCAAATTCCAAGTTGTTTGCGTTCGCTTTCGAAGCCTTGTCTGGCCATTCACTGCAACTGATCCCCCATCAGCCATCGTACTACCGGCTTCAGGGGAAGATGTCGTGATGCTGAGTCTGGACCTGTACACGGGAAGGATGTTCCTGTAATGAGGCATTTGATGTGGTCATGAAATGTAACTGACCATCAACCAATACCGGATTGCACTTCGACGCTGATTTCAGGATGGAATGTCGAGAGGGCGGATCCTTACTCCCTTAAAATCGGAAAAAAAAACATGTTCGACAGCTTGAAGTACAATTCGTAAGGGAGACCATCAAATCCCGGAGACTTGCCACTACCGACCCTCTTCAATGCCATCTGAAATTCGACCTGTGTGACCACACCCTCGCAGCCACCTGCTTCAGTCGATGAAAGTCGGCTAAATAGCAACGAAACTCTTCGTCACAGAGACCAGTCTCCTCGGTGAAACGGTTCTTGAAATGCTGTGCCGATACACCAGGTACATCTCGTTGGTTGACCGCAAGCTACGTCCATCCAGGGTGTCGACCTTGCGAATATATCAGTGGGAACCTCGACGTATTTCCTCCTTGCGTTATTCTGCGTCCATGTTCATGGCTTCGTTAGACATCTTGTTTAATCTTTGTCTAACTACCTGACCCCGGTAGCACTCGCTAGCCGATTCCTCCAGGGCCTGTCTAATTAGGCCTAGAATTTAACACCATCCAGACACAAACGAGATTGTGGTCCGAATAGCCTAATCAGTGGAACGTAAGACAATCTAGCAGATCTAACATTTTCACTACCATTCTATCCAAGTAGCTGGCCACCCGGGTACACGGCCACGTAAGGGCCCACATCATTTGCCTAAATGATCGATCCGGTATCTATCGACGAGACCAAACTCGTCGATCAGACCGACTAGGCTACGATCACGCAACCTCTCGCTAGCTTCCCCACTCCTTACTAACTTGGGGTCCAGGATGACATTCCAGTTCCCTATTAAGACTAGGCGCTCCGGATCCACCAGGAACAAACCCCAAGTGACGAATATACGAAAACTCCAACTGGACGATGAATTCATAAAACACAACGGCCCGAAACGAACCATTTTTCACGGCAAATATCGGCCCCCCAGCATCGACATTGACATGGTCCAACCTCGTGTCGAGGGTACGCTTAAACAGCAAGGAAACACATTTGGCCTACCGGTCCTCGTATAGTGAATAAACAAAAATGTCGCCAGACAACACTCGGGCATCGATGTCGCAAACAAAATGAGTCTAGTGGATGGCGGCCGAAGGACAAGAGGTCACGAGGCAGGCGAGTAATCTTAATCCGATCATCGATACAGGTCATTTTGAACAACGGCCTCAATAAGGCCCTCTTCGAGAGGAAAGGTCCTTTTCCAGAGCCTGCCTATCTACTTTCAGTATGACTTCCCAAATGGGAAAGCTCTTCTTTTTTTGCGATGAGTTCGGAACGGAGATGGCGGAGCCCTACAGGGAAAAGAAGGGAGGCTCCTGTCCTTATCTAGGTGAGTATCTTGTTCTTTTCCTTCAGTTCTGACTGGCGAAGCAAGGGCGGATTGAGTTTTGGCTTGCTCCATGGCTCGCCCTGCCCTGCTTCGACTAAATTTTCCTAATTTTTTTAACTCGTCGTCTTCCTCCCTCTCCTTTTCTAAAGAGGGGGAACGAGATGGAGGTATTTTCTTCATCTCCTTGAACTGGGGTCCAACTGAAGCAATTGTTCTATCAGCTGCAAATCCTGCTGTTGTTGTTCCATCTGTTGTTTTTCTTGTTATTGTAGACCTTGTTATTGTTGTTCTTGTTGTAGATGTTCTTGCTATTGTTGGTCTTTCTGTTGTTGTTGTTGTTTTAGATATTGCTGTTGTTATACTTGTCGCTTTTGTTGTCCTTTCTAATGTTCTTCTTGTTGCTTTTGCTCTTGTTCTTGCTGTTGATTTTGCAGTTGCTCCGTCTACTTCTGTCCTTTCGGTTTGTTAGGCGTCTTAAACGGAGACCTTCGTCGCTACGGCTTTTGTTCCCCGCCTCATAACGAAAGAGAATGCCGAGAGCAAGCCTGGACGACAATAACTCACATTAACTTTTTTCTTTTTTATGTGGCATGTCCTTTCAGGATGTAGGCGATCATGGCTCTCTACCTTCCTCTATCCCTTGCAGCTCTCAACAAGCCCTTCCCTCTTTCCTCCCCCAGACCACGTTCTGCTCAAGCTCGTCAGGTATATTATTTACATTATTCGGACTATTGTCCTCATCTTTGTCGCCATATTTATTACAACGTTTCGGCCGTTGTACGCTCCGGCCTTCTTCAGGTGGTTGGAATGTCGAACTGGACCCTTTATTTCGCTCACTGGTTCACTTCGACATTCCAACCACCTGAAGAAGGCCGGAGCGTACAACGGCCGAAACGTTGTAATAAACATGGCAACAAAGATGAGGACAATAGTCCGAATAATGTAAATAATGTACATAACACCTCATCTCAGAAATATAGACAGATCTCGTCAGGTATGTCACGCGCTGCTTTCCCTTGTTTCTCTTTCCCTCTATTCGACCCTTGAGTATCAGATTCTCCAGGCCTTCCTTCCTCATTATGCATCCCAGAAACTTCAGCTGCCTCTTCCTGATGTTAAGCATAAGCCTCCTCCTTAGTTGCAACGTCTCTAAGATTTCATCGTTGCTCACACGCTAGGTCCATGATATCCTTAGCATCCTTCTGTAGAACCACATCTCCGTCTCCTCGAGTCTCTTCTTCATCTTTGAGGAAATCGTCCAACATTCGCTGCCGTAAAGAAAGACAGCTTTTGGAATGTGTCTTTGCCCATCCCAATACGTCTACGGATCTCAGTGTCACATTTACTGCCTCTCTCAAGACGCTTCCTAGATATTTGAACTTCCGTGTTTGCTTGATTCTAGTGTTCCCGACCTGCAAATCGCATTTCTGGAACTAGGTGAATAAAATAAGTGTCTAGCTTAATCAGAGGGGGGGGGTCCGACTTTTTTTAATTTTCTTTCTTTTTTTATTTTTGTTTTTCTTTTTTTTTTCGCTCCTTGTTTTTCGTCTTAGTTTTTTTTTGTTTCTATTTATTTTTATTTTTTCTATTTTTACGTGTTTTTTTTAATTTATTTGTATTTTTCATTTTTGGTTTTCTTTCTAGTGTTTTTCTCTTTTGTTCCGTTTTGTTTTTTCTGTTTTTTTATTTATTTTTACTTTCTTTTCACTATTTTCCCTTTTTCTTTTATTTCCTTCGTGCGTATTTTTTGTTTCTTTTTCTGTTTTTCTTTTTTTTTTGTTTATTTTTGCATTTTCTTTCATTTTTTTTACTTATCATCTTTCTTTTTTCTCTTTTTGTGTTTCTACATATTTTTTATTTATTTTTATTTTTTTCTATTACGTAATGTTTATTTATATATATTTTTCGTTACATTTTTATATCTTTTTTTCTTCCTTTGTTCATTTTTATTCTCTTTTTTTCTTTTTATTTCTTTTAATTTCTTTTGGCTTCTTTTCTTTTCCTTTCTTCTTACGTTTTTTTCGTTTATCCTTGTTTTCTTTTTGCTTGTATTTTTACTTCTACTTTTACTTTTTTCTTTCTTTTTTTCCTTTTTCCATTTTATTTCTTTTCAACTTTTTTTCATTTTTTGTCTTTTCTTGTTTAATCTGCTTTCTTTTTTTTTTACATCTTTTCTTTCTTTCATTTTTATTTTTCTCTTTTATTTTTATAAATTGCCCTTTTTTTCCTTTTATTTCATTTTCTAACTTTTTTCATTTTTTTCTCTCTTTCTACTACACTCTACCCCGAGTGGCTCTTTGGCCTTTTACAAGGTGAAAATCATTGTAAAAAAAAAACTTCTTTTTCTTTTTCTGCTTTTTAACTCTTCCTTTTTCATTTGCCTTCTTTCTTTTTCACACATATTTTAACCTTTTTTCTTCCTCCTTTTAATTTTCAACAATATAAAAGAACAACTTCGAATTTCTTTCTGCGGTAGACCAGTTGTCATCCAAGGCTATAGAACCCAGTCTGTCCCACTATTTACCCTTAACTGGGGGAGAAGAAGATGATTCATACTTTTCCAAGGGTATTAGTACGTCCGTCAGTCAGTTATGTGCCATGCGTGATACACACTTAGGCGATCATGTATCTTTCGATACATGACTAACGAGGCAGATTTCTTTTAACGCAGTAGGTTGCCATTTCTTTCTGCGGTAGACCAGTTTCCATCCAAGGCTATAGAACCTGGTCTGTCCCACTATTTACCCATAGCCGGGGCGTGGGAAGAAGAAGAGGGTTCATACCTTTCACGTAAGTGAATGTAATGAATTCGACTGGAATTCGAACTCGGCCCTCCTATTCCTCAGTCCGAGCCGCTATCCATTACTCCATCGCTCAGCATAGTTGCAGTATAAACCATAGGCTGCCTCTGCGGACGTTGACGAAACACAAATAGGCCTCATCCAAAGAGCCTGCTTGGAAACGATCGACCATGCCTAAGATGGGATATCGCACGGGTTTGAAGCTTGCCTTCAAGTCTAAAAAAAAAAACTTTGATGATTTTATCTCTTTTTCATTCTTTTTTTTTTTTCTGTTTTTACGTCTTTATATTTTATATTTTCCTACTTTATATTCCTGTTTCTTCATTCTTTTTTTTTCTTTTGTGTGTGTGTGTGTGTGTGTGTGTGTCGTTTTTCCTCTTCTTATCCTTTTTCTTCTTTTTATTTTTCTGTCTTTCTGTTTGTTTCAACCTTTACTCCTATTTTTACGTCTGTTCCTGGATGTGGGTTCATCAGGAAAAGAGGAAAGTAGTTTGCGCATGCGTGTGCGCGTTTCCGTGTGTGTGTGTGTGTGTGTGTGTGTGTGTGTGTGTGTGTGTGTTTTGCCGGCATGCGTTCATGCCTCAATTTTTTTGTGCAGAGGAAATAGTTAACTTATTTCGTCATAAAAGAGGATTTAATATCTACTTCATAAATTCGATCTCTTCACATCCGATCACATCTTGATCAACCTTTCTCAACCGGTGCGCCCGGGCGCGCTAACACGCCCCGAAAGGTAGCCAAGTGTGCCCCAAGTTAATAGAAGGGAACTTTGTGAATTAATGTTGTTGTTTTTTATTCTTATAACGATTATAAACTAATAAAACCTTAAGGAAAAAAAGCTCGTCAGAGCAGTTACCATGAAAATATTTGTAGAAAAGACATAGGGAAGCCATATAACCTTTGAATCGCATTGCTGGTTCTGCTGCCAAAAACTCGAGGAGATATAATTGTGATTATGCACTCATTTAAAATTTTTACATTCCATGGAGTTAAGAGGCCTCAAATCTACTAATTTCAATAAAAAACAAACAAACAATAAAACCTTGGATTTTGCACGGGTGCCGCGAGTGAATTATTTATTCCAAATGAAATACAACCTTATACTAAAATTTAAAATTCTCCCCAGAGCTGTAGTTATTCTTCAAGTTTGCCATTAAGTTAAATAATAAAGAAAAGGTTGAGAAACATTAGTGTAGATAGCAAGACTGCATTGTGCCAGAGAATGAAAAAGAAAATTTGATCCCGTTTGCCTTGGAATATTAGCTTTCCAATTTCTGCTCTCGACTCGTATCAAAGACCGTTCACGGACGATCGTAAAAGAAAAGTAACAAGTGAGTTTTGTAGGCGGATCTTCGAAGTTTACAAATGTAATGGAAGATGCCAGACATGTAAAATGTTTCTATCAGGAAAAGAAAATTGAATAATGTTGGCGAAATCAAATAACCGCCATTTTGATAACCTAATTTCGTTTTTTTTTTTTTTTTTTTTTTTTCACATTGTTTTAAGTTAACGAGACATTTTTTTCTTTTTACTCGGTTTGGAATTATTCAAATAAAAAGAAGAATAAAGAATAGTCAGCGCCAATATTTATTGACCAAATTTTCTGTTATTTTTGTTTGTTTTTCCTCTGTATTTTTTTCTCTTTGTTTATCCCTTTTCGTTCCTTTTGAGTTTTTTCTTGCGTTTTTTTTTCTTCTTTTTTATGTCCTTTTCTTTCTTTTATATTTCTTTCTTCTTCTTTCTTCATTTTTTATTCTTCTCCTCTTCTTTTTATATGTGTCCCTTTCTATTTTGTTTTTATTCTATCTTTTTTCTTTCTTTATAGATATTTTTTTCTCTTTTTACTCTTTTGATTTGTTTTCATACGTATACTTTTTGTTGTTACATCTTTCTTTTGTTTCTTTCATTCTTTACCATTTCCGTTTTCTTTCTTTTTGTCTTTTCCCCCACATTTAACCGCTTTTTCTTTCTTTTTGCATCTTCTTTCTTTTGGGCGTTATTTTTCTTTTCTCTTATGTACTTACTTTTCTAGTTTCTTTGCTATGACTTTTACCTCTAACTCACCGTTAGCTGACATCGGCCACCAACTTCCTGACTTCCGTTGTCTCTTTGTATTACAACCCGGGAAGTCTCAAGAATTATCAAGAGTCTCGACTCAAAGAAGGCTATCGGTTCATATAAATTCCTAGTGGCAGTCCTTAAGAATATTAACACGGAGTTATCCCCGATCATAGCGAAATAAATTAACCACTACTTGAATGAGGAATCCTTCCAAAGTCTGTGAGAAGAGACAAGTGGATGCCCGGTTTTCAAGAATGCGAATGAGCGCTCATCCCCGTCATAGTATGAACCCATCAGCTTCTTCAGTGTCATTGGCAAAATATTTTGAAGCTATAATCAACAAGACTGATCAACCTGAATAGGGACGACCTCTTGAGCGACAAACAGTACAGGTTTTGATCGGTTCAATCCACTGCTGATATCTTAATTGCGATTACTCAAAGAATCAGTGAGGCAACTGTTCCGACGAGCTACTTTCGCTGGTTCCCGGACTACATGAATTTAAGCAAGCTACCAGGCTGGCATCTCGGTCCCACCCTTTCACTGTCAAAACGGTTAAATGTAACCGTCTCTTCTACAGCTTCTTCTCTCGCACTTCTTGTCTGTGTCTGAGGAACTCTCTTCCTCTTACTTGCTTCCTCGATGACTATAATCTTCAAATATTCAAGTGTAATGTCAATCGACATCTGACACTCTGAGCTTGTTCCCCGTCCTTCTCTGTATCCTTTTCTCAAACACGCCTCTTTACTCTTGCTCTCAATCCTCTGTGACCCCTTGCGTGCTAGTGACACTCCCGCCTTGCTTGGGGTGAATTGCCTTAAAAAAGGCACTAAACATATCTCAAGGACGATCGCATTAGATGTATCAAATTCCTTTGACAAGGTGTAACATAAAGGGTTACTGCACAAGCTCTCCAGTTATGGAATCACTGGAAGAGTCTTCACTATAATAAAGTCCTTCTTAACGGGTAACCCCTGAAGGTAGTTGTTAACGGACAGTCCTCCAAGGCCCAAGCGACCAGTGCAGGCGTCCCAGATGTTCGCTTTTTGGTCCAACTCTCTTTCTCCTTTACATCAATGAACTGCCTAAGAATATACTGCGACGTTTTGTAAATATTTATGCTGATCATATTTATGCAACTTAAAAGAAAACAAATACTCAATAATAAAATTTATTTAATATTTGTAGAAGTGTTTGAAGATTTTTTTTCTCTACATGATCGCACACGTCCTGAAGTGACACGGCACGTAGGAGAATGGTATTTTTCTGCGTGTATTTTTTAATTGTTTAATTCTTATGACTTAGCAGACATTTAATAATTTTAGACGCATTTGTTGGTAGTTTTCTTTTTCCTTGAGTGTAAATTTGAATTTCTTTTCGGAATTGTTCTATATAACTATAAATTTGTCTACTCTATTTACATTATTCGGACTATTGTCCTCATCTTTGTCACCATAATTATTACAACATTTTGGCCTTTCAGTATATGTCTATATTTCTGAGATGAAGTATTATGTACACTATTTACATTATTCGGACTATTAGCCTCATCTTTGTCGCTATATTTATGACAGCGTTTCGGCCTTTGAGTATCTGTCTATATTTCTGAGATGAGGTATTTTGTATATTATTTACATTATTCGGACTATTGTCCTCATCTTTGTGGCCATATTTATCACAACGTTTCGGCCATTGTACGCTCTGACCTTCTTCAGGTGGTTGGAATGTCGAACTGAACCTTTTATTTCGCTCACTGGGGCAGACTGTTCTAGTTCCACGTGCCATGTTTAATGGATGTCAGTTATCAGTTATCTCCTGTTAACTCCCCTCTGCAAGTTCTCCACTGCCTTAACCAGGTATTGAACTCACACTATTTGGGTCTTGTTACTGGATCTAACCAACGCCTTTATCCACTGTGCCATGTGTCCTCAAGGTGGTTAAGGCAGTGGAGAACTTGGAGAGGGGAATTAACAGGAGATAACTGATAACTGACATCCATTAAACATGGCACGTGGAACTAGAACAGTCTACCCCAGTGAGCAAAATAAAGGGTTCAGTTCGACATTCCAACACCTGAAGAAGGCCGGAGTGTACAACGGCCGAAACGTTGTAATAAATATGGCGACAAAGATGAGGACAATTGTCCGAATAATGTAAATAGTGTACATAATACCTCATCTCAGAAATATAGCGAGATTAATTTGTCTGTTATTTCTTTTTAATATACCCAGGGCTCAGGTTATTATAGATGGAATGTGTCACAATTTTTTCAATTTAAAATTAAAAATCATTTTATTTATTTTTCTTGTCATATTCTTTAACAGATATATATTTTTGTCTGGTGGCACTGCCATATCTATGAAAAACATCTCCGCGGCCTTGTGGGTGATGAATTATTTCCCACTCTACAACCCCTTTCCTACAGACGAAACGTTGCAAGCCTCTCGTTACTCTATCAGTATTTCCATGGAAAATTTTCAGACGAACTACATTCCTTAGTTCCACTAGTTCTGACTTTCATGTCTAAGACCCGCCATGCTACTCACACTGTAGCGAACCATCCTTGGTGTTCCATTGGTGAGATGTAACTTCCAATCAAGCACATTGTGAAAGCAACTCCCAAGAGGATGCTTCCCAGATCACTACAATCCTACCTTGTTCATATCCAAGGTTAACCATTATCTTCCCCACATATCCCATAAGTTGTACCCCTTACTCTGTAACCCTCTACCTCGAGTGACTCTTGTGCTTTGTATGGGGGGGGGGGGCATTGTGTAAAAAAATAAAAACAATTTTCAATTTCAAGATTTATTTGCCGTTTGGGTACTCCGACGTGGTGTAATGGTTAACAAGCTTGTCTTGTTAGATCAATAATGACTGAGTAGTGAGTTTGGTCCTTACTCGGTGCTCTATACTTTCAACCTTGTGCCACCTCTAAGTTACGCTTAATCGCCATATTGTCCTATTTTTAACAAATTTATTTTTATCTGATGTCGCTGTTATGTATATATATATATATATATATATATATATATATATATATGAGAAGACGTATTGGGGGGGGTCTTAGTCTTTATTTACAATATCCGATCCGTTCGCATTTATATAACTGGTTAATATGAATGAAAGTTCTAAAGACCTTACGGCTTTCAAATTCCATCGTGAGGTTCAGCATATGGCGCATTGTAATACTGACATATCTTCGAGTGAATATATTGCCTAATTTTATCATGTCGTTCTTTGTATTCCTTCGGTGTGAAGACTGGAGCGCCAGACACTAATTGATCAATAGTCTCGTGTTGTTCACATAATCTACATATTGGGTCTGTGCCATTCTTTATTATGTTTGCTTTGTAATTCCTAGTAAATAAACTTTGGTCCTGTGCAGCCATTATAAATGCCTCCGTTTCTACTTTTAGCTCTGCACTCTTCAGCCAAGAATGGGTTTTGTGTTTATCGATATAAGCATCGTTATTTCTGAGTCGATATTTTCCATGTCAGGGTTTTCGTTCCTAGTTTTTTTTATTTTATTTTTGTTTAACCCCTGTATTTCGGTTGCATTTTTAATAGTTTTAGCTGCATTAGTTGGTAGCATTTCGTGGGGTTTTTATTTATATATTTCTGACAGTAATGTTGAGTTCTTTTGTTCTCTTTATACACGGAATATTTTTTGTAATTTACATTTCTCGTGTCAGTTAACATGTAGCATCCAGTCAGCTGTGGTCTCTAAAGAAGTTTTTAGACCAATCGTGGTCGCTTTGTAGCTTAACTCAGAGTGAGGCGATTCTGAGAGACTCAGAAGTCTTACCAGGATTCATTATTGTCAGACACAATCTTAACAACATAAGGCTAAATGTAGCCGTAAGTTCTATGTTAATAGTTTCTTTTCTTGCACTTCTCACTTGTGAAGCTCTCTTCCGGCCCCATGCTTTGAAGCCAACTTTAATCCCAAAAATGTCAATGCAATGTCAATCGCTATCTATTGTCTTCATGATTACTCTTTTCACTTCCAGCTCGTTAGTAAAGTTTCTGTTGCTAATTCTTCCACGCCCACTAACCTCTTGTTTCTTAGTGGCTTTATCGCCTTGCTTGGGGTTAAAACTACAAGAAAGTAGAGAAGGACAGCGAGAAGAAAAGACTGAACATCAATTGCAAAAAGACGAATTCATGGTTATCAGTATTTGGAACAGTCCAACATGCAAATTAGAAATTGGAGAAAATTTAAATATCGGAGAAGTGTTTAACAGAGGGGGAAAGTACGACATTAAAACCAGGAGGCGCATTAGGACAGCGAATGATGCCTTCTAAAATCTAAGCAAAGTATTAAGAAATAGAACATTTCAGTACTATTAATATAGGCCCTCCTATAATACCAGTCCTCCTACAGGGCAGTGAATACTGGACAATCTCCTCGCATATGTAGAAAAAATTTGAAGCAATAGAAACGTGGTCCTACAGAAGGATGCTGAGAATACTGTGGACCGAACATTTGTGAAACCGCGAGGTTTTAGAGAAGATGGAAACAAAATCATACTTATTTACATTGTTCGGATTGTTGTCCTCACCTTTATTGCCATATACACAACGTTGTACGCTCCGGCCTTCTTCAGCTGATTGAAATTTCGAACTGAACCCTTTATTTCGTCTAGCAGGATAGATTTTTCTAGTTCCACGTGCCATACCTCTTTCTGAAGAAGGCTGGGGCGTACAACGGCCGAAATGTCGTGAATATAGCGCTAAAGATGAGGGCAACAGTCTGAACAATGTAAATAATTACAATACCTCAACTCATAAATATATAGAGAAAATGACACTTGTACTTAACACCTGAAAGATACAGTTGAAATTTCTAGGGCTCGTAATGAGGAAAGAGGGCTTGGAAAATTTAATACTCAGAAGAAACGCGAAGGCAAGAGGGTCAGGAAAAAATAATATAAATATAGAAAGATTGAGTAATTGGTTTAGGAGAAATAACAAAAAATATAAGAGCTACAAAGTACAGGATGTTGTGGAGAGCCGCAATCGCCAGCGTTCTGAAGGGACACTGCACTTATAAGAAGAATATTAATCACAAGGGATATCGTCATAAGGATCAGGAAGAAACAACTTAAATTTTTGAGATACATAATGAGGAAAGAATGCTTGGAGAACACAGAGTATATATTGAAAGCAAGGGTAACTGGGAGAAACGGCCAGTAACCTGCTTCACGCATCTGAGTAAAAGTATGACATGACCAGAACAGAGAGTGATACTAAAGGGATAAGAGTTACTTAAAGTTGCAAAAGAGAGGAAGTCGTGGAGGGCCATGGTCATCAAAAAGAAAGAAGTAGTTGGTGGTTTACACTGGAGATCAAGTAGGAGCAGCTTTCTGTAATACAACAGTGATAAACTGTTATGCAATATCAGTCCTCCTCTGTGATAATGACAGCAGGACCATTTTCTCACATTTGAAGAGGAGACTTGGGCTACAGAAGGATGCTGAGAATACCATGAACGGAACATGTAAACAGCGAGGAAGTTTTAAGGAAAATCGGAACAAAAAGGACACTTTTGCTTAGAATCAGAAAAAGGTTTCAAGGACACAGAATCAGGAAGAGATTTCAAGGACACAGAATCAGGAAGAGATTTCAAGGACACAAAATCAGAAAGAGATTTCAAGGACACAGAATCAGGAAGAGATTTCAAGGACACAGAATCAGAAAGAGATTTCAAGGACACAGAATCAGGAAGATATTTCAAGGACACAGAATCAGAAAGAGATTTCAAGGACACAGAATCAGGAAGAGATTTCAAGGACACAGAATCAGGAAGAGATTTCAAGGACTCAAAATCAGAAAGAGATTTCAAGGACACAGAATCAGAAAGAGATTTCAAGAACACAGAATCAGGAAGAGATTTCAAGGACACAGAATCTGAAAGAGATTTCAAGGACACATAGAATCAGCAGGAGATTTCAAGGACACAGAATCAGGAAGAGATTTCAAGGAGACAGAATCAGGAAGAGATTTCAAGGACACACAATGAGGAAAGAGTGCTTGGAAAATTTGACACTCACAGGACATATGGAAAGCATGAGGGAAGAAGCGAGTTAGTTTAAGTGGATTGCAGAACAAGAAGCGAGAAGGATGTTGACGAATCTTACTAAGAGTTACAAAATGTAGGAAGTTTGGGAGAGCCATGATCGCCCACGTCCTGAAGAGATAAAGCGCATAGAAGAAATTCTCGGGCTTATTGTTGGTTCCCAAGTGAAAGCAAATCTCTATGATGATTAATTAATAGCAGACCTCTTACTGTTATTCTTGCCACGCCCATTTTACTGCCACTGTGGTTCACGTTAGAGATCAAGTGACAGGAAGTCTTTTTAACTAATGATTGATATCAAACTTGTTATCCTTCCCAGGCCTTTTTCTTTTTTACATCTGTTATTACCGCGTCGTCTTTCGACTTCTCTCCTATTAACCGCCTTTGTTTTGTGAGGCAAGATGACAACACAGACGTTATAGCAACAAATTTGAAGTTATAAGGTGCCGTGCGACAAAGTCTCTCAGAATCTTATGGAAACTGGGCGAGGTGGCTGGAAAACAGACCAAAAAGAAAAAGAGTTATTAACTTCTTTTGTGATATCCTGAACCAATCTGAAGAACTCGGCTTTGATTGGCGCGCTAGGAAATTACAGCGAAAATAGCCCCGCCCGCTCCGCTCTTTTTAAAAAGATCCTTGCCACGGGTCGGGGCTGGAGATATGGAGGAAAGATTTCAAGCCGTGTGTGATGGAGACACCCAATCGTTTCCGACATTTGCATTCCCGAAAAGTGACAAAATAGAAAGTCAGAAGTATTGGGATCTTCAACGTTTATACTATTATTATTATTATTATTATTATTATTATTATTATTATTATTATTCAATGTTCTATTTCATCTTCTTTTTCTGTTGTCGATTTCTTCTCATTCGTTAAATTCATTCATTCTTCTTCTTTACTGTTCGTCCTGCTACTTCTTTATTTTTTAACTTTTCTTCTTCCTTCCAAGCTTATATCTTTCTCGTTCCTTGTCAATTTTAAATTATCTTCTTCTTCTTCTTCATCTTCTTCTTCTTCTTCTTCTTCTTCTTCTTCTTCTTCTTCTTCATCTTCTTCTTCTTCATCTTCTTCTTCTTCTTATTCTTCATCTTCTTCTTCTTCTTCATCTTCTTCTTCTTCTTTTTCTTCATCTTCTTCTTCTTCTTCATCTTCTTCTTCTTCATCTTCTTCTTCATCTTCTTCTTCTTCATCTTCTTCTTCTTCTTCTTCTTCTTCTTCATCATCTTCTTCTTCTTTTTCTTCTTCTTCTTCTTCTTCATCTTCTTCTTCTTCATCTTCTTCTTCTTCATCTTCTTCTTCTTCATCTTCTTCTTCTTCTTCAATGCACTAATCCTGTTGCTATTTCCTCTTTTTTATTATTTGATAATCGTCGATTTCTTCTCATTCATTAAACTCATTCATTCTTCTCGTTTACCGTTTTCCTTTTCTTCCACTTACTTATTCATATTTTGGGAGGGGGGCTTTTCTTCTTGTCTCCAAGCTTAGATCTTTCACTTTCTTTGACAATTTTAAATTAACTTCTTCTTCGTCTGCTTCTCCTCCTCCTCCTCCTCCTTCTTCTTCTTCATTTTTTTCTTCTTCTTCATTTTTTCTTCTTCTTTTTTTTTCTTCTTTGTTCTAATCTGGCTCCTAATTCTTCTTCTTTGCCCATCGGTGATTTCCTCCCATTCGTTAAATTCATTCATTCTTCTTCTTTACCGTTCGTCCTGCTACTTCTTCATTCTTTGACTTTTCTTCTTCGCTTCAAGCTTATATCTTTCCCTTTCCTTGTCAATTCTAAATTATTAAATTCTTCTTCTTCTTCTTCTTCTTCTTCTTCTTCTTCTTCTTCTTTAATGCACTAATCCTGTTGCTATTTATTATTTGATAATCGTCGATTTCTTCTCATTCGTTAAACTCATTCATTCTTCTCGTTTACCGTTTTCCTTTCACTTTCCTTGCCAATTTTAAATTAACTTCTCCCCTCCTCCTCCTTCTTCTTCTTCTTCTTTCCCCCTCCTCCTTCTTCTTTTCCCCTCCTCCTTCTTCTTCTTCTTCTTCTTCTCTTCCTCCTCCTCCACCTCTTCTTCTTCATCTTCATTTTTTCTTCTTTTTTTCTTATTTGATCTAATCTGGCTCCTAATTCTTCTTCTTCGCCTATCGTCAATTTCCTTCCATTCGTTAAATTCATTCATTCTTCTTCTTTACCGTTCTTCTTCATTCTTTGACTTTTCTTCTTCACTCCAAGCTTATATCTTTCCCTTTCCTTTCTCACTTTTAAATTATTGGGTTCTTCTTCTTCTTTCCTTTCTTCTTCTTCTTCTTCTTCTTCTTCTTCTTCTTCTTCTTCTTCTTCTTCTATCTTCTTTTTTCTTCTTCTTCTTCTTCTACTTCTTCTTCTTCTTCTCCTGTGAATATTTCTTAAAGTTATTCCTAATTTCTTTCTTCCCTGTCGTCAATGTATTTCATTCCTTCCTCTCCCTTTCCATCTTTTTTATCTTTCTTAATTTCTTTCTTTCTATTCTTTTTCCTCTCCGATTTCTTTTGTCTCTTCACTCTATACCTTTTTCATTTTTTCTTTCGATTTTATTCGATTTTTCTTTCTTTCTTGTTTAGCAACTTCAATTTTTCTTTCATTTTTTTTCTTTCTTCTTTCTTTATTATTTAATCTTTGACATTTTTCTCCTTCATTTCGTCTCCTCCTCTCTTTTTCATTTCTGAACTTATTTCATATTCATATTTTATCACATTTTAAAATATTCCACTTTTTTCTCATTTTCTCTTTTCTGTTTTCATTTCTTAGCATCTAGATTATGTTATCTTTCTTCTTCGACTTTTTATTCTTCAAACGTCTTAATTGTATCTGTCGCAGTTAGATCTTCCTCATTTCCTTAATCCTTCAACAGGGGTCTCTATCCCCTGATTATAAATACCGGCTTACCCTTCTCTCTTTCTCTCTTTTCCGGCTTACGCACACGGGCGGCCATCTTTCTCGACTCAGGCCTCGGGCCGCAACCTCGCACGTGAGGCGAAGTAAAAAAAAAACTTTCTCTTTTTCACTTACACCAATATGTGACCTCTCACAGAGACAGCGTTTCCCAAATTCTGGGAACACGCTAAAAACAATATACGCGTTCGTACGGACACTCAACACACACACATAACTTCTCCATACCAACACTCTGTAACTTTCATGTCTTCATGTCATTGTAATTTGCTATTAATATATATTTGTTTGCATACATGTATATCGGTCTTGTTTGTTTTCTTTTGCTTTCTTTGGACTCCATTAAAGTCCAACATTCCTATGTAGCTGGACCGGCCAGCAGGAAATCTTAGCCCAGAGATACCATCCTCACTTTCACCCCACGGTCCTCTACATATCTACTTCTTCGGTATATTCTTCATTCCATCTATTTCTCCTTGCCTTTCATCTTCAACGCATTCTTCCTTCTGCCTTTTATTTATTTGCTTGTTCATTCAGTTGTCCTTTTTCATTCGTCTGTGAAAGCCTGCAAATTTCGATTTATTTTTCACTGCTTTTCTTTTTCCTTTTAAGAGCGTCATTTATTTTTCGTTCTTTCAGGGAGCTCTTCCTTAATAACAGTTTTTTTAAACTATTTTTAGCAACTTTCATTTCCTTAATTTTTCTCTTGACTATATTTGCTTCCTAGCTGAACGTTTCATTTCTAAATTCTATTTTTCCTCTGTACATTTTGTTTTACTCTTTTGTCTTCGATTCTGGAGATGTTTTTAGAACCTAATAACTTCCACATGTGATCCACGCTTAGGCAATTAATTCAAGATAGAAAATAAATAATAAATATATCAATCTTTCTCTCCAGGATATATATATATATATATATATATATATATATATATATATATATATATATATATATATATAGAGAGAGAGAGAGAGAGAGAGAGAGAGAGAGAGAAAGAGATAGAGAGACAGACAGACAGACAGAGATGCGATGTATTTCGGCAGCAATGTTTCAGTTATATATATATATATATATATAAATATTTATATATATATATATATATAAATATTTATATATATATTTCATATATATATTTATATATATATTTATATATATATATATTTACATATATATTCATATATATATTTATATATATATTTATAGATATATATCTACATATATGTATATATATATATATATTATTTAATCTATGTCTTTCTACATATAAAAATCTTATTCTCTAAATCCCTTGCCAATAACATAAAAATCTCACTTAAACTGTAAAAAAATCAACTGTATTAAGCATAAAAAATTAAGTAAAAATAATTGTATCTGTATAAATCTTTCCTAGCTTTATATATATATATCTATATATATATATATATATATATATATATATATATATATATATATATATATATATATATATATATATATATATATATATATATAGTTTTTGGTTAATTCCGGCGTTCTCACGTTTGCTGAAACCAATTTAATTCAACTTGATGTCATTTTAACAGCCAACCCGTCGTACAAGATAGATAGATAGATAGATAGATAGATAGATAGATAGATAGATAGATAGATAGATAGATAGATAGATAGATAGATATACGTTTACGTGGGTTCAACCTAAGGACCATTTAAAAAACGATATTATAATCATCGAAGTATTTCCCCACATGAGATATACAGGCTTAGGACTAGTCTATCTAATCATGTGTGGAAAATTAAAAAGACCAAGGCGTAGAACGCACATTAAAATGGGAGATAAAAAAAAATACTGCCAAATATAAGGCTAGCGATAGGTATTGCCTCCTATGTATGGAGGAAAAATTAACTATAGCTTCTTACAGTAACCCTAATATGTTGCTTAAATATAAATCATAAATTCTCAGTAGTTTTAGCCTGGTTACTTGAATATAAAAATAGTTGTTTTGGGCTTTTTTGTGGGGTCGAAGGGTCTCGGGTTTTTGTTTCTCCAGTAAAATATATTTGGTCTACCCTTTTGTTTTCTTTGTCTTGTTTTTGTTTTTGTTATTATGCTAATATATTTTTATTCTTATTGCTGGCCGTTTTTTCTAATAAAATGTCGTTTGGGCCAAATTCGACACGCAAAACGCTCTCTTTTGAAGAAAAAAAAAACTCCTTATCGCTAACTATCAAGAAAAAAAGTCAATTTCAGAAATTTCTGATATTGTTCATAGGTCTAAAAGTGTCGTTCATCGTGTAATTAGCAGGTATAAAACCGATAAAATGTTAGATGTAAAACCAAAAACCGGCAGACCTCCAAAAACATCGCAAATAGAAGATCGATGAATTGTTAGAATATCTACAAAAAACCGTTTTGAAACTGCTACATCAATTGTCCGTAAATTTAATGAAGAGACAGATAATAAGATCTCAAGGAAAACGGTTGCTTGCAGGTTAAAAAATGCAGGATTGCATGCCCGTATTCCAGCTTCGAAGCCTCTCATTTCAAAGCGAAACCAAAGGGCACGCCTGGAGTATGCGAGAGAACATTTTGTTTGGACTGACGCACAATCGGATACAGTTCATTTCAGTGATGAGTTCAAGTTTACTATATTTAATTCTGAGGGCAAAACTTACGTACACCGTAGAACAGGTGAAAGTCTGTCTTCTCAATGTGTCAAGAAAACCGTTAAGTTTTGTGGCGGCAGTGTGATGGTGTGGGGAATGATTTCAACTGCAGGAGTTGGCTCTATCATTCGCGTGCATGGCAATATCAATGCTGAGATTTACAAAAGGCTTCTTCAGCAGCATGTGGTTCCAAGATTACATAATCTTTATGAATCTCCTATTTTCATGCAGGACAATGCACCTTGCCACAAGGCTCGGAAGGTTATGGCTTTATTTGAAGAAGGAATCGCCCTAATGAAGTGGCCAGCCCAGAGCACCGACCTGAATCCAATAGAAAATTTTTGGAAGATAATTGGAGAAAGGGAAAGAAACCGGAAAAACCAGGATCACCTATGGGAGTTATTGAAAGACGAATGGGAGGGAATTACTGTTGATTTTTGCAAGAAATAAGATAATGTGGTCAACGATGCAGAGAAGTCATTGAAAATAAGGGGATGTTTACCAAATATTAAATTTTGTTGATATTTTGTTCACAATCAAGTATTAAAAAGATCGTTCCTTAACTTTTGTCCAGTAGCTTATTTCCTTTGTTCCATTTAATCTTTATTTTTTAAAAAAACTATTATGTAAATTTTTGTAACTTTGTATAATATTTATGCATTACACCCTAATCTTTATTCAGTAAAATTTTCATTGCTAATCATGCATTACTTTTTAAGTAATACACATATTTATGTCTTTGTTGTTTCCGTTCCTTATATTATGGCCGCTACTATATATATATATATATATATATATATATATATATATATATATATATATATATATATATATATATATGGTTTATACTGCAACTATGCTGATCAGACCTTAGTTACAGCTTCTGGGAGAGAGAGCGTGTTATCTAGCGGGATCAACAATTTGAACAAGGCCAGCTCTCTCAAGCCTTCGGCCACGATGGCTTCGTGCTAGAGTTCCGTCTACCCTATTTCACTCACAAGGCTTGGGTCAACCTTTTCAAAGGTTCCTGACAAATCGACCATGATATGATTCGAACCCTGGTCCCATGGTCAGAAAACGAACCTTCCAACCACTCGGCCAGCAGCAGTTCCCCTTTTATACAAGCTTTATTAAAACGACTGGCAGTGGTACTGTGGTTAAGCTTTTTGTTTAATTTTTCTTGTGTTCATTTTCTTCTTTTCTGAACTTAAATTATGTAGAAATTCTCTAAAATTCTAACAATAAAAGAAAGGAATCTGTCTCTAATCCTGGCAAAAAGAAATAAATATCTATTTACTAACCGAACAGATTTACAAAGTACATATCTGGCTACAGGTTATTGCTAGTAATTAAGTCTTTATCCACTATATATACTATTTCTTTGTTGATTTAATCAGTCCACTAACAGGGAGAAAGTAAAAGACCCCCCTCTACACACTTCAGGGAGATAAACAATCAGAGATTCTGAGTTGTGCTGTTATAGATTTGTTTACCAAAGTTTCTAAAATACAAAGAATTACACTGCAGTAGTTCTGATTCTGTAAAAAAAAGTTTAATTAACTTTATAAATTTAGTTCAACTCTGCTTATTAATAAATATCTGTATCACACACACATAAATATATATATATATAAATATAGTTTTAAGGTGTGCTATATTTATGGGATAAAGTGTTCAATATCAGAGATAGAGCGTATGTAAATATAAAAGTGAATATTGATGTCAACAACCAGAGGCGACAGGCTGTTTCATGCTAGACGCAGTGTGGCCAGACGTCCGGTTGCCTCTAGCTAGGATCAAAACCCGGCTGAAATGGCGTCAGTCGGAGATTCTCCCCCTAAAACGTTGGCGCACGGCAGGGATGAAGGTGAATTTGAGCGTATTCATTTTTAGATAAACACACAGTGACTGCGAGAACTCGATTCGCTTTACCGAAAAGTCTTGCATATATATATATATATATATATATATATATATATATATATATATATATATATCATTATTTTCTTAGGGGTACAGAATTTTATTATGGAAATAAAAATGTCAAGACGAGCTTTACCATTCATGATTAAAAAAAATAAAAAATAAAAAATAAAAAAATTTCGCCCTCACTCAACAGAGCTGAAATCGAGAGAAGACTAAATATTACAATATAAAATATAAAACATGAGAAGCATGTGATGAAATAAAGGCAGTACAATCAGATGGAAATAATGTCAAGCCCTAACAGACAGTCACTCTGTTTACAGAGATAGGGCTGTCTGGACCTGACATAGAACGTTTCCAATGCCTTCAAATGTAATAAAGAATGAGCATGACTAAGAATGGAGAACGAGTCAATGCTAAAATTGGTGGCACAGCTTGGATTATTTATAAGGTGCTCAACTTTATTTTATACGCTCTTGCTCTCTTTCGAATGAAGATAGCTCAGTGGTAGAAACTCTAGACTGACTCTAGAGGAGCTGTGATACAACGAAACAGTACTGTCTGCGAATGACATATGACGTATGCCATTCCACGAAGTCGTTCCTTGCAGATTAACCACAGATTCTCGATTGAATTTAAATCAGTAGAGTTTCCGGGCCAGTCTATAGTACTTTGATTTGTTCACTGGTAAAGCTTGCCAGTGTGTTCGTGCTGCGTTACAATTTTCGCACGCTTCCTTGGAGTAACGCCCATCGCAGACAATGCTCGTAGGACAACTAATCGACAGTTGAGACAATAGTGACTGGACGTGATGGAAATATGATGCACTCGCGGATGACGCAATATTTTTCAAGGCCAAACAAACACCGAAAATAGATTCATATTACTGCACATCACTGCAAATGACCTAATCTGGGGAAAAATAGAAATCGATTACACACTGTCACTGCAGTGGGTCTAAAACTGACTGTATGGTGAAAGAAAGGAAACTAAAGCGGTTGTTTCAATTAATTTGCACAAGGCTGTAATGTCCTACCTTAAAGAAATATGTTTATAGCAAAACATATACGCCCTGGTTATGTCGATAAACTACATCAAACAGCAATGCCTCTGCTCGGGAGGTTTTGAGGAGCGTGGAACCACCTCTTAATTGCTGGTGTTTCCAGGTCCACTCTGACCTGGGGTGGTAGCACCTGTTAGGGTCTCGGCTATGGACAAATGATTAATCCTGAAACTGGGATCATAACTTGTGACTTCGTGCTAGCGCAACCTGAAACTGGGATCATAACGCCATGAAAGTATAAAGATAGATTTTTATAGCAAACTAGACGGTAACGAAATAAATTATTGTTTTAGTGCTACTGTCAGGATATATCGCTGACATAGCATCACAACTATATCCCGATGCCAAGTTAGATTATCGGATGGCATTCTCTTCCTACCACCTTAACTGTTACGCATTCTGTTTATCTTGTTGCAGTGCACACCTACGAAGAAAAGTTCATTGTGAACTCCATAATCCTCTCCATGGCTGCATCGTCTTTATTGGTTAACTGATGGCTGATTCTCTAATTTCAACTTTAAGGCATTTTCTGGCTTCTGAATTTCCCTTCGACTTGTTAACTGATGCCACAAGCAATTAATGATTTTGAAAACTTCAAAGTAACGTTTTATTATTTTTTTTTTTCAACTAGAGAAAATGGGCGAAACGCTAAAATGGCTTCCTCAGAGATAGAAATTTATTGACAGAAAATCAAGTTCTTTATTTCTTGGCGAAGTCATTTTGAGGAATGTTAAAAATAACCGTGGATAAATTTGATAGCTGAACAAATTGTGTAGCACCTCATATATATATATATATATATATATATATATATATATATCACAAATAAGTGAAAGAACAGATGGGGTAAGAATCCACAGTTCTTAGCATTTTTTTTTAAATAATGCTCAATACAAAGTAGAGCAAAATATTATTATAATATTTCTTTATTATGATCAAAAAATTTTATTTAAGAAATTTGAAAGCAAGTCGTTACCTCTTTTGTAAGCTAAAAAGGGAGGGTCTTTCAAATTTCCAAAATAAATCATTTTTACCATAAGTTTTCTACCATCGCCCGAAGAGGAACGATTATAGTTCCGAAATATGAAAGTTTTTGTGTAGCGTTGTAAAATGTTTTTATTGTAATCTATTATAATAAAAATAGTATAATTTACAGGGTGTCCATAAAGTTCGTGTGCACTTTAAAAAACCTTATTTGTATTTGCGATAGAAATAATCTGTAAAAAATGTTATTATGTTTAATGTACCTAGTTTTAAGTATAGCTAAAATAACTAATGTGATTTCAGGCATTACTGTAAATCAGTTGGCAAATGTTTTCCGTGAACTGCAAAATCGTATTACCCTTTGTATTGCTAATGATGGAGGACATGTGGAAACTTAAATAAAATTTCAATAAAACCTTAAAAAATATAGATTTACTTCTTTCTAATCCTTTTTACAAATTATTTCTATCGCAAATACAAATAAAGTTATAAATTTTTTAAAGTGCACACGGACTTTATGGACACCCTGTATATATGATAAAAATAGTTTTAAGGTATGCTATATTTATGGGTTAATGTCCTCAATATGAAAGATAGAGCGTATGTAAATATGGAAGTGGACATTACAGTCAATACCCAGAGGCGTCCGGTCATGACGATTGCGTTTAACATGAAACAGATTGTTGACTCTGGCTCTAGGTGTTGACTTCAATCACTAGGGTTGTAAGGAAGGTGACTTCTTGATGATACCGGTCTGGAAGAGGCGATCACAGCGTGGAAAGAGCTTAAAAACCATGCCACGGGTTGACACAACCCTTCAGAGCCGTTGGTGGTTGCGCTAGCACGAAGTCACAAGTCATCGTGACCGAGGGTCTGAGCGTGCTAGCCTTGTTCAGACTGTTGATCACGCTAGATAACGCTCTCTCTCTCTCTCTCTCTCTCTCTCTCTCTCTCTCTCTCTCTCTCTCTCTCTCTCTCTCTCTCTCAGAAACTGTAACTATTGTCGATTTGTTAGGAAGGTGACTTCTTGGTGTTATCAGTTTGAGGAAGTCGATCCCAGCGGGCGGCACCTTTGGAAAGTTCCTGAAAACCATACCACGGGTTGCAAGTTCAATTGGGTAGACGGAACCCTCGTCTTTGGTTTTGCTAGCACGAAGTCGCAAGTCATCGTGACCGAGGGTTTAAGCGTGCTAGCCTTGTTCAGACTATGGATCAGAGGTCTGCTCAGCATAGTTACAGTATAATCCACAGGTGGGTACTGGAGTGTTGAACAAACACAAATGTGCCCGAACAGGCGTCTGCAATGGGGATTAGCTAACTGCCCTAGTGGACAGGCATATATAGATATGCGCCATTTATATGTATATGTTACAGATTAGTCACATGACGAGTCTCCGTAACCCATTAGAACTGTAGGGACACCACATGTAGGCTGGTTTTGAATTCAGGGTTTTCATTCTCTTAGACTGGTTGCAACTCAAGGCAAAAGCAACCATCCTGCTATTCAAGCCATAACTGAAGAAAGGTTGATTCATGGCTTTCTTAAGAGCCTTAGCGCGAAAATGAAGTCCCTTCCGTCATAAAAATAATTATTAGCAATATAATCATATCGAGCTTTCAATTCCGGAAGAAAACAGAATTCGCCTCTTTTAATCTGTTGATTTTTCGATCTTATTTTTGATGAAAATTATTTATAATACGAAAGTTATTCTGTGTTGAATTTAAGGTCATTCCTCATCCTATTTTCAGAATTGCTCGGAAGCAAAAGATTCATATAGCGTTTTCTGGAATTAAACGTAAATCCTTATTCAATTTTTCAGCATGTGTTGAAAGTAAAAGATAAAAATAGTTTTAGGTATGGGTTTGTGTTTTTCCGTGTCGAGTATATGTGTATTAAATTGTATACAGAATCCAGACAAAATTGTAATGAAAAGATAACAGCATAAAAATAACCAGGTTTTTTTTTTACAAAAGTCGCACAATTTCATTCTTTCTTACATCCGTAGAAACGCCAGCTTAACGAAAAAATAATTTACAATTTATTATTTAAGCATACACATAAGTACACACACACACACACACACACACACACACACACATTTCTTTCTTTCGTTTTTGATCTGATGAAGCCGAATAATGGCGAAACGTGTAATGTCGTTTCAGTGAAACGGTTTTCCATTTGAAGTATTCTTCAAACTTTGAATTTTGAATCCTATTCTAGACATACAACACACACACACACACACACATACATACACAAACATATACGCACACACACACATACGCACACATTCACATACACATACACACGCATACACACACATACACACATACATACACATACACACACACATTCACATATACACACACTTACACACACATAGACATACACACAAATACACACACACATACACATATATAGTTGGAGCAGCTGAGCTACAATGAGTCAATTAGATTCCTCTTCGTCACCGAGGCCCGCTGGCCCAGTCGTATGATGTTTGCGTTGAATCGAGTTTGTGTCTCGGTAGTGAGTCCCAAGAAAGGACGAAACGGCCGTCCTGTGCTTTCTGCATTCTGTTGAGGATTATTGTTGGAAACTCTATGAATTATTATGAGAAATTATTCAAATCTCAACAAAAAAAAAATCAATCACTTATAAATCTATGCTTGATCGAGCCTCTAATACTCTGGATGTAGCAGCTTGGTGAAAGAAGACATTGCTCTTGGGGCCGATTCTGGTGGGTTACGTATACCTGGATGAGTATCACAACCAGAATTGGGGAGGCTGAGAAATTTTTTTATTGTTTACTCCTGTGATCAGAGTAGCAATTTTTTTTTTTGTTTTTTATAAAAACAATTCACTTACGACGAAAATGTCAATATCGCAAGGACATCTACTGTAAATTTGAGCCCTGGCTCTCACAACATTTCACCATTCCTGGCAAAAAAAAAGAAAAAGAATCGAAATAAAATCGGCTAGATTAAAAAATAAAAAATTCCCATTATCCCTCTTTCGTGTGCATGCGCTTTCGCACGAACATAACAAATTTAGTTCGATGAAGTCCTAAAGAACGAAACGCTTCACAAGAAAACGTTTTTTGCACTTTCTCATACATTTTTCAAAAATATTGTTCTTGATATGTAAAAATATATATCGTTATCTCATATATATATATATATAATTTAGGGTTTCTGGTGTCTGTTTTTTTTTTAAATTTAGGTCAGTGAATCGGTGGCGAATTATGCATCGAAAAGTAATTCATATTTATCTGTATCTCACTCATTTAAACCGTTATTTAACTCCTCTCTTTAAAACTTCTCTCTGTTAAATTTTAATCCCCACCTTCACCTTTAGGCCTTCCTGGTCTTCTTTCTTCTGTTACCCCTCTCTCTAGAGCTTTCATACATTTCTCACTCACACTTGTTTCCCACTCCCACACATACACTCTCACTAAAATTTTATTTTTTATATCCGTAGTTATATTTTCCGATTTCTTTTTGAATTTGTAGGTCTGATGAATTGGATCGTAATTACGATTCCAATGTAATAAATTATAACCATGGAATATTAGTGTTTGAGCTTTATATATATATATATATATATATATATATATATACACACACACACACACAAGTAATTCATCGAGTCTGAAACCTCAACAGAATGCAGAAAGCACTGGACGGCCGTTTCTATATTTGGGACTCATCAGCAGTGCGCATCCACTACTGATAATTGAAACAGGTTGTCAAGCAAACGTCATACCAACTGTTCCAACGGGCCTCGGTGACGAAGAGGTAGCAAATCAGACTCAATATAGCGCCGCTCGCTCACATAATCCGTGGTGGAACTCAACTGAAATTCTCTGTAACCATAGGACGGTGCCCCCGGAGCCACGACTACGATCACCAATTATAATTATAATTATCAAATCCTTCTAATAATTTCTATCATATATATATATATATATATATATATATATATATATATATATATATATATATATATATATATATATAAACTTATAAATGTAAGCAGCTATACTCGTCCGGTAAAACCTCAGGTGTTTCAGCTTTGAATGAACAAACCAATACCCAAGGGGGGAAAAAGGATAAAAAAGAAAGAACTAAGAACATGTACTTCCGGCGAAAATAATCGTCTAGAATCTAAGTTCAGAGTCCAAAGAAAAAAACCTCCGATACGAGTAAAGTAAAATAACTAAACAAAGTGCTCAATACGCTAAGTAGAGCAAAATAAGTCAATGAACCTAAAGAGCAAGACTAACCTACCGTGGTTTCACCTACGCTGATCTTCAGTCCGTCCTGACGATCCGCGTAGGTGAAACCTAGGTAGGTTAGTCTGACTCTTTAGGTTCATTTACTTTATATATATATATATATATATATATATATATATATATATATATATATATATATATATATATATATATATATATATATATAATAACTATATATGTGCATGTATACATATGTGTACGTGTTTGTGAAGAAGTGTTATTCCGTTTGATGACATCGACGGAAGATCTGAAAGGTGACAAGAAAACTCCTACCCCCGCCCCACTTGTTGCAAGAACATTGCTACACTGGTCTCGCACTGTTTATATATGTGTGTGTTTGTGTGAACTATAATGCGTACACCTGTATGTATGTATGTATGTATGCGTGTGTATGAGTGCCATCCCAAAACGGACAATGAGAAGAATTTTTCTCGCCACCACCGCCAAATATAATCAAACACAAACTAACATAATTAGAATCAATTTTCAAAAAATAAATCAGTTTGTCAGGATGATCGCAAAAGCATGAAACCCAGGTTTACAAACTCATATCCATACGACTGAATATGTTAGCTCTATCACTGATATCGAGCGCTTTCCAATAAGTACCGCGTATATATAATATATATATAGAAATTATATATATATATATATATATACATATATATTACAGCAAAAAAAAACAACAAAAATTACCTGTTTTTTTTTTTTTTGCCGTAAAAATACATATACCCTGTTATAATAAATAGATCGAGCTATCTGTGGATCACTTTTAATAATTAATATTACTAGGATCCACTTGGATTATATACCAACGGATCGATTACCTGTACTATATATATATATATATATATATATATATATATATATATATATATATATATATATATATATATATAATTACTAATATTTCAAGAAGTCTTTTTTTTATCTGTTATATCAGACATATAGTTTAGGCCTTGGAATTAGCATCTTAATCCTAATATCGATTCATCGTCTTTCTCATCTCAAAGATTCGATCATGGACATTTTTATTTCATACCGCAATATCATGAAATAGAAAGGCCTTGGCGCCATCGTCATATAAAGTTTGAATTATTTTTGATATCCAAGTAATAGCTTTTGGGAGACCAAGAGAAAAAACGAGGGAAAAAAATTCACTATGTTTAGAGATAACTTTTAAAATGCTTTAACCGCCTCCATGTTCGATTTTGATTGGATGGGGTTCTTTAAGTGTATTTTTGCATTCTTTTTCTCCAATCACATATGCTTCTTCAGTGGGACCTTCGGGAAAGATGACTTTTCTGCTGTACAAAATCTAAAACGGATAGGCGTTGGATACCCGAATTTTTACATTTTTTCTTTCTTTCTTTCTTTTCTATTTCTTTTTTACATTTTTTCTTTCTTTCTTTTCTATTTCTTTTTTACATTTTTTCTTTCTTTCTTTCTTTTCTATTTCTTTTTTACATTTTTTCTTTCTTTCTTTCTTTTCTATTTCTTTTTTACATTTTTTTCTTTCTTTCTTTTCTATTTCTTTTTTACATTTTTTCTTTCTTTCTTTTCTATTTCTTTTTTACATTTTTTCTTTCTTTCTTTCTTTTCTATTTCTTTTTTACATTTTTTCTTTCTTTCTTTCTTTTCTATTTCTTTTTTACATTTTTTTCTTTCTTTCTTTTCTATTTCTTTTTTACATTTTTTTCTTTCTTTCTTTTCTATTTCTTTTTTACATTTTTTCTTTCTTTCTTTTCTATTTCTTTTTTACATTTTTTCTTTCTTTCTTTCTTTTCTATTTCTTTTTTACATTTTTTCTTTCTTTCTTTCTTTTCTATTTCTTTTTTACATTTTTTCTTTCTTTCTTTCTTTTCTATTTCTTTTTTACATTTTTTCTTTCTTTCTTTCTTTTCTATTTCTTTTTTACATTTTTTTCTTTCTTTCTTTTCTATTTCTTTTTTACATTTTTTATTTCTTTCTTTCTTTTCTATTTCTTTTTTACATTTTTTCTTTCTTTCTTTTCTATTTCTTTTTTACATTTTTTCTTTCTTTCTTTCTTTTCTATTTTTTTTTACATTTTTTTTCTTTCTTTCTTTTCTATTTCTTTTTTACATTTTTTCTTTCTTTCTTTCTTTTCTATTTCTTTTTTACATTTTTTTTCTTTCTTTCTTTTCTATTTCTTTTTTACATTTTTTCTTTCTTTCTTTTCTATTTCTTTTTTACATTTTTTCTTTCTTTCTTTCTTTTCTATTTCTTTTTTACATTTTTTCTTTCTTTCTTTCTTTTCTATTTCTTTTTTACATTTTTTTTCTTTCTTTCTTTTCTATTTCTTTTTTACATTTTTTCTTTCTTTCTTTCTTTTCTATTCCTTTTTTACATTTTTTCTTTCTTTCTTTTCAATTTCTTTTTTACATTTTTTCTTTCTTTCTTTTCTATTTCTTTTTTACATTTTTTCTTTCTTTCTTTCTTTTCTATTTCTTTTTTACATTTTTTCTTTCTTTCTTTTCTATTTCTTTTTTACATTTTTTTCTTTCTTTCTTTTCTATTTCTTTTTTACATTTTTTTCTTTCTTTCTTTCTTTTCTATTTCTTTTTTACATTTTTTCTTTCTTTCTTTTCTATTTCTTTTTTACATTTTTTCTTTCTTTTTTTCTTTTCTATTTCTTTTTTACATTTTTTTTCTTTCTTTCTTTTCTATTTCTTTTTTACATTTTTTCTTTCTTTCTTTTCTATTTCTTTTTTACATTTTTTCTTTCTTTCTTTCTTTTCTATTTCTTTTTTACATTTTTTTTCTTTCTTTCTTTTCTATTTCTTTTTTACATTTTTTCTTTCTTTCTTTTCTATTTCTTTTTCACATTTTTTCTTTCTTTCTTTCTTTTCTATTTCTTTTTTACATTTTTTGTCTTTCTTTCTTTTCTATTTCTTTTTTACATTTTTTCTTTCTTTCTTTTCTATTTCTTTTTTACATTTTTTCTTTCTTTCTTTCTTTTCTATTTCTTTTTTACATTTTTTTCTTTCTTTTCTATTTCTTTTTTACATTTTTTTCTTTCTTTTCTATTTCTTTTTTACATTTTTTCTTTCTTTCTTTCTTTTCTATTTCTTTTTTACATTTTTTTTCTTTCTTTCTTTTCTATTTCTTTTTTACATTTTTTCTTTCTTTCTTTTCTATTTCTTTTTTACATTTTTTCTTTCTTTCTTTCTTTTCTATTTCTTTATTACATTTTTTCTTTCTTTCTGTTCTATTTCTTTTTTACATTTTTTTCTTTCTTTGTTTTCTATTTCTTTTTTACATTTTTTCTTTCTTTCTTTCTTTTCTATTTCTTTTTTACATTTTTTCTTTCTTTCTTTTCTATTTCTTTTTTACATTTTTTCTTTCTTTCTTTCTTTTCTATTTCTTTTTTACATTTTTTCTTTCTTTCTTTTCTATTTCTTTTTTACATTTTTTTCTTTCTTTCTTTTCTATTTCTTTTTTACATTTTTTCTTTCTTTCTTTCTTTTCTATTTCTTTTTTACATTTTTTCTTTCTTTCTTTTCTATTTCTTTTTTACATTTTTTTCTTTCTTTCTTTTCTATTTCTTTTTTACATTTTTTCTTTCTTTCTTTTCTATTTCTTTTTTACATTTTTTCTTTCTTTCTTTTCTATTTCTTTTTTACATTTTTTCTTTCTTTCTTTTCTATTTCTTTTTTACATTTTTTTCTTTCTTTCTTTTCTATTTCTTTTTTACATTTTTTCTTTCTTTCTTTCTTTTCTATTTCTTTTTTACATTTTTTCTTTCTTTCTTTTCTATTTCTTTTTTACATTTTTTCATTCTTTCTTTTCTATTTCTTTTTTACATTTTTTTCTTTCTTTCTTTTCTATTTCTTTTTTACATTTTTTCTTTCTTTCTTTCTTTTCTATTTCTTTTTACATTTTTTTTCTTTCTTTCTTTTCTATTTCTTTTTTACATTTTTTCTTTCTTTCTTTTCTATTTCTTTTTTACATTTTTTCTTTCTTTCTTTCTTTTCTATTTCTTTTTTACATTTTTTCTTTCTTTCTTTTCTATTTCTTTTTTACATTTTTTTTCTTTCTTTCTTTTCTATTTCTTTTTTACATTTTTCTTTCTTTCTTTTCTATTTCTTTTTTACATTTTTTCTTTCTTTCTTTCTTTTCTATTTCTTTTTTACATTTTTTCTTTCTTTCTTTTCTATTTCTTTTTTACATTTTTTTCTTTCTTTCTTTTCTATTTCTTTTTTACATTTTTTCTTTCTTTCTTTTTTACATTTTTTCTTTCTTTTCTATTTCTTTTTTACATTTTTTCTTTCTTTCTTTCTTTTCTATTTCTTTTTTACATTTTTTCTTTCTTTTCTATTTCTTTTTTACATTTTTTTCTTTCTTTCTTTTCTATTTCTTTTTTACATTTTTTCTTTCTTTCTTTCTTTTCTATTTCTTTTTTACATTTTTTTCTTTCTTTCTTTTCTATTTCTTTTTTACATTTTTTCTTTCTTTCTTTTCTGTTTCTTTTTTACATTTTTTTCTTTCTTTCTTTTCTATTTCTTTTTTACATTTTTTCTTTCTTTCTTTCTTTTCTATTTCTTTTTTACATTTTTTTTCTTTCTTTCTTTTCTATTTCTTTTTTACATTTTTTCTTTCTTTCTTTTCTATTTCTTTTTTACATTTTTTCTTTCTTTCTTTCTTTTCTATTTCTTTTTTACATTTTTTCTTTCTTTCTTTTCTATTTCTTTTTTACATTTTTTCTTTCTTTCTTTTCTATTTCTTTTTTACATTTTTTCTTTCTTTCTTTCTTTTCTATTTCTTTTTTACATTTTTTCTTTCTTTCTTTTCTATTTCTTTTTTACATTTTTTTCTTTCTTTCTTTTCTATTTCTTTTTTACATTTTTTCTTTCTTTCTTTCTTTTCTATTTCTTTTTTACATTTTTTTCTTTCTTTCTTTTCTATTTCTTTTTTACATTTTTTCTTTCTTTCTTTCTTTTCTATTTCTTTTTTACATTTTTTCTTTCTTTCTTTTCTATTTCTTTTTTACATTTTTTCTTTCTTTCTTTCTTTTCTATTTCTTTTTTACATTTTTTTTTTCTTTCTTTTCTATTTCTTTTTTACATTTTTTCTTTCTTTCTTTTCTATTTCTTTTTTACATTTTTTCTTTCTTTCTTTCTTTTCTATTTCTTTTTACATTTTTTTTCTTTCTTTCTTTTCTATTTCTTTTTTACATTTTTTCTTTCTTTCTTTTCTATTTCTTTTTTACATTTTTTCTTTCTTTCTTTTCTATTTCTTTTTTACATTTTTTCTTTCTTTCTTTTCTATTTCTTTTTTACATTTTTTCTTTCTTTCTTTCTTTTCTATTTCTTTTTTACATTTTTTCTTTCTTTCTTTCTTTTCTATTTCTTTTTTACATTTTTTCTTTCTTTCTTTTCTATTTCTTTTTTACATTTTTTTTCTTTCTTTCTTTTCTATTTCTTTTTTACATTTTTTCTTTCTTTCTTTTCTATTTCTTTTTCACATTTTTTCTTTCTTTCTTTCTTTTCTATTTCTTTTTTACATTTTTTGTCTTTCTTTCTTTTCTATTTCTTTTTTACATTTTTTCTTTCTTTCTTTTCTATTTCTTTTTTACATTTTTTCTTTCTTTCTTTCTTTTCTATTTCTTTTTTACATTTTTTTCTTTCTTTTCTATTTCTTTTTTACATTTTTTCTTTCTTTCTTTTCTATTTCTTTTTTACATTTTTTTCTTTCTTTTCTATTTCTTTTTTACATTTTTTCTTTCTTTCTTTCTTTTCTATTTCTTTTTTACATCTTTTTTCTTTCTTTCTTTTCTATTTCTTTTTTACATTTTTTCTTTCTTTCTTTTCTATTTCTTTTTTACATTTTTTCTTTCTTTCTTTCTTTTCTATTTCTTTTTTACATTTTTTCTTTCTTTCTGTTCTATTTCTTTTTTACATTTTTTCTTTCTTTCTTTCTTTTCTATTTCTTTTTTACATTTTTTCTTTCTTTCTTTTCTATTTCTTTTTTACATTTTTTTTCTTTCTTTCTTTTCTATTTCTTTTTTACATTTTTCTTTCTTTCTTTTCTATTTCTTTTTTACATTTTTTCTTTCTTTCTTTCTTTTCTATTTCTTTTTTACATTTTTTCTTTCTTTCTTTTCTATTTCTTTTTTACATTTTTTTCTTTCTTTCTTTTCTATTTCTTTTTTACATTTTTTCTTTCTTTCTTTTTTACATTTTTTCTTTCTTTTCTATTTCTTTTTTACATTTTTTCTTTCTTTCTTTCTTTTCTATTTCTTTTTTACATTTTTTCTTTCTTTTCTATTTCTTTTTTACATTTTTTTCTTTCTTTCTTTTCTATTTCTTTTTTACATTTTTTCTTTCTTTCTTTTCTATTTCTTTTTTACATTTTTTCTTTCTTTCTTTTCTATTTCTTTTTTACATTTTTTCTTTCTTTCTTTCTTTTCTATTTCTTTTTTACATTTTTTCTTTCTTTCTGTTCTATTTCTTTTTTACATTTTTTTCTTTCTTTGTTTTCTATTTCTTTTTTACATTTTTTCTTTCTTTCTTTCTTTTCTATTTCTTTTTTACATTTTTTCTTTCTTTCTTTTCTATTTCTTTTTTACATTTTTTCTTTCTTTCTTTCTTTTCTATTTCTTTTTTACATTTTTTCTTTCTTTCTTTTCTATTTCTTTTTTACATTTTTTTCTTTCTTTCTTTTCTATTTCTTTTTTACATTTTTTCTTTCTTTCTTTCTTTTCTATTTCTTTTTTACATTTTTTCTTTCTTTCTTTTCTATTTCTTTTTTACATTTTTTTCTTTCTTTCTTTTCTATTTCTTTTTTACATTTTTTCTTTCTTTCTTTTCTATTTCTTTTTTACATTTTTTCTTTCTTTCTTTTCTATTTCTTTTTTACATTTTTTCTTTCTTTCTTTTCTATTTCTTTTTTACATTTTTTTCTTTCTTTCTTTTCTATTTCTTTTTTACATTTTTTCTTTCTTTCTTTCTTTTCTATTTCTTTTTTACATTTTTTCTTTCTTTCTTTTCTATTTCTTTTTTACATTTTTTCATTCTTTCTTTTCTATTTCTTTTTTACATTTTTTTCTTTCTTTCTTTTCTATTTCTTTTTTACATTTTTTCTTTCTTTCTTTCTTTTCTATTTCTTTTTACATTTTTTTTCTTTCTTTCTTTTCTATTTCTTTTTTACATTTTTTCTTTCTTTCTTTTCTATTTCTTTTTTACATTTTTTCTTTCTTTCTTTCTTTTCTATTTCTTTTTTACATTTTTTCTTTCTTTCTTTTCTATTTCTTTTTTACATTTTTTTTCTTTCTTTCTTTTCTATTTCTTTTTTACATTTTTCTTTCTTTCTTTTCTATTTCTTTTTTACATTTTGTCTTTCTTTCTTTCTTTTCTATTTCTTTTTTACATTTTTTCTTTCTTTCTTTTCTATTTCTTTTTTACATTTTTTTCTTTCTTTCTTTTCTATTTCTTTTTTACATTTTTTCTTTCTTTCTTTTTTACATTTTTTCTTTCTTTTCTATTTCTTTTTTACATTTTTTCTTTCTTTCTTTCTTTTCTATTTCTTTTTTACATTTTTTCTTTCTTTTCTATTTCTTTTTTACATTTTTTTCTTTCTTTCTTTTCTATTTCTTTTTTACATTTTTTCTTTCTTTCTTTCTTTTCTATTTCTTTTTTACATTTTTTTCTTTCTTTCTTTTCTATTTCTTTTTTACATTTTTTCTTTCTTTCTTTTCTGTTTCTTTTTTACATTTTTTTCTTTCTTTCTTTTCTATTTCTTTTTTACATTTTTTCTTTCTTTCTTTCTTTTCTATTTCTTTTTTACATTTTTTTTCTTTCTTTCTTTTCTATTTCTTTTTTACATTTTTTCTTTCTTTCTTTTCTATTTCTTTTTTACATTTTTTCTTTCTTTCTTTCTTTTCTATTTCTTTTTTACATTTTTTCTTTCTTTCTTTTCTATTTCTTTTTTACATTTTTTCTTTCTTTCTTTTCTATTTCTTTTTTACATTTTTTCTTTCTTTCTTTCTTTTCTATTTCTTTTTTACATTTTTTCTTTCTTTCTTTTCTATTTCTTTTTTACATTTTTTTCTTTCTTTCTTTTCTATTTCTTTTTTACATTTTTTCTTTCTTTCTTTCTTTTCTATTTCTTTTTTACATTTTTTTCTTTCTTTCTTTTCTATTTCTTTTTTACATTTTTTCTTTCTTTCTTTCTTTTCTATTTCTTTTTTACATTTTTTCTTTCTTTCTTTTCTATTTCTTTTTTACATTTTTTCTTTCTTTCTTTCTTTTCTATTTCTTTTTTACATTTTTTTTTCTTTCTTTTCTATTTCTTTTTTACATTTTTTCTTTCTTTCTTTTCTATTTCTTTTTTACATTTTTTCTTTCTTTCTTTCTTTTCTATTTCTTTTTACATTTTTTTTCTTTCTTTCTTTTCTATTTCTTTTTTACATTTTTTCTTTCTTTCTTTTCTATTTCTTTTTTACATTTTTTCTTTCTTTCTTTTCTATTTCTTTTTTACATTTTTTCTTTCTTTCTTTTCTATTTCTTTTTTACATTTTTTCTTTCTTTCTTTCTTTTCTATTTCTTTTTTACATTTTTTCTTTCTTTCTTTCTTTTCTATTTCTTTTTTACATTTTTTCTTTCTTTCTTTTCTATTTCTTTTTTACATTTTTTTTCTTTCTTTCTTTTCTATTTCTTTTTTACATTTTTTCTTTCTTTCTTTTCTATTTCTTTTTCACATTTTTTCTTTCTTTCTTTCTTTTCTATTTCTTTTTTACATTTTTTGTCTTTCTTTCTTTTCTATTTCTTTTTTACATTTTTTCTTTCTTTCTTTTCTATTTCTTTTTTACATTTTTTCTTTCTTTCTTTCTTTTCTATTTCTTTTTTACATTTTTTTCTTTCTTTTCTATTTCTTTTTTACATTTTTTCTTTCTTTCTTTTCTATTTCTTTTTTACATTTTTTTCTTTCTTTTCTATTTCTTTTTTACATTTTTTCTTTCTTTCTTTCTTTTCTATTTCTTTTTTACATCTTTTTTCTTTCTTTCTTTTCTATTTCTTTTTTACATTTTTTCTTTCTTTCTTTTCTATTTCTTTTTTACATTTTTTCTTTCTTTCTTTCTTTTCTATTTCTTTTTTACATTTTTTCTTTCTTTCTGTTCTATTTCTTTTTTACATTTTTTTCTTTCTTTGTTTTCTATTTCTTTTTTACATTTTTTCTTTCTTTCTTTCTTTTCTATTTCTTTTTTACTTTTTTTCTTTCTTTCTTTTCTATTTCTTTTTTACATTTTTTCTTTCTTTCTTTCTTTTCTATTTCTTTTTTACATTTTTTCTTTCTTTCTTTTCTATTTCTTTTTTACATTTTTTTCTTTCTTTCTTTTCTATTTCTTTTTTACATTTTTTCTTTCTTTCTTTCTTTTCTATTTCTTTTTTACATTTTTTCTTTCTTTCTTTTCTATTTCTTTTTTACATTTTTTTCTTTCTTTCTTTTCTATTTCTTTTTTACATTTTTTCTTTCTTTCTTTTCTATTTCTTTTTTACATTTTTTCTTTCTTTCTTTTCTATTTCTTTTTTACATTTTTTCTTTCTTTCTTTTCTATTTCTTTTTTACATTTTTTCTTTCTTTCTTTTCTATTTCTTTTTTACATTTTTTCTTTCTTTCTTTCTTTTCTATTTCTTTTTTACATTTTTTCTTTCTTTCTTTTCTATTTCTTTTTTACATTTTTTCATTCTTTCTTTTCTATTTCTTTTTTACATTTTTTTCTTTCTTTCTTTTCTATTTCTTTTTTACATTTTTTCTTTCTTTCTTTCTTTTCTATTTCTTTTTACATTTTTTTTCTTTCTTTCTTTTCTATTTCTTTTTTACATTTTTTCTTTCTTTCTTTTCTATTTCTTTTTTACATTTTTTCTTTCTTTCTTTCTTTTCTATTTCTTTTTTACATTTTTTCTTTCTTTCTTTTCTATTTCTTTTTTACATTTTTTTTCTTTCTTTCTTTTCTATTTCTTTTTTACATTTTTCTTTCTTTCTTTTCTATTTCTTTTTTACATTTTTTCTTTCTTTCTTTCTTTTCTATTTCTTTTTTACATTTTTTCTTTCTTTCTTTTCTATTTCTTTTTTACATTTTTTTCTTTCTTTCTTTTCTATTTCTTTTTTACATTTTTTCTTTCTTTCTTTTTTACATTTTTTCTTTCTTTTCTATTTCTTTTTTACATTTTTTCTTTCTTTCTTTCTTTTCTATTTCTTTTTTACATTTTTTCTTTCTTTTCTATTTCTTTTTTACATTTTTTTCTTTCTTTCTTTTCTATTTCTTTTTTACATTTTTTCTTTCTTTCTTTTCTATTTCTTTTTTACATTTTTTCTTTCTTTCTTTTCTATTTCTTTTTTACATTTTTTCTTTCTTTCTTTCTTTTCTATTTCTTTTTTACATTTTTTCTTTCTTTCTGTTCTATTTCTTTTTTACATTTTTTTCTTTCTTTGTTTTCTATTTCTTTTTTACATTTTTTCTTTCTTTCTTTCTTTTCTATTTCTTTTTTACATTTTTTCTTTCTTTCTTTTCTATTTCTTTTTTACATTTTTTCTTTCTTTCTTTCTTTTCTATTTCTTTTTTACATTTTTTCTTTCTTTCTTTTCTATTTCTTTTTTACATTTTTTTCTTTCTTTCTTTTCTATTTCTTTTTTACATTTTTTCTTTCTTTCTTTCTTTTCTATTTCTTTTTTACATTTTTTCTTTCTTTCTTTTCTATTTCTTTTTTACATTTTTTTCTTTCTTTCTTTTCTATTTCTTTTTTACATTTTTTCTTTCTTTCTTTTCTATTTCTTTTTTACATTTTTTCTTTCTTTCTTTTCTATTTCTTTTTTACATTTTTTCTTTCTTTCTTTTCTATTTCTTTTTTACATTTTTTTCTTTCTTTCTTTTCTATTTCTTTTTTACATTTTTTCTTTCTTTCTTTCTTTTCTATTTCTTTTTTACATTTTTTCTTTCTTTCTTTTCTATTTCTTTTTTACATTTTTTCATTCTTTCTTTTCTATTTCTTTTTTACATTTTTTTCTTTCTTTCTTTTCTATTTCTTTTTTACATTTTTTCTTTCTTTCTTTCTTTTCTATTTCTTTTTACATTTTTTTTCTTTCTTTCTTTTCTATTTCTTTTTTACATTTTTTCTTTCTTTCTTTTCTATTTCTTTTTTACATTTTTTCTTTCTTTCTTTCTTTTCTATTTCTTTTTTACATTTTTTCTTTCTTTCTTTTCTATTTCTTTTTTACATTTTTTTTCTTTCTTTCTTTTCTATTTCTTTTTTACATTTTTCTTTCTTTCTTTTCTATTTCTTTTTTACATTTTTTCTTTCTTTCTTTCTTTTCTATTTCTTTTTTACATTTTTTCTTTCTTTCTTTTCTATTTCTTTTTTACATTTTTTTCTTTCTTTCTTTTCTATTTCTTTTTTACATTTTTTCTTTCTTTCTTTTTTACATTTTTTCTTTCTTTTCTATTTCTTTTTTACATTTTTTCTTTCTTTCTTTCTTTTCTATTTCTTTTTTACATTTTTTCTTTCTTTTCTATTTCTTTTTTACATTTTTTTCTTTCTTTCTTTTCTATTTCTTTTTTACATTTTTTCTTTCTTTCTTTCTTTTCTATTTCTTTTTTACATTTTTTTCTTTCTTTCTTTTCTATTTCTTTTTTACATTTTTTCTTTCTTTCTTTTCTGTTTCTTTTTTACATTTTTTTCTTTCTTTCTTTTCTATTTCTTTTTTACATTTTTTCTTTCTTTCTTTCTTTTCTATTTCTTTTTTACATTTTTTTTCTTTCTTTCTTTTCTATTTCTTTTTTACATTTTTTCTTTCTTTCTTTTCTATTTCTTTTTTACATTTTTTCTTTCTTTCTTTCTTTTCTATTTCTTTTTTACATTTTTTCTTTCTTTCTTTTCTATTTCTTTTTTACATTTTTTCTTTCTTTCTTTCTTTTCTATTTCTTTTTTACATTTTTTCTTTCTTTCTTTCTTTTCTATTTCTTTTTTACATTTTTTCTTTCTTTCTTTTCTATTTCTTTTTTACATTTTTTTCTTTCTTTCTTTTCTATTTCTTTTTTACATTTTTTCTTTCTTTCTTTCTTTTCTATTTCTTTTTTACATTTTTTTCTTTCTTTCTTTTCTATTTCTTTTTTACATTTTTTCTTTCTTTCTTTCTTTTCTATTTCTTTTTTACATTTTTTCTTTCTTTCTTTTCTATTTCTTTTTTACATTTTTTCTTTCTTTCTTTCTTTTCTATTTCTTTTTTACATTTTTTTTTTCTTTCTTTTCTATTTCTTTTTTACATTTTTTCTTTCTTTCTTTTCTATTTCTTTTTTACATTTTTTCTTTCTTTCTTTCTTTTCTATTTCTTTTTACATTTTTTTTCTTTCTTTCTTTTCTATTTCTTTTTTACATTTTTTCTTTCTTTCTTTTCTATTTCTTTTTTACATTTTTTCTTTCTTTCTTTTCTATTTCTTTTTTACATTTTTTCTTTCTTTCTTTCTTTTCTATTTCTTTTTTACATTTTTTCTTTCTTTCTTTCTTTTCTATTTCTTTTTTACATTTTTTCTTTCTTTCTTTTCTATTTCTTTTTTACATTTTTTTTCTTTCTTTCTTTTCTATTTCTTTTTTACATTTTTCTTTCTTTCTTTTCTATTTCTTTTTTACATTTTTTCTTTCTTTCTTTCTTTTCTATTTCTTTTTTACATTTTTTTCTTTCTTTCTTTTCTATTTCTTTTTTACATTTTTTCTTTCTTTCTTTTTTACATTTTTTCTTTCTTTTCTATTTCTTTTTTACATTTTTTCTTTCTTTCTTTCTTTTCTATTTCTTTTTTACATTTTTTCTTTCTTTCTTTTCTATTTCTTTTTTACATTTTTTTCTTTCTTTCTTTTCTATTTTTTTTTACATTTTTTCTTTCTTTCTTTCTTTTCTATTTCTTTTTTACATTTTTTTCTTTCTTTCTTTTCTATTTCTTTTTTACATTTTTTCTTTCTTTCTTTTCTATTTCTTTTTTACATTTTTTTCTTTCTTTCTTTTCTATTTCTTTTTTACATTTTTTCTTTCTTTCTTTCTTTTCTATTTCTTTTTTACATTTTTTTTCTTTCTTTCTTTTCTATTTCTTTTTTACATTTTTTCTTTCTTTCTTTTCTATTTCTTTTTTACATTTTTTCTTTCTTTCTTTCTTTTCTATTTCTTTTTTACATTTTTTCTTTCTTTCTTTTCTATTTCTTTTTTACATTTTTTTTCTTTCTTTCTTTTTTATTTCTTTTTTACATTTTTTCTTTCTTTCTTTTCTATTTCTTTTTTACATTTTTTCTTTCTTTCTTTCTTTTCTATTTCTTTTTTACATTTTTTCTTTCTTTCTTTTCTATTTCTTTTTTACATTTTTTTCTTTCTTTCTTTTCTATTTCTTTTTTACATTTTTTCTTTCTTTCTTTCTTTTCTATTTCTTCTTCACATTTTTTTCTTTCTTTCTTTTCTATTTCTTTTTTACATTTTTTCTTTCTTTCTTTTCTATTTCTTTTTTACATTTTTTCTTTCTTTCTTTTCTATTTCTTTTTTACATTTTTTCTTTCTTTCTTTTCTATTTCTTTTTTACATTTTTTCTTTCTTTCTTTCTTTTCTATTTCTTTTTTACATTTTTTCTTTCTTTCTTTTCTATTTCTTTTTTACATTTTTTCTTTCTTTCTTTTCTATTTCTTTTTTACATTTTTTCTTTCTTTCTTTTCTATTTCTTTTTTACATTTTTTCTTTCTTTCTTTCTTTCTATTTCTTTTTTTACATTTTTTCTTTCTTTCTTTCTTTTCTATTTTTTTTTTACATTTTTTTTCTTTCTTTCTTTTCTATTTCTTTTTTACATTTTTTCTTTCTTTCTTTCTTTTCTATTTCTTTTTTAGATTTTTTTCGTTCTTTCTTTTCTATTTCTTTTTTACATTTTTTCTTTCTTTCTTTCTTTTCTATTTCTTTTTTACATTTTTTTCTTTCTTTCTTTTCTATTTCTTTTTTACATTTTTTCTTTCTTTCTTTCTTTTCTATTTCTTTTTTACATTTTTGTCTTTCTTTCTTTTCTATTTCTTTTTTACATTTTTTCTTTCTTTCTTTCTTTTCTATTTCTTTTTTACATTTTTTTTCTTTCTTTCTTTTCTATTTCTTTTTTACATTTTTTCTTTCTTTCTTTTCTATTTCTTTTTTACATTTTTTCTTTCTTTCTTTTTTATTTCTTTTTTACATTTTTTCTTTCTCTCTTTCTTTTCTATTTCTTTTTTACATTTTTTCTTTTTCTTTCTTTTCTATTTCTTTTTTACATTTTTTCTTTCTTTCTCTCTTTTCTATTTCTTTTTTACATTTTTTCTTTCTTTCCTATTCCTTTTTTACATTTTTTCTTTCTTTTCTATTTCTTTTTTACATTTTTTCTTTCTTTCTTTTCTATTTCTTTTTTACATTTTTTCTTTCTTTCTTTTCTATTTCTTTTTTACATTTTTTCTTTCTTTCTTTCTTTTCTATTTCTTTTCACATTTTTTCTTTCTTTCTTTTCTATTTCTTTTTTACATTTTTTCTTTCTTTCTTTTCTATTTCTTTTTTACATTTTTTCTTTCTTTCTTTCTTTTCTATTTCGTTTTTACATTTTTCTTTCTTTCTTTTCTATTTCTTTTTTACATTTTTTCTTTCTTTCTTTTCTATTTCTTTTTACATTTTTTTCTTTCTTTCTTTTCTATTTCTTTTTTATATTTTTCTTTCTTTCTTTTCTATTTCTTTTTTATATTTTTTCTTTCTTTCTTTTCTATTTCTTTTTTACATTTTTTTCTTTCTTTCTTTCTTTTCTATTTCTTTTTTACATTCTTTTCTTTCTTTCTTTTCTATTTCTTTTTTACATTTCTTCTTTCTTTCTTTTCTATTTCTTTTTTATATTTTTTCTTTCTTTTCTATTTCTTTTTTACATTTTTTTCTTTCTTTCTTTTCTATTTCTTTTTTTACATTTTTTCTTTCTTTCTTTTCTATTTCTTTTTTACATTTTTTTCTTTCTTTCTTTTCTATTTCTTTTTTACATTTTTTCTTTCTTTCTTTCTTTTCTATTTCTTTTTACATTTTTTTTCTTTCTTTCTTTTCTATTTCTTTTTTACATTTTTTCTTTCTTTCTTTTCTATTTCTTTTTTACATTTTTTCTTTCTTTCTTTCTTTTCTATTTCTTTTTTACATTTTTTCTTTCTTTCTTTTCTATTTCTTTTTTACATTTTTTTTCTTTCTTTCTTTTCTATTTCTTTTTTACATTTTTCTTTCTTTCTTTTCTATTTCTTTTTTACATTTTTTCTTTCTTTCTTTCTTTTCTATTTCTTTTTTACATTTTTTCTTTCTTTCTTTTCTATTTCTTTTTTACATTTTTTTCTTTCTTTCTTTTCTATTTCTTTTTTACATTTTTTCTTTCTTTCTTTTTTACATTTTTTCTTTCTTTTCTATTTCTTTTTTACATTTTTTCTTTCTTTCTTTCTTTTCTATTTCTTTTTTACATTTTTTCTTTCTTTTCTATTTCTTTTTTACATTTTTTTCTTTCTTTCTTTTCTATTTCTTTTTTACATTTTTTCTTTCTTTCTTTTCTATTTCTTTTTTACATTTTTTCTTTCTTTCTTTTCTATTTCTTTTTTACATTTTTTCTTTCTTTCTTTCTTTTCTATTTCTTTTTTACATTTTTTCTTTCTTTCTGTTCTATTTCTTTTTTACATTTTTTTCTTTCTTTCTGTTCTATTTCTTTTTTACATTTTTTTCTTTCTTTGTTTTCTATTTCTTTTTTACATTTTTTCTTTCTTTCTTTCTTTTCTATTTCTTTTTTACATTTTTTCTTTCTTTCTTTTCTATTTCTTTTTTACATTTTTTCTTTCTTTCTTTCTTTTCTATTTCTTTTTTACATTTTTTCTTTCTTTCTTTTCTATTTCTTTTTTACATTTTTTTCTTTCTTTCTTTTCTATTTCTTTTTTACATTTTTTCTTTCTTTCTTTCTTTTCTATTTCTTTTTTACATTTTTTCTTTCTTTCTTTTCTATTTCTTTTTTACATTTTTTTCTTTCTTTCTTTTCTATTTCTTTTTTACATTTTTTCTTTCTTTCTTTTCTATTTCTTTTTTACATTTTTTCTTTCTTTCTTTTCTATTTCTTTTTTACATTTTTTCTTTCTTTCTTTTCTATTTCTTTTTTACATTTTTTTCTTTCTTTCTTTTCTATTTCTTTTTTACATTTTGTCTTTCTTTCTTTCTTTTCTATTTCTTTTTTACATTTTTTCTTTCTTTCTTTTCTATTTCTTTTTTACATTTTTTCATTCTTTCTTTTCTATTTCTTTTTTACATTTTTTTCTTTCTTTCTTTTCTATTTCTTTTTTACATTTTTTCTTTCTTTCTTTCTTTTCTATTTCTTTTTACATTTTTTTTCTTTCTTTCTTTTCTATTTCTTTTTTACATTTTTTCTTTCTTTCTTTTCTATTTCTTTTTTACATTTTTTCTTTCTTTCTTTCTTTTCTATTTCTTTTTTACATTTTTTCTTTCTTTCTTTTCTATTTCTTTTTTACATTTTTTTTCTTTCTTTCTTTTCTATTTCTTTTTTACATTTTTCTTTCTTTCTTTTCTATTTCTTTTTTACATTTTTTCTTTCTTTCTTTCTTTTCTATTTCTTTTTTACATTTTTTCTTTCTTTCTTTTCTATTTCTTTTTTACATTTTTTTCTTTCTTTCTTTTCTATTTCTTTTTTACATTTTTTCTTTCTTTCTTTTTTACATTTTTTCTTTCTTTTCTATTTCTTTTTTACATTTTTTCTTTCTTTCTTTCTTTTCTATTTCTTTTTTACATTTTTTCTTTCTTTTCTATTTCTTTTTTACATTTTTTTCTTTCTTTCTTTTCTATTTCTTTTTTACATTTTTTCTTTCTTTCTTTCTTTTCTATTTCTTTTTTACATTTTTTTCTTTCTTTCTTTTCTATTTCTTTTTTACATTTTTTCTTTCTTTCTTTTCTGTTTCTTTTTTACATTTTTTTCTTTCTTTCTTTTCTATTTCTTTTTTACATTTTTTCTTTCTTTCTTTCTTTTCTATTTCTTTTTTACATTTTTTTTCTTTCTTTCTTTTCTATTTCTTTTTTACATTTTTTCTTTCTTTCTTTTCTATTTCTTTTTTACATTTTTTCTTTCTTTCTTTCTTTTCTATTTCTTTTTTACATTTTTTCTTTCTTTCTTTTCTATTTCTTTTTTACATTTTTTCTTTCTTTCTTTCTTTTCTATTTCTTTTTTACATTTTTTCTTTCTTTCTTTCTTTTCTATTTCTTTTTTACATTTTTTCTTTCTTTCTTTTCTATTTCTTTTTTACATTTTTTTCTTTCTTTCTTTTCTATTTCTTTTTTACATTTTTTCTTTCTTTCTTTCTTTTCTATTTCTTTTTTACATTTTTTTCTTTCTTTCTTTTCTATTTCTTTTTTACATTTTTTCTTTCTTTCTTTCTTTTCTATTTCTTTTTTACATTTTTTCTTTCTTTCTTTTCTATTTCTTTTTTACATTTTTTCTTTCTTTCTTTCTTTTCTATTTCTTTTTTACATTTTTTTTTTCTTTCTTTTCTATTTCTTTTTTACATTTTTTCTTTCTTTCTTTTCTATTTCTTTTTTACATTTTTTCTTTCTTTCTTTCTTTTCTATTTCTTTTTACATTTTTTTTCTTTCTTTCTTTTCTATTTCTTTTTTACATTTTTTCTTTCTTTCTTTTCTATTTCTTTTTTACATTTTTTCTTTCTTTCTTTTCTATTTCTTTTTTACATTTTTTCTTTCTTTCTTTCTTTTCTATTTCTTTTTTACATTTTTTCTTTCTTTCTTTCTTTTCTATTTCTTTTTTACATTTTTTCTTTCTTTCTTTTCTATTTCTTTTTTACATTTTTTTTCTTTCTTTCTTTTCTATTTCTTTTTTACATTTTTCTTTCTTTCTTTTCTATTTCTTTTTTACATTTTTTCTTTCTTTCTTTCTTTTCTATTTCTTTTTTACATTTTTTTCTTTCTTTCTTTTCTATTTCTTTTTTACATTTTTTCTTTCTTTCTTTTTTACATTTTTTCTTTCTTTTCTATTTCTTTTTTACATTTTTTCTTTCTTTCTTTCTTTTCTATTTCTTTTTTACATTTTTTCTTTCTTTCTTTTCTATTTCTTTTTTACATTTTTTTCTTTCTTTCTTTTCTATTTTTTTTTACATTTTTTCTTTCTTTCTTTCTTTTCTATTTCTTTTTTACATTTTTTTCTTTCTTTCTTTTCTATTTCTTTTTTACATTTTTTCTTTCTTTCTTTTCTATTTCTTTTTTACATTTTTTTCTTTCTTTCTTTTCTATTTCTTTTTTACATTTTTTCTTTCTTTCTTTCTTTTCTATTTCTTTTTTACATTTTTTTTCTTTCTTTCTTTTCTATTTCTTTTTTACATTTTTTCTTTCTTTCTTTTCTATTTCTTTTTTACATTTTTTCTTTCTTTCTTTCTTTTCTATTTCTTTTTTACATTTTTTCTTTCTTTCTTTTCTATTTCTTTTTTACATTTTTTTTCTTTCTTTCTTTTTTATTTCTTTTTTACATTTTTTCTTTCTTTCTTTTCTATTTCTTTTTTACATTTTTTCTTTCTTTCTTTCTTTTCTATTTCTTTTTTACATTTTTTCTTTCTTTCTTTTCTATTTCTTTTTTACATTTTTTTCTTTCTTTCTTTTCTATTTCTTTTTTACATTTTTTCTTTCTTTCTTTCTTTTCTATTTCTTCTTCACATTTTTTTCTTTCTTTCTTTTCTATTTCTTTTTTACATTTTTTCTTTCTTTCTTTTCTATTTCTTTTTTACATTTTTTCTTTCTTTCTTTTCTATTTCTTTTTTACATTTTTTCTTTCTTTCTTTTCTATTTCTTTTTTACATTTTTTCTTTCTTTCTTTCTTTTCTATTTCTTTTTTACATTTTTTCTTTCTTTCTTTTCTATTTCTTTTTTACATTTTTTCTTTCTTTCTTTTCTATTTCTTTTTTACATTTTTTCTTTCTTTCTTTTCTATTTCTTTTTTACATTTTTTCTTTCTTTCTTTCTTTCTATTTCTTTTTTTACATTTTTTCTTTCTTTCTTTCTTTTCTATTTTTTTTTTACATTTTTTTTCTTTCTTTCTTTTCTATTTCTTTTTTACATTTTTTCTTTCTTTCTTTCTTTTCTATTTCTTTTTTAGATTTTTTTCGTTCTTTCTTTTCTATTTCTTTTTTACATTTTTTCTTTCTTTCTTTCTTTTCTATTTCTTTTTTACATTTTTTTCTTTCTTTCTTTTCTATTTCTTTTTTACATTTTTTCTTTCTTTCTTTCTTTTCTATTTCTTTTTTACATTTTTGTCTTTCTTTCTTTTCTATTTCTTTTTTACATTTTTTCTTTCTTTCTTTCTTTTCTATTTCTTTTTTACATTTTTTTTCTTTCTTTCTTTTCTATTTCTTTTTTACATTTTTTCTTTCTTTCTTTTCTATTTCTTTTTTACATTTTTTCTTTCTTTCTTTTTTATTTCTTTTTTACATTTTTTCTTTCTCTCTTTCTTTTCTATTTCTTTTTTACATTTTTTCTTTTTCTTTCTTTTCTATTTCTTTTTTACATTTTTTCTTTCTTTCTCTCTTTTCTATTTCTTTTTTACATTTTTTCTTTCTTTCCTATTCCTTTTTTACATTTTTTCTTTCTTTTCTATTTCTTTTTTACATTTTTTCTTTCTTTCTTTTCTATTTCTTTTTTACATTTTTTCTTTCTTTCTTTTCTATTTCTTTTTTACATTTTTTCTTTCTTTCTTTCTTTTCTATTTCTTTTCACATTTTTTCTTTCTTTCTTTTCTATTTCTTTTTTACATTTTTTCTTTCTTTCTTTTCTATTTCTTTTTTACATTTTTTCTTTCTTTCTTTCTTTTCTATTTCGTTTTTACATTTTTCTTTCTTTCTTTTCTATTTCTTTTTTACATTTTTTCTTTCTTTCTTTTCTATTTCTTTTTACATTTTTTTCTTTCTTTCTTTTCTATTTCTTTTTTATATTTTTCTTTCTTTCTTTTCTATTTCTTTTTTATATTTTTTCTTTCTTTCTTTTCTATTTCTTTTTTACATTTTTTTCTTTCTTTCTTTCTTTTCTATTTCTTTTTTACATTCTTTTCTTTCTTTCTTTTCTATTTCTTTTTTACATTTCTTCTTTCTTTCTTTTCTATTTCTTTTTTATATTTTTTCTTTCTTTTCTATTTCTTTTTTACATTTTTTTCTTTCTTTCTTTTCTATTTCTTTTTTTACATTTTTTCTTTCTTTCTTTTCTATTTCTTTTTTACATTTTTTTCTTTCTTTCTTTTCTATTTCTTTTTTACATTTTTTCTTTCTTTCTTTCTTTTCTATTTCTTTTTTACATTTTTTCTTTCTTTCTTTTCTATTTCTTTTTTACATTTTTTCTTTCTTTCTTTTCTATTTCTTTTTTACATTTTTTCTTTCTTTCTTTCTTTTCTATTTCTTTTTCACATTTTTTCTTTCTTTCTTTTCTATTTCTTTTTTACATTTTTTATTTCTTTCTTTTCTATTTCTTTTTTACATTTTTTCTTTCTTTCTTTTCTATTTCTTTTTTACATTTTTTCTCTCTTTCTTTCTTTTCTATTTCGTTTTTACATTTTTCTTTCTTTCTTTTCTATTTCTTTTTTACATTTTTTCTTTCTTTCCTATTTCTTTTTTACATTTTTTCTTTCTTTCTTTTCTATTTCTTTTTTACATTTTTTCTTTCTTTCTTTTCTATTTCTTTTTTATATTTTTTCTTTCTTTCTTTTCTATTTCTTTTTTACATTTTTTTCTTTCTTTCTTTCTTTTCTATTTCGTTTTTACATTTTTCTTTCTTTCTTTTCTATTTCTTTTTTACATTTTTTCTTTCTTTCTTTTCTATTTCTTTTTTACATTTTTTCTTTCTTTCTTTCTTTTCTATTTCTTTTTACATTTTTTTTCTTTCTTTCTTTACAATTCCTTTTAAAAATCTGCGTTTGCCTTTCCCGTTCTTTCATTCTTTCTTTACCTCGACAAAACCACGCTGCAAAATTCTGACCCCACCGCAACGGAACAGCACAAGCCTGCCAAGACTCAGTTTGCCAAAAATGACGATGCCAACCACCAGAATAGAGCAATCAAATGTCCTGCTGTAGTTTAGAGGAATGTTCCGCTCGTAAACCTGCACTCGCCCGGACACTTTACACCTTTTTTGTTTACCCTGACCCTCATCAAACGACTCGCAGGATAAGCGTCGAACGAATGTACCGCCTCACGAATCACCCTCGAGAAGTTATTCGTTCCGCTCTACACGTTGGCATGGCTCTCTGGCCGACAACCAGTAAATCTACGTCTGGAATTTGTCCGGCTTTTATGCTCACGGGTCTAAAGGCTCTGGAACTTCCACCAGAAAGTCGACAGTGAGAAAGCAAGGCGACTGTGGTTATACGTACGTAGTACAGATGTACGGCTGTTGTAGCGTTGCAGCTCAGACCAGACACTACAGGTTCGTTCTCAGCGTGCAGCTTCTGTCAGGCGAATGCTTGTGGTGGCTTAAAAAAATTAACTCTTTGACCAGAGCGTTAACCACAAAATGAAACGGTTGTAGCTGTAGGTAAATATTTATTCGGTTGTAACCTTCTGCTGTCGACGATCGAGGCAAGGGTGAGGCGTGTTGAGGATGCCAACAGGGCGTGTTTTTCTTTTCGCGTCGCGGCGAGCGGTTATAGAATCGTCCATATTTTCTACTCACCCCCGTAAAAAATACACTCTTCCATCAGAATCGGTTTTAACCAATCACATTGCAAATCTCGACATTTTATTGGTCGAGACGACGCCAAAATGTGTATCAATAGACATACTTATTGACTTCCTTGAGGCCTATCTGTTACTATGCATAAATTTATGAAGTCGAAAGTACCAGAGAGGAAAGCTCGTCAGAACAATTGACATGGAAATATTTGTAGAAAAGATACAAACAAGCCACGTTACGGTGGTGGGAAAGTGATTGAAACTGAGATGCCAGGTCAGGACCGATAAAATTGCAGATTATTCTTGGGATTTTGTCAAGAATTAGACGAACGCATACAAAATATATGACTGGATAAAGTTATGATTGATAAATAAAACCGATTCTTTAAATAACGGGTATACAACTCCGTATGAATGTACATCCAAATCAAAATATACTCCCAGCTCAAAATATACACCCTACCCAGAATAGGTTACCAGCACAGAATATACCCACAACGCAGCCCAGAATATACCTCCAAACCCGAATATATCCACAACCCAGAATATACCTCCAGGCCCGAATATATCCACAAACCAGAATATACTCCCAGCCTAGAATATAACCACAACCAAGAAAATACCCCTAACCCAGAATATATCCACAATCCAGAACATAACTGCCAACAAAGAAATATATCCACTACCCAAAATATACCCCGAATCCAGAATATATCCACAACTCAAAACATAAGTTCAGAAGATATTCACAACCCAGAATAAACCCTCACAACCAGAATGTATCAACAAGTCAGAATATACGCCAAGCCCGAAAACATATCCAGAACCCAGAATATACAACCAGCCCAGAATAAATTCACAATCCCGAATATAAACCCAGTACAGAATATATCCACAACCTCAAATATATCCTCTGCCTTGAATATAGCCAAAACCCAGTCATGAAATTTGAAAATAGGAAAATAATAAAGAAATCTCCTGAAATAATCGTTTATTTTTAAAACATGACTTTGTATATTTAAGTCTGCGTGTGCTGTGATGTGCTTTGACAAAGAAGAAAATTATAATGGTTGTCATTTTTGGCTTAGTATTCCCAAAGAGGATTAGAGATACGGTTTTCATTTAAAGGGATTTATGAAGAATCTGTATTTTTAAGAGAACCTGATAATGACTGGCTTAAATCTCTCGAGAAAGGCAAAATGGAAAGGCTTACCGACTCTTTCTTGAAGATTAAGGAATTTAGCATCCAGTTTAAAATATCAAATAACAAAAACTTGAGTTAGAGATGCGAGTCATGTAAGCTTTTCAAAAATAATGATGTTTAAAATATTTTTTAATCGGTGTCACTCCATTGGCTATGGTTAAGTGTAACCGACAAAATGCTCAGCAAACGAAATTGAAAAAGTTCTCAATAAACAATAGGAAAGAAAATGAATAGGGCTAAAATAATACTGAGCAAACAATATATATGGAAATCAAAAGTAGGCAAAAAGTTCACTAAGAATGTTGTTCATACGAAAAAAAACTTCAAAACAAAAAAAAGGACAAAAATATGGCGGATCAGACCGATTTTGTTTTGTTTGTTTAACAGCATATATGACTCTTATGGGTCATTTAATGCTGAAATTTAATTTTCTTGTGATTTTTTAAGTAATTTTATTCTGCTTTCACAATTGAATCCATGGTAGATGATACGCAGCTTTTGTGCATATACTTGTTTCTGTGGACATAATTACTAGAGGCGGTGATGCGTGTTTTATGCTGTAGTTTTGTTGAAGTTATATTTTGGAATACAGTTTGATTTCTTTAAGAAATTATTGGATATTATATGGATTAATATGATAAAAGATATGTTTGGTTGAATTGTAAGCTTTCAACTGCAGATAAAAAAATGCATTGTTGGTCATTTTCCTATAAATACGTATTGCTGGTATTTTTAGTCTAAAAATGTATTTTTATACTTTCATAGTGTTTTTTGCGGTGGGGGAGTTCACTATTTGCCCATAGCTGGGACCCTAACAGATGCTAACACCCGGGGATGGGTAAACCTGGGAGGAGCAGCAATTAAGATATGGTCACATGTTCTTCAAAATTTCCAATCTCCCGATCAGAAGCCTAGCGGCAACGTCTCATCATTTTAGAATTGAAATGGCTAGATGCAACCGTAAGTTCTATGCTAAAAGATGGCGATAATGTGTGTTTTGTTGAAGTCATAAAAATGTAACGGTGATATTTTTACCATAGACAATGTATTTTTATACTTTCATAGTGTTTTATTTTTGTTTGTCCGAGGCTTCACTATTTGCCTATAGCTGGAACCCTAACAGATGCTACCACCCAGGGTCAGAGTGAACCCGGGAAGAATGGTAATTAAGAGGTGGTTCCACGCTCCTTGAAAGCTCCCGATCAGAGGACTTGCCGCCGGATGAGATGAAACCGAGAAGAAACGAAGAAAAAACCAGGATGTATCGCGTCCTGCGTATGATGATAAACTACATCCGCGTCCTGGGTAAGATGATAAACTACATCCGCGTCCCGAGTAAGACGATAAACTGCATCCGCGTCTTGGGTAAGACGATAAATTGCATCCGCGTCCTGGGTAAGACGATAAACTACATCCAACAGCAAGGCCTCTGATCAGAAGGTTTCGAGGAGCGTGGAACTACCTCTTAATTTTTGATGTTCCCAGGTTCGCTCTGACCCGAGGTGGTAGCACCTGTTACGCTCCCAGTTATAGGCAAATAGTTAACCCCCAAACTGGGGTCAAAACACTATGAAAGTGTAAAAAATAGGTTTTAATACAAGCAATACATTTTTGTAAAAAATTATTACCATAAATACATTTTCGAAGAAAAAAATATTACCAGCAATAAATTCTTGGAAAAAATATTGCCAGCAATACATTTTTGGAAAAAATATTACCAGCAATACTTTTTTTGGAAAGATATTAGCAGCAATACTTTTTTGGGAAAGATATTACCAGCAATACTTTTTTTGGAAAGATATTAGCAGCAATAAAAATTTTCTCGGCATTAAATACCCGATTGAGGTTGATGCTGTAAAACAAAAACAAACCAAACCATTAAAATCTTACCTATTAAGAATTGTGCGTGCTTGTGTGATACACATGCATTAGTTCGTTAGTTGGTTGTTTGGTTGATTTTGTTTAGCGGCATATCAACATCTCTATGGGTTATCACCGAAGTTAAGCAACGTTGAACCTGGTCAGTACCTAGATGGGTGACCGCTTGGGAATACCAGGTCCTGTACGTTTGGATGTGGTGTAATGAATAATGGCTCGAAATTGTTAACCGGAGAGCCGGGTTCCAATTCTCGTTGGCTTCTTTATATTCACCTCCGTGAAAATACCTTTGGGAAAGGGTTAAATCCACCTCTTCTCCCTCAGCTGTGGTTTAATTGGTACCACTTTAGCGTGTATCCTACCTCCATTTTTGTATCCGACATTATCTAACGTAAGGGGAAAAGCAAGAAAGGAAGAAGGGATGTTGTATTATTGATGCATCATAATATTTAAAATAAAATAAAAATTATAAAGTAAGAAATTTGACTAAAAATAATAAAACAAGATATTTGAATCCTTTAAATAAAAAATATTCTGAATGTTTTTTAGCATATGGAGAAAATGTCGGTAGTTCATACGCTAAATCGGCACCAAAACATTTGTAGAAAAAAACTTCCTCTTTACAAATGGAATATGGAGGAACTGTTGGTGATTCAACTCCATGGTCGTAACAAGGCGAGTCGTAGCCGTAAAAGTGTGGTTGAAGAATGTAACGCTTATCTGAATATTTACCATAAAAAAATGTGATAAGCTTGTAACGTTGTGTTTGTGGGAAAGAAGCAGCTAAGTGGAGAGTATGTTATCACCCACAAGGTCGTGTAAGTGATTTTGAAGTTTATCAATGTTGGAAAGAGAGCAGCTCCCGCTCAGATATAAGAGCAATGCTTTATTTGCTTTATAGTTTTGTCATGTGAAAATGATTGTTTCCAGTGAAAGCGCCGCGACTACGTTCCTAATTGAAAATGAATCACTGAAAGACAGGAATCTTTGTCAAAAGTGCGATGGGCTTGTCATTCAAATTTCTAATCTTTTTTTTTATTTTAAATTTTATAATAATATAAATAGCTTTACAACTTTCGTTTTTTGCTTTTACGTTAGATAATATAGGATACAAATATGGTGGTAGGATACACTCATCGATAGGACACACGCTAAAGTGGCACCAACTATCTTATATATATATATATATATATATATATATATATATATATATATATATATATATATTTGAATTGGACATAGTCCGACAATTTATTTAAAGACATTTATATTATGTTTAACGTTCTTTTTATAGATACAAGTATTTAAGCAAATGCTCTGTTTTATAATAAACAGTATTAAATAACATTTACCGGCCTGAATGTTCGAGAAATTTTCATAGAAAATTTTCGTTCTCCGACAGGAACCTGTATCCTATACGGAACCGTCATTTCGCGTGATGTGCCTTAACCGTTCGGCCACAGATGAGCGTCTGGTTAGCAAGGTCGATTTTACTATCTTTAAACTTAAATCTTCCATGAATCTCTTCTATTCATATCTGCTCTAGCGTATCAAATGTAAACAAATGACGTCATATATTTTTGAATTGGACATAGTCCGACAATTTATTTAAAGACATTTATATTATGTTTAACATTCTTTTTATAGATACAAGTATTTAAGCAAATGCTCTGTTTTATAATAAACAGTATTAAATAACATTTACTGGCCTGAATGTCCGAGAAATTTTCGTTCTCCGACAGGAATCGAACCTGTATCCTATACGGAACCATCATTTTACTATCTTAAATCGACGCTTCTTCGTGGCCGAACGGTTAAGGTACATCACGCGAAATGATGGTTCCGTATAGAATACGGGTTCGATTCCTCGGACATTCAGGCCGGTAAATGTTATTTAATACTGTTTATTATAAAACAGAGCATTTGCTTAAATACTTGTATCTATAAAAAGAACGTTAAACATATTATAAATGTCTTTAAATAAATAAATAAATATATATATATATATATATATATATATATATATGTCGGAGTTAGCTCCTTCTCAGTTCCTTAATCCTTCAACAGGGGTCTCTCTCCCCTGGCTATAAATACTGGCTGACTCTCTCTCTCTCGACTCAGGCCTTGGGCCGCTACCACGCGCGGAGGTGAGGTAAAATCTCTCTCTTTTTCACTTAGGCCAATATGTGACCACTCATAGATACAGCGTTTCCCAAATTCTGGGAACGCGCTAAGAACAATACACGTACGTACGAACACTCACAACACACGCACATAATTTCTCCATATAAACTCTACGTAACTGTTCTTGTCTTTGTGTAACTCGTTATTAATATATATTTGTTTACCCATGTATATCGGTCTTGTTTGTCTTCTTTGAATTTAATGTCCAACATTCTCAGTAAATTTTAACCTTCTGATATCTCTTCACATCTTCACACCACGGTCCGCTACATATACATACTGTAATGGAAATAAATATTCTATTGTCCAAATTCACATTGAAAGTAAGAAAGTGGGGATTACAAAAATTGGTAACTTTTAACGTGTATCCTAACAATCAGTGTATTCTGCCACCATATTTATATCCCACATTACCTAATGTAAGGGGAAAAGCAAAAACAGGAGCGATGTCATTTGTTGCTGTATTATAAAATTTTAAATTTAAAAAAATATTATAAAATAAGAAATTTGACTAAAAAATCATTAAACAAGATATCTGAATTCTTTAAATAAAAACATTCTGAATGTCATTTAAAATATCGAGAAAAATGTCTGGACAATGCCTTAATCATGTAGGATACGAATCGGCAGCCAAAAATTATTATGTCAGTAAAAAAGCGGCTTTCATTTTTAAATTCAGCGCTCCAATATGTATTTGAAAAAAACTTCCTAAGATAACGAAAACATCTTTTTCTCTTGTTTCTGTGTTTTTAACTTTGAAGAAAGAAAACTGAAACACTGTCACAGAAGAACGGAAAAATCGTTGTTATTGATAATCAGAAATAATTTATTGCATTCTTTTTTCGGTAAACATGTATGATTAAAAATTATCAGTGTGCCATGGTGTACTGGGAGAACATGTTATTTTTTCCTGTATATAAAAAAATCTGTTCTGAAGAATAATTTTCTCTATACTGTTATGAAATATTAAATATATTTTTCTGCTAATCTGAAAGTAATGTTGTTGGGGATTAGTGAATATGTATGTTAAAAAACCAGAAGAAAAAAAATTTGTGAAGGCGTGTTCAATAAAATTCAATCCTCAACAATATTCATCAATTTTGAACAAAGCAATGTAAAAACAAAACAAACCGAGGCAAATTGAATGCAAACATTACTGGTTTATCATCTCGTCTGCAGTCGCTCTCTCACAGACGCGATGTTGCATCGCTCTGCCTTTTCTACAAGTACTTCCACGGTAATTGCTCCGAGGAGTTGCTTTCGCTTGTCCCTAGGCCTCGTGAATTTAAGCGTCCTACGAGGCTGGCATCCCGTCCCCCCCTTCACCGTTGAAACTGTTAGATGTAGACGTCTTTTCTACTCCAATAGCTTCATGTCTCGCACATCTCGCCGATGGAACTCCCTTCCCTATTACTGTTTCCCTGACAAATACAATCTCCAACGGTTTAAGTGTAGCGTCAATCGTCATCTCCAGTTGCCTTGATCTATCCACTTCCCTTCTCCACTTCCTGACATCTTTCATTCCTATCTGCTCTCGCTCTATATCTTCCGTAACCCCCCTGCCTTGATCGACCCTCCGTCCTTCTCTTTCTTCCTTTACCACTCCTATCTGCTCTTCCTCCAACCCTTCTGTAACCCCATGCGTGATAGTGGCCACCGGCCTTGCTTGGGGTGATACGCTTAAAAAAAAAAAAAATATATATATACAATTAGAATATATACAAATGAGTTAAAAACTGTTAAATGTTTTGTGCTGATGTATTGTATCTGGTGTGTTGATTTTTAGCACGTTAGAAATTTTTTGAATGTGTCAATAAGATTTTGTTCGAAAAATAAACAGTTGTTGTTTTTATGCAAGTGTTTATGTTCAATTGTTTTTTTAGTCAACCGAAGTTGCATACCCTTAGTTGTGTTTGTATGAAATGTTTTGAGTTATTAATACTTGTTTCGTAGTGATGGAAATTGTCACTTTTGAAGTATAATAATGAAGTTAGTAAAGTTTTTTGTTTGACAGAGAGAGAAAGAATATGCCAAATAGTTGTTGAGTCAGAGTTTGATTTGCACGGGAAGATCAAGATTTTGGATTGCGTGAATTTGTTTTGGCGTCTCTCTGGATGCTGGGATCTGACTAACTAAGCAGGCTGAGTTTTTTCTTTTTATATGTTTTTAGCTAGAAAAATAGGCTCAAGAAATTTGAGCGCCAAAGAGATTTTTCACGTGCATTCGAGGCTGGTAACCAATGAGAAACTGAGTTGTTGAAATTAGTGTTCTGATTGGATAACAGGTGTGTGCGGGGGTAAAATGGATTGTTCTGTTAGTAGGGGTGAAGGATAACGTGTATGATTCCACAATGTTCTTATCTTGACTGATGTTGAAATTGTTTTACAAGGACAGTCTGTCTTCAAAACAAGTTCTGTTAATTATTCTTTTAAATATCAGAGCAATGATGACTATATAGGCAGGACAATTCAACTTTTGGAGGAGAGTTTTTCTCCACATATTCCAGCATTTATCAACAGAGGTCAGCTGAATCATAATTTGCATAAGACTGTTGCATCCTGGTCTACTATTGCAGAGCAACTGATTCAAAATTATCAGTGTGCCATGGTGTACTGGGAGAACATGTTTTCCATTTTGTGTAAACTGCACTCAGAATTTCATCTCAATGTACCGGAGACAATTTTCAGTGCTGCTTTAGCATATGCCCTACCGATCAGTGTATCCTGCCACCATATTTGTATCCTACATTATCTAATGTAAGGAGAAAAACAAAAACAGGAGTGATGTCATTTATTATTGTATTATAACATTTTAAATAAAAAAACATTATAAAATAATAAATTTGACTAAAAAATCACAAAAAAGATATTTGAATCCTTTAAATAAGAACATTGTGAATGTTTTGAGAAAAAGTGAGGACAATGCCTCAATAATGTAGTATACAAATGTGGTAGTATGATGCTAAAGATGCACCCAATTTTCATTAAGTCTAGACAGCCTTCCCTGTGTAAACAGAAAGAATGATTTGCATATAAATATTCAGTGTTAGTATATTACTAATGCACTGTATTGTCATTTTCCTTTTTTAGTCAGTATGTACTTTTATTTAATTATCTTTGAGTTTTGGTAACCAATTAACTCTCAATATTTTTTTCCTGTATTAAATATCAGTTCCTATCTTTTCTCTGGTTTTAAATATGTTTTCTATACCATCATCAAATTTTGTACTGTAAACATAATCTTTAAATATATTAATGTTCTACAATACCAAAAAAAAATATTATAAAATAATAAATTTGACTAAAAAATCATTAAACAAGATATCTGGATTCTTTAAATAAGAACATTCTGAATGTCTTTTGAGAAAAAGTGAGGACAATGCCTCACTAATGTAATATACAAATGTGGTAGTACGATACACACTAAAGCAGAAACTTGTGGGATATATCACTACCCCCACCTTCATTTTTGACGCACGCGCGACTTTTCACCCCTTCCTCTCACGTTCGGTCAGTCATAGTAGTAAACCGTTGTCTTAGCCGAAGATGAGGAAGAATTCATTTTTTCGCGCGCTTTTGCGCTGACGTCACGGCAAATTTGGCTTTTCAAAGCCAGTCGCCCCCGTGGTCGTCTGACCATCGGCACGGGCTGGCTCACCTTATCCTCTCGCCGGTGAACCCATAGATACTGGCAGAGAATTTTATTCGGCAAAACCTTGCCTAGACCTCATGGCTCGTCGCTTTATCTTAATTCATACGACACGGTCGTCACCTTCATGACAGAAGCTAACATCTACCGAGCCGCCAACTTCCAACTTGAAGAGCAAGCATTTTTCACATTCTTCGAACTGTACTCTCAGAACCTGTCACTTTAAAAAGAATTACATACACTCACAATTATAAACTCTCGCAGTGAGTATTTTTCCTTGCCGTATGTTCACTATGCATTACAACTGACTTTCTGAACCTTTCTTCTCGAAGAACTCCTTCCCGCCATAGCCATCTTGGATTTGAATTTTGGCGCTGAATCTTATCTTGTCAACTACCATATTTCCAGTATATTACTGAAGGTCTTCACTCAAGACAAATTTCATTCACTACAATATTTCCAGTAATCTCACTGAAGACAATTTACAATCTACTTGGCCTCTTCTTCAACTACATTTTCCAGTACATTTACTGAAGGTCTTCACTGAAGACACTACTTGTTAAACTCTAATAAAATTTATGTTTGTTCTTAACCTTTTGTTGTTTTGCCTGTCTACTTCTTTTCACTTTGTACGTTTGTACGGTGGAAAGAGCACGTCTTTATATTTTTCTTTTTTTTTACTTTGTCTGTGGATTCGGTAGTAGTGTGTAGCGTCTGGCACAAGGCCTTATTTTCGTAAGCCAGATCTGCACCGCTATCGGGTCCGCAACAAACTGATCAGTAGGACACATGCTAAAGATGCACCGGATTTTCATTTAGTCTAGACAGCTTTCCCTATGTATACAAAAAGAATGATTTGCATATAAATATTCAGTGCTGCTTTAGCATATGCCCTACCGATCAGTGTATCCTACCGCCATATTTGTATTCTATATTACCTAATGTAAGGGGTAAAGCAAAAATGGAAGGAGAGATGTCGTTTGTTGCTGTATTATAAAATTTAAAATTAAAAAAATATTATAAAATAATAAAATGACTAAAAAATCATTAAACAAGATATCTGAATTCTTTAAATAAAAATATTCTGAATGTCATTTTTAACATATCGAGAAAAATATCTGGACAACGCCTAATGATATAGGATAAAAATGTGGTGGTAGGATACACACTAAAGCAGAAACTGGTCAATATGACATACGCTAAAGTAGCACCAGTAATTTTATGGCTTTAAATAAAATGCAAAGGACTGATAAGAAGCCGTAGAAAACGGTTCAATGAATCAGTTAAAAAAAAAGCCCGCCTCCGTCAGTCCATCTTGCCCAAGGGCCAAAATACACCCCTGTGATGCCCTTACGTTTATAACGGGTTACGGGAAGTATAAACAAGGTTGACTGTGCAACATGAATTAGCTAACCACCCAAGATAACGTTTATGTTCGAGAAAATACATTTCAAATTCGAACAAATAAAATATATCACTTTTACTATTAAGGGAGGTAACTGCAACTATATTCTACAGAGTTAGTTCCCTTGTGTAAGAAAAATTATCAATACAGTTAAATTTCAAAATGATACTACTTACCACATGGTCGGGTCATTGGCGACTAAAATGGTTCTCCCAGGTGGATTATAAATTTGCAAGGAGGGTGGCTAGAGACCCAGCATGATTAAAAACAAGATACTTCAAAAGGCAAATGAATTGTCTTGTAAGGACATGTCGAAAAAAAATATAACCTTCGACGCAGAAAAAAAATGGGGGGGGGGGGCCAGAAGAGAGCAGCAACAGCCTGATAAGGGTCCCCCCCCCATTTTTCTGCGCCGAAGGTTATATTTTTTTTCGACATATTGCAAAAGGAGTCCTCCTTTTGCGACCCAGTCCAACTAGGTCTAGTAACAGTGTTAAAGAAAAGAAAGTAATATTGTTTTAGCACAATTAACCAGTCACGCGTCGGCCGGAAGAAAGCGTCAGAAGAGTACGGAGGACGATTTTTATAATGAGGCTAACGCTTCCCACAATCCTCCTTACGAAGACCATAAATATCAATAGGTCACTTGCTTCCTGTTTAGCCGGCACAATTCCCCCGAGACTGAGGCAACCCGTCCGTAAGTATCCCCCGTCTCTCTTCCTCTTTTCTTAACAGACAACGGCCATCTCGCACAATGAAGTTTACTGGGCTCTGTTATGTTTTGGTACCAGCAAAATGGATTCATTTTTTTACCGAAACGAAGGTAAAAACGACTATTTTTTAAAATTTTCCAAAAATCAGGTAATTATCCAAATTTGTGGGTCGGGGTTCATAAAATAAAATTTCATTTTCCGTGGTTTCCTTCGCGACGAGCGTAGTTTTTAATCATCCCGTTCAAAAAAAAAAAAAAAAAAAGTATCTTCCTGTATAAATCGATGCTTTCATTCCAGCAAGGACATACCGCTTTAAATCGTGCTCATCTCCTCGGTTCTCGTCCGCTTGCTCAGCCGCCATAGCTCAAAGGAATCACTTCTTACGTCTGTACCGGAGCGACATGTCTGACTGCAACAGACGTCTCTTTGTCTCTGCTCGTAATGAGTGTGTGGACTCTTCCACAACAGCCAGTTAACCCCTGCTGGGAAATGCACTATTCCTGTTGTGATTTTCACCAACATCATACTTACAAAATATATAACAAGCATTCATTGGTCAATCACCTCCAATCTAGCTCGCCGATTGGTCAGTTTCGACCAATCAAATAGCCTGCACGCAACAGGTCTGTTTTGGCGCAAACTAAGTGTGATCCTGTCACGTGATACAACAGATAATAAAAACCAAACACAAGTCATATAAAAGGAAAAGTCACCAACAACCTTCCTCTCCCTTCGCTATCCAGCGACAAAATGCCATAAGGACAAGACTTGTCTCTTTTCCCCTTCAAGGGAACTTATATTTATACCCAATAGATATTATTTACTAACCATATAAATTATTATAATTATATAGGTATACATTAGGTACCTCATCAGATTCGCGATACCTAAGGTTTACAATGAATTTTCTAAAAATGAAAAATCTTTCTTGAGGCTTTTATTTTACGCGTACACACATCCGGGTGCATGGCTGTACATGTGCAGATGCACACAAATATGGAAAAAACATATACCAACGATAAATGCATAGAAAAGAAAACTCAAGAAATATAAACTGTCAATTGCTGATACCCACTAAAGAGTGGACAGACAGGTCCGTCTACGAAACTCTGGAGTTGGAATGCTAAAGGTAACATCAATCTGCTGACAAACTTTTATTTATATTAATTCCATATATCCTTAAATATAATACGCCACATACACACGTTTTGTGTGTGTGTGTGTGTGTGTAACAATTGAGGGGCAGTAAGTCATGACCCTATTCACGTCCACACACAAAAAGCTACTGCAATGACAAACTACAAAGTAACCCCCTTCTTTCCCTCTCTCTGTGAACTATGATCAAAGCAAATGGAGTGACGGCAAGTAGCCAGGAAAAGAAACAGATATATAACTGTAAAGAAAAAAAGAATGAAAGAGAGAGAGAGGGAGGGAGGAATAGAAAAGGATAGGGAGAGGAGATAAATATGTCAGACAAAACTTGGCTGAGGTTTATATTTTATTTCAGCTTGAATTAAACTTCACATAAAGTTACTTTTCTTCGAGGTGTCTTGGCTTGTGGAGTCGACTATCACTGGCAACGATGTTCTAATTTCTCAGCAAATTTGACTCTCAAGAACACCTAAGGTGTGTCACAAAACCATGTGCACAAAAGCTATGCGTGCATACATGAGTGCACACACACACACGATGAAGATGAAATACAGATATCTTTACTGAGATGTTTATAATTTGTAAGCTGTTCAATTATCAATGTTAACAACGATCTATTTTAAATTTAAAAAATTGTACCAGGATTAAACGAAAATTACTCTCAGTATAATAAATATTACTTATAATACAGTTCTTCTTGCCACCAATTTTGACAGTACAGGTTTTATATATATATATATATATATATATATATATATAATCTCTTTTACAGATACAAGTCCTACTATTTAACCCATAGCTGGAGGAGAAAAGATTGGTTCATACATTTCCCAAGGGTATTTGTGTGTATGTAAATGTAGCAACCTTGACTTGAATTTGAACTCGGCTCTCCGATTTAGAATTCTATCCATTACACCCACCACGACATCCTACCACGAACTGAATATATAATGTAGAAATTTTAGGGAAAACGAAAGCAAAAAGGACACTTATGCTCTGAATCAGAAGAGGTGAAATTTTTAGGACACATGAGTAAAGAGCACTTGGAGAAACTCACACTCACAGGACATATTGAAGGCTAGAGAAACTGACAAAAGCAACGAGTAACCGACCTAACAAGCTTATGTAAATGGATAGCACAACAGGGAGCAGAAGGAATAGCAAAAAGAGAAAATTTACTAAGAGCTACAAAGGATAGGAAGTTGTGGAGAGCCATGGTCACCCACGTCATAAAATGACACAGCACACAGAAGAATATTCATCCACAGGGTTGAGTTTAAAATGGGTTCCCAAACATACGTGAAATAGGGATAAAAATTACTGCAGTGACCTCCCCCGACCCTGGGCACTTCCCTTTTCAGGGTTACTGCAAGCAACCCTTACCCGTTGTTCTCGAGAGGTGAATCCATCCACATATGCAAGAAAAGATAAAGACAAATCAAGATGAAATTATAATTTTATTAAATTGACCTAAATTGGTAAAGAAAAAAACAGGAGAATCCCCTGGTTGTCCTTGAGAAGGCGGCTCCCCACCCAGAAGCTAGTGCAAAGGATAGAGTCAACTGCCTAGAAGACCGTGAGGGTTGTTGGCATCATCTGATTTGCTCTCTAAGGAAAAAGGAGGAATCCGGCATTCAAATGACGTCCCATCACGGCGCTCCATTTTGTAAGTTCCCCTAAAAGAAAGGAAAAAAACAAAAAAATCAGCAATCAAAAGGCGTGAAGACGAACATGACTGACTAAAACTGAACCATTTATTTAATCTAGGAATGTAAACTGTTCTCATTTCACTGCCCATGTCGCGGGATATGTCGACTGGTTCTTATTTTTAGTACTGCTCAGTTTTATTGTTACTTTTGCAGTGTATTCAATTTACAACAAAAATATTAAACACTATTAGTTACTTTTCTTCGAGGTGTCTTGGATTGTGGAGTCGATTATCACTGGCAATGACGTTCTAATTTCTCAGCAAATTAGAATCTCAAGAACACCTAAGATGTGTCACAAAACCGTGTGCACAAAAGCCATTTTCCTTACAGAAGATCATACATGTATCTTCCTTAGAAATGGAGAAATGTTGATATTTTTTTTATTTGGAGAAAAGATTTTTTTCTACAATTTAAAAAACTCAAGATTTCGTATCTTATCCCTGACGACATTATGATTAACCAATGATGTTGCTGCTTGTGTTTTCGTTCTAATTTATTTATTCATCTGCAAATACAAAAACAAAATATATCTTTTTATAAAAGAAAGAACATATTTTTCTCCAGTGAAAAGAAATAATATAAACATTTCTCATTTCTAAAGCAAAATATTTTTGCATGTTTGATCTACCATAACGAAAAATGGCCAATTTTAAACTATTTTAAACTACTAAGAATGTTACCTTCAATAAAAGGTTACAAAATTCAAGAAGATTCTACTTAATCATTATTATGCAATTGTTTTACTCAAGCTGTAACCCAAACACAAATTACTTACTGTCCCGTCATGTTGAAACACCGGTTCCCATACAATCACTGAAGTTAGGCAACGTCAAACATGGTCAGTACCTAAATGGGTGACCACTTGGGAAACCAGTGTAAAGGATAATGGTTTGGAATTGTGGGAAAGGTAGGCATCTCTTAGCCCCCAGCTATGGATTAATTAGTAAGACTTGTATCACTAAAACATTATAACAAACAATAAAATAAAAATTGAATACAAAATATTTAGATTTTTCAGCATCAAATAAACCCAGAGACGTTGGTAGGCTGCTAAACAAAACCAACCAACCCAAAGACAACAGGCATTAATAACTAAGGGAGATTACTCAGGTATTTCTCAGTTATTTCTCTTTGAAAGCATCTCTTCTCTCGTAAGAGAGATTCAGGAGTGAACAAGTGAGAATGAAGCAAAAACACAAAATCTTTAGAAATGGTATTTTCCTCATAAAATTAGGTGTTCTATTCAAAAAGCAAAGCTGTGGGCCGCAAGCTGCAATTTGCCCGATCATCTTCATTAGATAGGCAGACCACTTCACTTTATTATTTGTGGATTGCCAAAACTTTTGGGGAACGGATGTGCAGTGGTTTCTATTAAATTAAGTGTGCTATTCTAACAAAAAAAAAAAAAAAAAAAATCTTGTACAACTGAAATGAATTATGCTGGATGCCAAAGGCCAGATATTTACACTAAAAAGAACTTCAGTCCCTTGTTAATTAGGGCAAATGATGACTTGTTAATATTAACGCCACCAAAACTAAATTGCTCTTTATCAATCATCGGAGAGAAGCATTTCTACCTTCCATCAGCATGGCTGATACTAATCTCCAGAAGAGTGACTCATTGTCGTTTCTAGGGCTGGTCTCGGCCGACATGAAGTGGAAAGACTATATTGAATCAATTGCTAGGTTAGCTCCTAAGAAAGTTGGTTCCTTGTGTCGTGCTAGAAAATTTTTCCTCTCCTGAATCTATGTTACATATCCACCATTCGTCTATGCTTTGAATATTGCTGCCACATCAGGTCTGGTGCTCCTGCTATATATTTAGATTATCTTGATAAAATCCAAATAAGAATTTGCAATGTTATTGGTCCTGACTTGGCATCTTGGCTTCAGTCAGTTTCCCGCTTCTGTGTCTTTTCTATAAATGCTTTCATCGTAACTGTTCTGATGAACATTCTTCTATGCTACCTAGACTTTATGAATTTAAACCCAGTATGAGATTGGCGGCAAGGCCTCATCATTATTGGTCCTGACTTGGCATCTTGGCTTCAGTCACTTTCCCACTTCTGTGTCTTTTCTATAAATGCTTTCATCGTAACTGTTCTGATGAATATTCTTCTATGCTACCTAGACTTTATGAATTTAAATGCAGTATGAGATTGGCGGCAAGGCCTCATCATTATTGGTCCTGACTTGGCATCTTGGCTTCAGTCACTTTCCCACTTCTGTGTCTTTTCTATAAATGCTTTCATCGTAACTGTTCTGATGAACTTTCTTCTATGCTACCTAGACTTTATGAATTTAAACGCAGTATGAGATTGGCGGCAAGGCCTCATCATTATTGGTCCTGACTTGGCATCTTGGCTTCAGTCAGTTTCCCACTTCTGTGTCTTTTCTATAAATGCTTTCATCGTAACTGTTCTGATGAACTTTCTTCTATGCTACCTAGACTTTATAAATTTAAACCCAGTATGAGATTGGCGGCAAGGCCTCATCATTATTGGTCCTGACTTGGCATCTTGGCTTCAGTCACTTTCCCACTTCTGTGTCTTTTCTATAAATGCTTTCATCGTAACTGTTCTGATGAACTTTCTTCTATGCTACCTAGACTTTATGAATTTAAACGCAGTATGAGATTGGCGGCAAGGCCTCATCATTATTAGTCCTGACTTGGCATCTTGGCTTCAGTCACTTTCCCACTTCTGTGTCTTTTCTATAAATGCTTTCATCGTAACTGTTCTGATGAACTTTCTTCTATGCTACCTAGACTTTATGAATTTAAACGCAGTATGAGATTGGCGGCAAGGCCTCATCATTATTGGTCCTGACTTGGCATCTTGGCTTCAGTCACTTTCCCACTTCTGTGTCTTTTCTATAAATGCTTTCATCGTAACTATTCTGATGAACTTTCTTCTATGCTACCTAGACTTTATGAATTTAAACCCAGTATGAGATTGGTGGCAAGGCCTCATCATTATTGGTCCTGACTTGGCATCTTGGCTTCAGTCACTTTCCCACTTCTGTGTCTTTTCTATAAATGCTTTCATCGTAACTGTTCTGATGAACTTTCTTCTATGCTACCTAGACTTTATGAATTTAAACCCAGTATGAGATTGGCGGCAAGGCCTCATCATTATTGGTCCTGACTTGGCATCTTGGCTTCAGTCACTTTCGCACTTCTGTGTCTTTTCTATAAATGCTTTCATCGTAACTGTTCTGATGAACTTTCTTCTATGCTACCTAGACTTTATGAATTTAAATGCAGTATGAGATTGGCGGCAAGGCCTCATCATTATTGGTCCTGACTTGGCATCTTGGCTTCAGTCAGTTTCCTGCTTCTGTGTCTTTTCTATAAATGCTTTCATCGTAACTGTTCTGATGAACTTTCTTCTATGCTACCTAGACTTTATGAATTTAAACCCAGTATGAGATTGGCGGCAAGGCCTCATCATTATTGGTCCTGACTTGGCATCTTGGCTTCAGTCAGTTTCCCACTTCTGTGTCTTTTCTATAAATGCTTTCATCGTAACTGTTCTGATGAACTTTCTTCTATGCTACCTAGACTTTATGAATTTAAACCCAGTATGAGATTGGCGGCAAGGCCTCATCATTATTGGTCCTGACTTGGCATCTTGGCTTCAGTCACTTTCCCACTTCTGTGTCTTTTCTATAAATGCTTTCATCGTAACTGTTCTGATTAACTTTCTTCTATGCTACCTAGACTTTATGAATTTAAACGCAGTATGAGATTGGCGGCAAGGCCTCATCATTATTCGTCCTGACTTGGCATCTTGGCTTCAGTCACTTTCCCACTTCTGTGTCTTTTCTATAAATGCTTTCATCGTAACTGTTCTGATGAACTTTCTTCTATGCTACCTAGACTTTATGAATTTAAACGCAGTATGAGATTGGCGGCATGGCCTCATCATTATTGGTCCTGACTTGGCATCTTGGCTTCAGTCACTTTCCCACTTCTGTGTCTTTTCTATAAATGATTTCATCGTAACTGTTCTGATGAACATTCTTCTATGCTACCTAGACTTTATGAATTTAAACCCAGTATGAGATTGGTGGCAAGGCCTCATCATTATTGGTCCTGACTTGGCATCTTGGCTTCAGTCACTTTCGCACTTCTGTGTCTTTCTATAAATGCTTTCATGGTAACTGTTCTGATTAACTTTCTTCTATGCTACCTAGACTTTATGAATTTAAACGCAGTATGAGATTGGTGGCAAGGCCTCATCATTTTATGGATGAAATGGTGAGATGGAACTGGAAGTCCTATGCTGGCAGTTTCTTCTATTGAACTTCTCACGGGTGAAACTCTCTTCTTACTTGATCTTCACAAATTCAAATGCAATGTCAATCGCTATCTACTGTCTTCCTGATTACTCTTCTGTTGTTCGTGTGCCTTAATAATGTTTCTGTTGTCTAATTCTTTCATGCTCAGTAAACTCTTACATCTTTATTGCTTTGCTTGGAGTGAAGTAATTGAAAGACATATGCATATATAGTATAAATGATATCAAACCATTTTACATATGACATTAATTACATAACTTGCATATATTTGAATTAAATTTTTACTGTAGCATGACCCCAAAATACCAGTATGCGCTAATAAACGAAGAATTAAAAATGTTGCAGCTTTAAATCACCCATGAAGGGTTGATAAACCGTAAAATACAAACGAATCAATAAATTCTATAATTAGAATAATTAATGTTCTGCAGCTAGGAAAGTTGGTTCATTGTGACAATTTTTCTCTCCTGAATCTATGTTACATATCTACTATTCGTTTATGCCTACAATATTGCTACCACATATGATCTGGTTCTCCTGATATATATATATATATATATATATATATATATATATATATATATATATATATAAGAGAGAGAGAGAGAGAGATCCTTGATAAAGTCTAAAGAAGAATCAGCAAATGAGCTTTGAAAATACAGAAAATATCTTTTTAAAATAAAAAATATATTTATCCTCCAGAGAAAAAAATTAATTTAACTGTTTCTTGTTTCTGAAACAAAATATTTTTTATATATATGATTGTTCTTAATGAAAGTCGCCAATGATTTAAAATGCTGAAAACATTACTGTTGTAACCTAGGGAAGGTTACTGAATAGAATAATCACACGAAGGTTGGTAATGCACAATGATACTTAGGACAAGAACAACACATATAAGATTCACCAGTGGCGCATAGAAGTAGTCAACTACTAGAAGTGAGTCATCCACAATGAATCTCCAACTGCAAACAAACATACAGTATTCACTACTGTATTTATTGGAATGGGGCATACCCATTATTGTCCATAGGTATGCTACAACAGTTACTTTCAACAAAAGGTTAAAAACTTCAACAAACATTGGACTTAATCATTATGTAACTGGTTTAGTCGAACAGTACCTACAATGCCACGGGCATTAATAATTAAGGGAAGTTATTGTCTATATTTCTGAGATGAGGTATTATGTACACTATTTACATTATTCAGACTATTCTCCTCATCTTTGTCACCTTAAGGACACATGGCACATTGGATAAAGGTGTTAGTTAGAACCAGTGACAGGACCCAAAGAGTGTGAGTTCAATACCTGGTTAAGGCGGTGGAGAATTTGGAGACAGGAATTAACATGAGATAACTGATAACCATAAACATGGCACGTGGAACTAGAACAGTCTACCCCAGTGAGCGAAATAAAGGGTTCAGTTCGACATTCCAACCACATGAAGAAGGCCATAGATATGGCGACAAAGATGAGGACAATAGTCCGAATAATGTAAATAGTGTAAGGGAAGTTACTCAGGCATTTATTAGTTATTTCCCTTTATCACCCACTTCTCTCAACTTCTTTACATGAGAGAGAATATGCGTGAACATGTTAGAATGAAACAAAACACAAAATTTTAATAAACATTATTTTCCTGAATTTAGGTGTGTTATTCAGAAGACCCAACAGGCTGCATGTGGCCCACGGGTTGCAGTTTTTCTATAACTGTTTTACAATGTTGACGGCAGATTCAGAACAACTGTTAGAACTCAAAGACTAAGTAGCAAAGGAAAGTGTGAAAAAAAAGGACTATTAACTGCTATGGTTGTCATACTGTTATAACTCGCTCCTAGTGGTTTATAATATCATGTCTTACTTAGGCTACTCAACATGACATCATTAGAATTCTTCCTGACTGACTCAAACAGATTTCTACTGACTCACTTTGAGTTCTTTATTTAAGGCGTCTTGCCTAGTTCATTTCTGTTACCAGAAAAATTAAAGTTGAACTTTATGTCAACAATTTCTTTCAATATGACAGTGAATGCTCAACAATTTCCTGCTCCTAGTGGTTTATAATATCATGTCTTACTTAGGCTACTCAACATGACATCATTAGAATTCTTCCTGACTGACTCAAACAGATTTCTACTGACTCACTTTGAGTTCTTTATTTAAGGCGTCTTGCCTAGTTCATTTCTGTTACCAGAAAAATTAAAGTTGAACTTTATGTCAACAATTTCTTTCAATATGACAGTGAATGCTCAACAATTTCCTGCTGACCTGAGATGGAACAATTACATTGAGTCAATAGTTTCATCCACCACAAGGAATGTTGGCTCTCTGTGCCACGCCAGGTAATTTTTCTCGACAGAGTCAATCCTTCAAACCTACAAATCAACCATTCGCCCTTGCATGGAGTATTGCTGCCATATATGGTCTGGAGCCCCTTCTGCTTGTCTCAAGGTCCTTGATAAAATCCAAAGACGGATATGCAATGTAATTGGCCCTGATTTGGCATCTCGTCTGCAGCCGCTCTCTCACAGACGTGCCGTTGCTTCCCTCTGTCTTTTTTTACAAATACTTTCACGGTAACTGCTCCGATGAGCTGCTTTCGCTGGTTCCCAGACTTTATGAATTTAAGCGTTCTACTAGGCTGGCGTCTCGCTCTCACCCTTTCTCTGTCGAAACTGTTAAGTGTGGCCGTCTCTTCTACTCGAATAGCTTCATGACTCGCACTTCTCGCCTGTGAAACTCCCTCCCCATTTCTTCTTTCCGTGATAGCTACAATCTCCAACTATTCAAATGTAATGTCAATCAATGTCTCCAGATCCCTATCCTTCTCTTCATCCTTTCCTCTATCAATCCTCTTTGCTTTTGCCCCAACTCTCTGTAACCCCTTGTGTGCTAGTGGCTTCCTGCCAAAAAAACAGAGATATGGTTCTACAGAAGGATGCTGAAGAATACCAAGGACTGAACATGTGAGCAACGAGGAAGTTTTAAAGAAAAATGGGAACTAAAAGGACACTTATATTGAAATCAGAAGGAGAGTTGAAATTTCTGGGATACATAATGAGGAAAGAAGGATTGGAGTATCTGACACTCACAGGACATTGAAAGGTGAAGGGAAACAGCGAGTGACATATCTAAGACTTTTGTATGAACGGATGGCAGAATGGGGACAGAGAGGGATGGTAAAGAATCAGACGTTAGAGATATGAAGGATGGAAGTTGTGGAGAGTCATGATTGCCCACATCCTGGGGGACATGGTACATAAAAGAAGAAAACTGGCATTTATCAGCCCCAAACAGGGCTTAGCGACCTCGTCCCCTGTCAATCTTTTATGCGCAGATGAGAGGTGGGGAGTAACTCGTTGGATCCACTTACCACATATGTCCACTTGGTGCCTGCAGAGAAACATGGCTGCTATACTGGAAAGCTGGCTGCTCCTTTGAAAGAAGGGGTTCCTGCCGAGAGACACAAAAGAAAATGGAACTCAGTGTTTGCTTATATACTTTCTCCAAATTATAAGTCATGCTACAATATTTACAAAGAGTGCTGAAATACCCTAGACTAACAAATTATTTTTTCACAGCTTATCAACCTTTTATGGGTTATTTAAACCTGAAATAGTTTGGAGTGTAAGAATAATTTTTTTTTTTTTTAAAAACATGAATATTGTTTTAACAATTTTTCTTTTGGAGATAATAATCATTTTTTTTTCAGATAGAAGTCCTACTAATTAACCCATAGCTGAAGGAGAACAGATGGATTTGTAGAATCAGGTTCCGACATTTTTTTTTGTCTTAAATTTTGTGCAAGTTAAACACATAGAGGCTCCCAACCAAGTACAATAACTGGTGCATTTTGATTGGTTGTAAAATATTAATTAGGAGTCATCAACTACGTCCGAATGTACCGACCCAAATTTTGACCTCTAGTTGACGCCATAATATGTTAACATGTTTACGAGCCTCCCCACGTGACCAAGAGACAAATATAAACGAAACATCAACGCAACTTGGTCAGTGGGCACTTAAAACATTGAACCAATTCAATTCAATGGACGAACTAAATCCTTCTACACGACAACACACCTTGTCAACCAATTCCAAGCTTAACGCGTACTCCCACAAAAAAAAAACATTCTATTCCACAAAAAGGAATCTCCGGTTAAAGAGCGATAACTCTAATACAATCAGTGAGTCAAACAATACTTTTCTCTATTTAATACAAAAAAAAAACACTAGGAAACTGTTTAATTTTCCTATAACAACAAATATAGTTAACTATACCTTCTCAATTTCACACATACAGTACAGCAACTTAATTTCTTACAATATCACACACCAAAGAACTCTAATGTGTTTGAACAACTTTTGCACTATATATTATGTACTTGTTGTGTTTATAAAAAATATTTATTGTTAAACAATTTCACAGTTTTCTTCTAGTTGATTATTTCTCTTGTTGTCTTTGTTACATTTGATATTGTAAAAATAGTAGAGGGTCAGTTTGTTTGTATTAATAACCAGTGCAGATTGGCAGACCCACTATAGATTCATGCCTTTGTGAAGGGAATTTGCATGTATCTAATACATGACTGCATATAAGTACATGAACTAGGGATAAAAATTACTAAAGTCCCCTGGGTAATTCCACTTTTGGGGACACTGTAAGCAACAGGTAATAATCCTAGACTGATTTCAAGGGAGAGGCATTTCCTGGTGAGAGAGCCCCCTGGGATTTGAACACATTACATTTTAACAAACCCCCCCCCCCCGTCAGCATAACTGGGCCAGATTTACAAACAGCATCCTGTGTAAGACAGTAAGCTACATCTGACAGAAAGGCCTTTGATCAGGAAGTTTTGAAGAGTATGGAAGCACCTCTTAATTGCTGGTGTTCCCAGGTCCACCCTGACCGGGGGTGGTAGAACCTGTCAGGGTCCCAGCCATGGACAAACAGTTAATCCCCCCACCACCACCAAAGAAGTCAAAACACTATGAAAGTATAAAAATAGGTTTTAATACCAGCAAGACTTTTTTGGAAAAATTATTACCAGCAATACATTTTTGGAAAAAAAAAAAAATTATTATCAGCAATAAAAACTTTGTCAGCATTAAATAACTCATTGGGGTTGATATGCCGCAAAACAAATCATCATGACAGGCAAGGCTACTCAAACCAGATATGCAAAACAATTTTTGTGGCTACACAATCATGTCACTCATGCTCTCAACACTTTGCCTCTTATTATAATTTGAAGTTTCCAATTATTTCTTATTATAATGGCTACACAATCATGTCACTCATGCTCTCAACACTTTGCCTCTTATTATAATTTGAAGTTTCCAATTATTTCTTATTATAATTTGAAGTTTGATTCTTAACATATTAGGACTCCCCTTTCAAATTAATTCTAGATCTTCTCCAGGCAAGATAAATCTGTAGAATATTTTTAATGCCTCAATGGCCAAAGATCTTTTTAAAATCTCTCCTACCAAAGTTCTGACGTTCCATCATAATGGTTGGTAATATTAGTTGTCTCCCTATAAGAAAACATTCGGCATTCATCGATCGAACAGATTATACAAGTGAAATTTATTGTCTTTAACTTGAATCAATTTTTCAGGAAAACAGTTTTCTCAAGTCCAGTAGTCATTATAGCTCTTTCCAGTATCCATGGACATTTCCTTCCTAACCTTTTATTTGAAGTAGTATGGACATCTTGATTAGGTCATTATTTTCTCTTCAAGTTACATATGATATCCATTTTAGCTGTTGCAGCTGTTGTGATTTTGTAATCTTTGTGATTCAGTAGTGATATTCCACAAGGTTAAAAAAGTCTGATCTTTACCAAGACTCACGATATTCAATCACTCAAAGCAACTTTTACCCAATGATATTAGGAAGCGCTTGTTTGGTTTGTTTTACGGCATATCAACCTCAATGGGTTATTTAATGCCAACAAGATTTTTATTGCTGGTTTGGTTTGGTTTGTTTCACGGCATATCAATCTCAATGGGTTATTTAATGCCAACAAGATTTTTATTGCTGGTAATATTTTTTTTTTCTTCAAAAATGTACTGCTGGTAATATTTTTTTTCTTCCAAACTGTATTGCTGGTAATATTTTTTTTCCTTCAAAAATGTATTACTGGTAATAATTTTTCCTTCCAAAATGTATTTCTGGTAAAAAAATTTTTCCTTCCAAAATGTATTAATGGTAATATTTTTTTTCCTTCAAAAATGCATTGCTGGTAATAATTTTTTTTCCTTCAAAAATGAATTGCTGGTAATAATTTTTTACAAAAATATATTTCTCGTATTAAAACCTATTATTACACTTTCATAGTGTTTTGACCCCAGTTTGGGAGTTAACTATTTGTCCATAGCTGGGACCCTAACAGGTGCTATCACCCCGGGTCAGGGTGGACCTGGGAACACCAGCAATTAAGAGATGGCTCCATGCTCCTCAAAAACTCCTGATCAGAGGCCTTGATGTTGGATGTATTTTATTGTCTTACCCAGGACGAGGAAGCGTTGTATGCAACTGATAGTCTAGATATTTCTGAACAGGTTTGGTGCCATGCATGATAACCATATGAAAGTCTATTTAAGAACATGATTTGAGTTTACAGGCTAATGTTCTGGCTGACATCTTGACTTCAATCATTTTCCTACCACCATAACGTAGCTGCCCTGTGTCTTTTCTATAAATACTTTTACGGTAATTGTTCTGATGAATTTTCCTCTATGGTACCTAGACTTTATGAATTTTAGAGCTATACAGGTTGAGAGTCCTTTATCTGAAATTCTTGGGACCGGAAGTGATTCAGTTTTCAGATTTATTTTTTATTTTGGAATACAGGCTATTTAATTTGTATATAGCTGCTATAAAATCGAGCAGCTTGGGAATGGAACCCAATCATAAACACATTACACTTCATAACACGCTATACATACACTACAGAACAAAAGTTTGAAGCAACTCCTGGTAATTTATTTTAATTGTCCCCCAAAAATAGTTGTTTTGCAATTTAAATAAGAGAAAATTATTATACATGGTTAAAAAAAGTAAGACATTATTTTTTTTTTCATTTATTAGAAATTTTATTCTGAGCTGTTATTCATTACAATACTCACACATCCAAGCTTACAGCATCATGGTATTCCCAAGTGGTTACCCATCAAGGTACTAACCAGGCTCAATATTGCTTAACTTCGGTGATCTTATAAGAACCAGTGATTCAATATGATTTTTTTTTTCATTTATTAGAAATTTTATTCTGAGCTGTTATTCATTACAATACTCACACATCCAAGCTTACAGCATCATGGTATTCCCAAGTGGTTACCCATCAAGGTACTAACCAGGCTCAATATTGCTTAACTTCGGTGATCTTATAAGAACCAGTGATTCAATATGATTTTTTTTTTCATTTATTAGAAATTTTATTCTGAGCTGTTATTCATTACAATACTCACACATCCAAGCTTACAGCATCATGGTATTCCCAAGTGGTTACCCATCAAGGTACTAACCAGGCTCAATATTGCTTAACTTCGGTGATCTTATAAGAACCAGTGATTCAATATGATTTTTTTTTTCATTTATTAGAAATTTTATTCTGAGCTGTTATTCATTACAATACTCACACATCCAAGCTTACAGCATCATGGTATTCCCAAGTGGTTACCCATCAAGGTACTAACCAGGCTCAATATTGCTTAACTTCGGTGATCTTATAAGAACCAGTGATTCAATATGATATAGCTGTTAGCCTTCAAGAATCACTTGGATAGGGTTTATGAAAGGTATCTGTAAACAAAAGACAATACAGTATATACAAGAGAAATAGGGGAGGGGGGGAAAAAAAGTTGATTATCAAAGTCAAATGTTTATTTTGTACTGACCTGGCCAACCACACCACGTCCGCGTACCGTTTCCAAAGTCCCAGACAAACTGAATATTCGCCAGTGACGTTCCCGAAGCTGCACTGTATCTTCTCCTAAATTCTCCAGTCGGACACAATAGCGCCACTATTTAAAAGAAGATAAAGTTACGCGAATCATGTAAGAAATTTAAACTACATATAAAAGGAACCGCCAAAAACTAAGTTACAGACAAGGATAAACTGACCAAAATGAAAACATTATGAAAGCTGTAAACATGAAGGTGGTATTTATTCAATACTTCATCAATCATCCCCCCCATTCCCTTTGTATTCCATTAGTAAGGAGGAAGTTCCACTCGAACAAGCTTTTCCCCAAGAACTGCTGCTCTGTGGAAGAGACTCTCAGCAGGATGTTTCCCCAATTGCTACAATCTTGACTTCTTTAATTAACCATTATCTTCCTTGCTCCATGAACTTAACTTCTTGCACTTGTACAACACCAGACAGTAACCTTCTACCTTCAGTGACTCTTGGGCCTTGTATTAGGAGAACATTAACAAAAAAACAAAAAAAATTAATAATAATATAGTTTTATTATTGACTGCATCTGTATGTAACACATTGCATTCTATACTACAGCTCAACACATGGTGCAACTAAGGGCCAGAAATGGAAGCCTATTTCAAAATGGTGGGATTTCAGAAATTTGGGGTTAACCATTACTTCTATTTTATGCTTTTCAATGGCAAACTAATCTAAGAAATTTTTTAATACTTTTTTGTCAAGTTTTTTGAATTCTCATATACTTGTATTTTGATTGGTCATTCCAGCTTATGTAACAGCATTACCCCTTGCGAGGGGTGGTTAATTGATTTGAACCTTTTAAAACCATTTATTCTATATTCAACATCATCACTTGATAAAACACCAGAGGTGTTGAAAGAAAATGGCTACTTTTGTAGTGATTTTATAACATATTTGTGTTATAATTTTTAAATAAATAATTATATATATATATATATATATATATATATATATATATATACATATATATAATTTTTAAATAAATAATTATATATATATATATATATGTATATATATATATATATATATATATATATATATGTATATATATGTATATATATATATATATATACACACACAATTGTAAAAGAACGAAAAGAATATAAATTTAAACGTTCATAACATTAATTTAAAAAAGGGCTCAATACAAGAGTAGAGCAATTGTTATTTATTATAAACTGTTACATGCAAGTTCCTCCGTAAAGCAGCTTCCCTGTGCCTTTTCTATAAATACTTTCATAGTAATTGTTCTGATGAACTTTCTTCTATTTTACTTAGATTTTATCAATTTAAGCGCACATTGGTGGCAAGCTCTCATCATCTTACAGCTGAAATGGCTAGATGGAACCGTAAGTTCTATGCTAACAGTTTCTTCTCTAGCACTTGTCCCTTGTGAAACGATCTTCCAGTTTCTTGTTTTCCCCTCAGTATTAATCTTCAAATATTTAAATGCAATATCAATTATCTTCTGTAGTTTTAATTCCTGGACTTTTATTGTTCTCTCTCCTTAATACTCTTTATTTTTCTCATATTCTCTCACACAGTAACCCTCTTGCATCATAGTGACTTTATTGCCTTGCGTGGAGTGAAATGATTTTAAAAAATAATTAAACATAAAACATTATTACAATTTCTTGAGAAAGATTTTCTAACATTTGTAAGAAGAAAGACTAGAAAAAATTTAATTAATAAATTATTTCTTTAAATCGAGTAAAATGATCAGAGTGTAGTTAGTGTTTCTCAGCTTTTTAGACAACAGATCCAATATTCTTGGTAAGGCAGATTTCTCTTTTCACGTAGCAATTTTGCAATCTATTTCAAGATATCAACAGTTTCTTTGCAAGTATGGTTTACTTTACTCCTTTACGTTAACTGGCATAGCCCAAGTTGGCCGATTATGTGTCTCTCGTGTTTTTTTTTCTTTCTATCATAAAATTTGTTTTTAAACTGCTTTACTCCATCTTTTTTATTTGCTGTATTCCTTAACATTTAAAACTTAAGCTTGTCGAACCTCTTCGAAAAATGTTGATCAAATAAATTGGCCACCTTAGAGTTGGTTGGTTGTTTTTGTTTAGCGACATATCAACATCTCTATGGGTTATTTAATGCCTAAATTTAAATATTCTGAATACAATTTTATGCCTTCAACTACAGGTATTTTGTACATAATGCTGTACTTTCAGGGTAAACATGTTTTATAGATATATAGTTTGTAGATGATATATTGTAGGTGGTATGTGTTGCAGTATAAACCTATTTCTTTAAGGTAGGACATTATGATGATTGTTTAAGTATTTTCAAATAGTATTCTCATGTTGGTTTTCCGTGTAGTATAAATACATACATACAAAAACCATTGCTGTTATGAATTTTGAATGCAAGGCGAGATGGCAATAACCTTAAAAAAGGCTTTATTCAATAAAAAAACAGAGCAGAACACTGCTATCGTTATCTCTCCACATAATGTCACTCTCCCCAGAATACAGAACAATTAATAAAGAAAAATCATGTAGGTTCATTTACACACAAGAAATTGACATACAAAACACTAGTTTACATAAAGAAGAATTTGCATAACACAAAAGAATAATATCTGTCTATATCTCTGAGATGATGTAATATGAATTACTTGCATTATTTACAGTATTCGGACTGTTAACCTCATCTTCATTGTCATATTCAAAACGTTTCGGCCGTTGTACGCTCCGGCCTTCTTCAGGTGATTGGATCTCTGAGATGAAGTATTATGATTATTTACATTATTAGGACTGTTATCCTCATCTTCATTGCCATTTTCAAAACGTTTCGGCCGTTGTACTCTCCGGCCTTCTTCAGGTGATTGGATCTCTGAGATGATGTATTATGATTATTTACATTATTCAGATTGTTATCCTCATCTTCACTGCCATATTCAAAATGTTTCTGCCGTTGTACGCTCCAGCCTTCTTCAGTTGTTTGGATCTCTGAGATGAGGTATTATCATTATTTACATTATTCAGATTGTTATCCTCATCTTCATTGCCATATTCAAAACGTTTCGGCCGTTGTATGCTCCAGCCTTCTTCAGTTGTTTGGATCTCTGAGATGAGGTATTATGTTTATTTACATTATATACATTATTCGAACTGTTATCCTCATCTTCATTGCCATCTTCAAAACGTTTCGGCCGTTGTACGCTCCGGCCTTCTTCAGGTGATTGGATCTCTGAGATGAGATAATATGAATTACTTGCATTATTTACATTATTCGGACTGTTATCCTCATCTTCATTGCCATATTCACCGCGTTTCAACCATTCTACGCTCCAGCCTTCTTCAGGTGAACTAAAACAATCTACCCCAGTGGATGAAATAAAAGGTTTGGTTCAAAATTGCAATCACCTGAAGAAGCCCGAAGCGTACAACGGCCGAAACATTGTGAATATGGCAATGAAGATGAGGATAACAGTCCGAATAATGTAAATGCAACAAAAGAATAATGTTCATTTACATAACTATTGTATCATCAATATTAAACTTATCAAAACTCTTTGATAAAGGTTGATCTGAAAAATGGACTACGTAGCAGTTTTTTTTTTCTTTAGTGGTATATCAAGCACTATATAAGAGCTACAAAAGACAGTAGTGGAGAGCCATGATTGCTCATTTGAGAACTTAAATACCACCACATAATTTAAAGGTTTTAATGGGCGATCATGGCTCTCCACAGCTTCCTATTCCTTGCAGGGCCCCCAGCAAGGTTTCTTCCTTTGTCAAGCCATGCCTCTTTTCAATGATCCATTAAGACAAGCTCATCAGGTATTTCTCTTGCCTTAACCATTACCCTATGGAAAAAAGACACCATGAACAATCAATCTGGCACAAGGCTGAAATACTCAGCCCATTTCTTTGTGTGCGATAAAATGTTATGTCAAAACAAACATTTTTATACTTACCCAGAAAACATGGGTTTGTTGGGATTCCTGTAAAAATATAAAAATAAAAATCAATCAATCTGAAAAGTTTGTTACTTCAATCAACAATTCTTCTGTTTAATTAGCTGTTTACTCAAATTAGTCTGGCATAAGGCCATAAGTAAGAAGTGCCCAGTGAAACTGAAGGTTAAAGGAACTGGCACAGTTACTCTTTAGCACAAAATGAAGCAATATGATTTTTTTTTAAAATAAGTCAAAAAAGTGACTTCACAAAGTGAATAGTGTAAGATTTTTTTTCAAATCAATTCCCCGCAAGCAAGATGATAATGCCACTAATATGCAAGGGACTACTGGGAGTGAAAGAGAAAGAGAAGACTTTAGGTGGAACCAGAAACGCAATTCTAAACAGGAAACAAAGGATAAACCTGTACTCCTGTTTAAAAGACCAAGGAGGATTATGAACAGGATGATAGGCGAATTTAGTTTTGGGAAATATTATACCAGGAGATAATAATAGAGAAAAGGGGAATGAAAACTAGAGAGAAAAAGAAAAAGGGGCAGAAAGTGAAGGAAAAGAGAAGAGAATAAAAGAAAGCAAACAATGAAGAAAGAAAAAGGGAAGAGAAAAACAGAGAAAGAAAAAGGAAAGGGAAAAACAGAGAGAGAAATATGGAAAAAGAGAAAAAGGAGCAAAAAACAAAGAGAAAAAGGAGAGAAAAAAGAGAAAAATGATGTAGAGAAGAAGAGAGAAAAAAGAAGAGAGAAAAAAAGGAGAGAGAAAAAAGGAGAATGAAAAAAGGAGAGAGAAAAAAGGAGAATGAAAAAAGGAGAAAGAAAAAAGGAGAGAGAAAAGTTGGGAGATAAAAAAGGAGAGAGAAAAACAGAAATGAAAGCGGAAAGAAAAATAGAGAATTGGAGAGGGAGTGAAAAAAGAGAAAGAGTGCAGGAAAAAAAAGGAGAGAAAAGGAAGAAAAAAAGAGAGAAAATGAAAAAAAAGAGGGAAAAAAAACTCACTCTGCTTCCAATATAGAATGGTATAACAGTCACTCTAATATTCTCTGTAATTTCTCTGTGGACATCAGACAACTGTAGCCATGGATGATTCTTCTCCTGCCAAGCACGGAGCGTATCCCGAGCTATGAATGCAGGTGCTGCAATTAAAGCAATGAAAACCATTCATACGACAATCTTTATAGGATGGAATAATAAACTTGGCTGTGTAATAAAATTAGAATTATAAAAAAACAAGTGACTTGGCATTTAAGTTTCTTTCCCATCAAAACGTTACAAAAATATGGGTACATACCATAATGATATAATGTATACAGTGAATGAATTATTGCTACCAAACTAATTTTTTTAGTTTTTTTTAAGCATGTAACCCCACGCAAAGCAGCAGGGCTACTAGCAAGCATGGGGGGGGGGGGTTACAGAGAGTGAAAGTGAGCCAAAAGCCTGAGAAGAGCAGGACTGAGAAAAGGATGAAGGATGAACAAGGATCAATACAACAGAAGATGGCGATTGATGCTGCATTTAAATCTTTCTTGTTATCAGGGAAGCAAGTAAGAGGGAGGAAGTTCCAATGTTGGGAAGTGCGAGGAAAGAAACTGTTGGAGTAGAAGTGGCGGTTATGTTTAACAATTTCAACAGTAAATGGGTGGGACCTAAATGCCAATCTAGTAACACGCTTCAATTCAATTTATATTAGCTTCATCCTGGCATTTTAGGAACGCTATGATTCTAATTTAAGTATACATATATCATATGCAAATGACACATGTAGAAAGGATTTCAATGATATACGAGGGACGAACCCTTTAAGTTCATTGTGGGGAGGTTGCAAAATGTTAAAGCATCTGAGGACAATGGTTTGACTGAAGTTTTCTTTTAAACACATTATAAAAAGTCTCCCCATGTTTTGAAATATACTATGTTTCATATGGATTATTTCTTTTGTGTATTCTTCTTCTATGTGCCATGTTCCTTCAAGATGTTGGTGATTATGGCTCTCCACAATTTCATGTCCTTTGTAGTTCTCAAATTTTTATCTTTTCGCCAACTCTCCTAAACCCTGCTCAACCATCCATTTACTCAAGCTCGCCAGGTAGGTTATGCATTGTTTCCCTCAGTCGCTCTTGCATTTGATCCGTTCTGTGAGTATCAAATTTTCCAACCCCTCTTTCCTCGCTATGTGCCCTAGAAATTTCAACTCTCTCCTTCTGATGTTAAGTACAAGTGTCCTTTTTGTCTCCATTTCCTCTAAAACTTCATCATTACTCACTTGTTCGGAACATAGTATTCTCAGCATCCTTCTGTAGAACAACATTTCTGTTGCTTCAAGTCTCTTTTTCATGTCCAGGATTTACTGTAATATCAGAGAACTGATATTACATAGCATTTCAGTATGCTTTTCTTTATTTCTAATTTTTATTAATGTTTCTTAATACTTTCCTTAGCTTTTGGAAGGCATCTTTCATTATCCCAATGTTCCTTCAAACCCCAGTTTATTTAATCCCTTTCAAGACTGTGTATGTACAGAAAAAATTCAGATGGTGGAATTAATAAATACTAAACACTCCAAATACCTTGGTGTGTGGGACAGTTATAACAAATTTAGTGTAGGAGACAAGGAAATTGAACATAAGACAAGCTGCACTAAGGGCAGAGGTTTGTTCAACACCACAAGTTGCTATGGGGTGCAGAAATAATTTCAACTCAGAACTAATGGTTAGGGTGATGGTTTTTAAATAGAGTTGAAATTAGTTCAGAGTTGAAATTAGTTCTGTCACTCATTGCTACAAACTGAAAACATTCACCTAAAATCTTGCGTCATGTTTATAAATAGCTTTGTCAGATCGAGACGTCCATAAGGATGTCATGCATGGTATTAAACTCATTCATAAATGACTAAACTATCAGCTTAAATCCAAGCATCCCACATGATGCAGCTTACAAGCCCATGGCACTGTCTCCCTTTGGAAATATATCTTCACCAGATATAGAAGCATATCTCCAGCTCGCAGTCCTCATGTCAGGAAAAAACTCATGACTGACAGTTTTCTGTTTTGAGCTGAATATATCTTTACTAGTGACATAGAAGACATATCTGGCCCACTCAAATCTGAAATCCTAAATATGGCTTCTCCGGAAACACACAGAAGAACCCTACATTGGGAATTATTAGAAGTAAGACTTCCTTTTCACACTGCTTGTTGCTGCATACATGTGTTATAGTTTCTCTGATGGGACACATGCAAATATGTGTTTATAATTTTGTGTATGACTTAGCTTTATAAAACTCTCTGAGAACAATGCATGTTTGTCATTTCATTTCCTTTCAGTCAATTCACTCTGTCTGGGAATTATATCACGGATATAATAATGCCCATAATGGGAGAAATAAAACCTAGAAGATTCCTTTCTTGCATAGCTCACCCAGTAACTGTTTTAAAGAGAAAGATTTTATAAATTTCAACAGATAGTAACAGTGTTCAGTCAATGAATGCTAAATGTTCTATTTGTCATATGTTAATAGTCATATTAGTGCTGTTTATGATGCAATGATCAATGTGTACAAATGGCACTAAATTTCAATTAGTGCCAAGTTAACCTACATGGAAGTGTGATGCTTGTGAAACCATTGTAAGAATTATACCCTTATTTTTTTTTTTTTATCAAATTTATTCCAACTAACGCAGTAAAGCCACTAAGTTACTGGGTGTGAAAGAATTAGAAATCAGAAAACATTAAAAAGGTGCTAAAACAATAGAAGAGTAATCAGGAAGACAGTAGATAACAACTGACATTGCATTTAAATTTTTGAAGATTAAATTTGGCTGGAAAGCATGGAGCTGAAAGAGAGTTGCACAAGCAAGAAGTGTGAGAAAAGAAACTGTTAGTATAGAGCTTACTGTTACAGCTAGCCAATTCAACTGTCAATTGATGAAACCTTGTTGCCAATGTAGTACTGCACTTAAATTCATAAAGTCTAGGCACCATAGTGAAAAGCTCATCCAAACAATTACCATGAAAGTATTTATAGAAAAGGCACAGGGAAGCAACTTGACAGTGGTGGGAAAGTGACTGAAGTTGACATGCCAGGCCAAGACCAATAATATTGCTAATTCTCCTTTAGATTTTTTCAAGAATCTCAAAATAAATAGCAGGAGCACCGGACCATATGTGGCAGCAATATTTTAAGCATGGGCGATTGGTAGGCTTATAGATATGCAAGATAGCTTTTGGAGAGAAAAATTGTGTAACTGTGACACTATTTAGCTATGGTAATTGGCTAACTAATTAACCATAGAAATTAAAACAGGAAATACTTAAGGCGAAAAAGAGCTATCCCGAAAGATATCCTGTTCGATGTTAAAAAGATTTGATTTTATTTACGAAAAAGATACTTTTCACAAAAGACAGTAAACCCATGGAAAAAGCCATATGTGAGGTTTTGTCAAGTTGATTAATGTCTTGCCGAGGGAGATAGGAAAAAAGGCAAATATTAAGATATCGGCCAGACCACATGGCTGTCATAAAAACTTCAGCTTGAGATGATTGCCGATACAGGGTAGGGAGAATCAATGTCAATTATCTTTCCAAGATATCAGGGTTTATTTTTTTTGGCCACCAGCAAGGAGAAGCAATGTGGCGATTATAAAATTTTAGCATTTGTCTCGACATAGGTGAGAAGATTGTTATTATTTACCTTACCAACGTGTCGCATCAGACGCTGAGATGTTGAATAGCAATATGGCAATTGTAAAATTTTGGCATGAGACAAAAAATAGAGTGTGAATTGAGATTTGGCAAGATAAAAGAATTTAATTTCTCAACAAGCCAAGGATTCCATTATAAAGCTAACTTCATGAAGGGACCAGATGGCAAACTTTGACAGTGATTGATGGAGTCGGTAAAGAGTGCTGGCTAAGTGAATTCTGGGTGATAGAAATTTAATTGACAATATGGAATTCGTAAAAATTCTAGATTATAATTTTAAGGAGGCCAGCTTAGCGACACCCGCACAGCCAGGATGCCATTGGTTGAGTGGTAGCAATGGTGGTAGGCGGAGGTGAATGGATGAAAAAGACGGAGAAGTTATTAACGTCCACTGAAGAGATTGGTGTGAGATGTCAATGTGAGAGAGAAAGAGTCTAGGAGGATAGCTCTCCTCCGACCTTCCCTCACGGATGACAGAGACCCCCACCAAAATGGAAAGTGATTAATTTTCCAAAAATGGGAAGTAATCAATTTTCTTGGCCTGACAACAAAGAGATTTCTTGTTAGAAATCAAGATTTACGAAGAAGCCCAGGCCATGTCTGGCCCCACACCAGGTTTTGGTTGGTACCCATATAAACAAACGCCCTCAGGTCGTTCGACAGTTCCCGTTCAACAGTAAGTCAGTTGGAGGCAGTTCCCGTTCAGAGTTCCAGAGAGTTCCAGTTAGAGTCAGACCAGAGTGTTGCCTCGCAGAAGCTGACCGAGAGATTCCACGACCTCCGACTTCGCCTATCCTACCAATAGCAAGTTATACTGACGAACGAATCCAAGCCAACACCCAAGAACTAAATCAGTTGAGTTAAGATACCAAATTTGCTTGAAACATAGAAGTGTCACATTTCGTAGAAACAGGCTGGGAGAGAAACACACTCCTGTATATAACAGACGGATAAAGTTAATTTGTTATTTTTTAACAGACTTGAACCTCTCGGGTTTTTCTTTTATTTACTTCTTTTACTTTATGCTTGTGCGATACCACCTTCAGTCTGGACTCAGCTTACACTACGGCCCGATGCCTGATTGATCTCATCTACCTAAGATCAAAGTCACAATGTGGGTAGGTTAGGTTTGAGATCAAAGCAGTTACGCCAGTAACCAGACGTTGTAAGTGAGCTGGGAACGATAGAGCTGGTATTGAACCGGTACAGCTGGTGAAGCCGTTAACATCGCCGACCAGAGTTCAACCCTGGACGGGCCAGTGTCACATATTGGTATCTTGACCAGGGGATTTCGCCAAGTAGCGACAACCACCGAACGACCGGGACACAGGCTGGTGGCAGCGATTAAGAGTCAACCGCAAAACGCTGGTGGAAGAAACATTACAGCTTCACGCCGCGACTGGGAGTTGACCACGGGCCGACATCTGGGTGTCACAGAGCACAACACAATGAATTAACTTTCTTAGGTGAAGACTTAGCAATATTCTTTCGTGTACTGGCGGCAGTAAAGAATGGATTTCATCAGAACATTTGACATGGAAATAGCGATAGATTAATGAGATTAGCAATGGATTAAGAACAATTTTTTATGAATTCTTGTGCTCTTTAGTAGTTTGTATTGCTAGAAATAAAATAAAAATTAAACAGCAACCTTGTACACTAAAGAAGATCCACATTGTGCAAAATGACTGGGATGACGTAGCTCTGAACCATTCCTCCTGTAGGAAAGCCGTTCATAATGGTAGGAGAAACTTTGATCAGGATCATGTTGAGCACAAGAGAGATAATTTGTCAGAATAATGATGTCAATCACCCCGAGAATATTGTAGAGTGTATGGGGTGTAGCATCAGTGGTAGTACATTTGAAGTAAAGTGACCGACCCTGCTTTACCCAGGTGAAATGGGAAGTGGAACTCTACTGGTCCACAGCTTACATTCAACTCTCAAACGTGGCTCCAAGAAGTCGCATGGGCATGCAATAGCCACACCCTGATCAACAGCATTGACCTGTCAGCTAAACCGTGTGAAGGTAGTCGGAAGGGTTTTTTTTGTCAGGAGGTTTCAGCAATTGACAGCTATTTTTCATTATCTTTAGACTAAGATTGACGTAATTAATTTATGCATTAGTTGGGATGCTCCTATCATTGGTGTTAGGTGGATTTTTTTTCTTCTCTTTTTGTGTGTAGGTGTCAAATGTTGTGGTTATTTCTCCTTTTCATTTTTTTCTTCTCTTCTTATACTCTCTCTCTCTCTTCTTTTTTCTCTCTCGCTCTATTTGTTTTCCTTCTTTTTTCTTTCTTATTTCTCTCGCTCTCTCTCCCTATTTGATTTCTTTCTTATTTCTTCCTCTTTCTTTCTCTCTCTCTCTATATATATATTCCTTTTCTTTTTCTCCTCCATATTCCCATTCTTTCCTTTCTCTTTCTATATATTTATACACACACACATTAGTTTTCTTTTTCTCTCAATATATACATATATATACACACACACACACACACACACTTATTCCTTTTCTTTCTTTTCCTTCATTCTCTCTCTCTCTATATATATATATATCTTCTTTTCCTCTTTTCTCTCTATCTTTCTTTTCATTTTCTCTATCTTTTCTCTCTCTTCATATATATATATATATATATATCTTCTTTTCTTCTCTCTCTTTCTTTTCATTTTCTCTATCTTTTCTCTCTCTTCATATATGTATATATATATATATATATATATATATCTATATATGTATGTATATATATATATATATATATCTTCTTTGCTACTCTCTCTTTCTTTTCATTTTCTCTATCTTTTCTCTCTCTTCATATATATATATATATATATATATATATATATCTATATATGTATGTATATATATATATATATCTTCTTTGCTACTCTCTCTTTCTTTTCATTTTCTCTATCTTTTCTCTCTCTTCATATATATATATATATATAAAAAGAATGTGTACAGCAGTGTTTAAGATAATTTCTTTCTAAATATTCCTTGCTAAAACCACGAGTACATCATATCTACAGCCAGCAAATACTGTACAAAAGTCTGTATTTAAAAAGCAGGAATACTTACAGCCACCAGGGTCATGCATAAGAAATTTGTTGAATAATTCATGATGTATTGGGTGTCGTTCATTTGTTGAATAGGGAAGAATATCTTCATGAGCCAAATAATCTAAACCTGCAATAAATAGCGAAGAGAAAATATTTAGATATTAACTTTATACATGTGCTGCTAAATAGGCATCTCACTGTAGAGAGTCCAAGAACATTTTCATTCTATCAAGCCCTCGGGTTTAAATAGGGCTTTAACCGAAAGCATTTCTTCAGTATTTCACAATACCAGATGGGTCGGTTTTAGAGCTGTACGATTTCGTAGATGACAATCACAACTAAACAGATACAATGTATAAGCTTTGTGAAATTTTCTTTTAAGAATTTCATACAAAGGTATTTTCAGATAAATCAGATAAAAGTTGAGGGAGCTACAAAAAAAGAAAAGAATTAACATATTTTTAATTCTTACCGCAATGCGAATATATTAAATCAAAAGCAGTTACCAGACCAGCATCCTGATCATCTTAGTAGTTCAGAGAAACAAAAAAATAATTTTTTTTTTTAAATTTAAAAATTAAAACAAAAAAAATTTCTTATTAAATTTAAAAAAGAGAATTCAAAAATAAATATTTTTTGAAAAAAGTTTTAAAAAATATTAGAAAGTAAATAGTAGAATAACTTTTTTAAAAATAATAAAGTGTTTTTTTGACCCAAACTCTTGTTGCAACCGAGATTGGGTTACTGAATGAGGGATAACCAAAACCGAGGTTGGAAAGGTAATGGTAATCTTTATAACACCATCAAAATACAATACTTGCCAGAAGCATGAAGTAGGTAAACCACTGCTAGTGGTGGACTACTTAGACAGCATATTACCCCCACTTACTATAATGTCCAACGTATTTATGAGGATTGGGATATACCCATTAGTATTCATAGGTACAGTATATAACATGTATTTATACATTTCCTGTCACATCTGGGAAGCGGTGTAAATTTAAGAGTGATTACTTCCATTACTTGTTTTAATAATCTATACAAATAAAATATTTATATGCATTTAGACAAAATTAGTTTCCAAGCAAAATCAACCAGTTAATTAATCGGTTTCCTTACTCCTACATTTCTTAGATTGCAGTCTTATTTCTTCAAGCCTTTCATGTGTGGCACGTAGACACCTTTGTCTATTAAATAATTTTCTTGCACCAATTTGGTCTTGAAATAGGCTTTGTCATCCTGTCGCTAATCTTTTTCTTCCGAGAGATATTTCCATTTCACTGTTATATTAAACACACAAAGTTTTTAAACATGAAAATATATTGAGCAAAAGGCGTTTTTTATATAATACCAGGAGTACTCAATGAATCATCAACACTACTGATCGTCCGACAAATATATAGGAAACGGTTTAATTAAACAGTTCATTGGTCTCTATTTTAGTTGTCAATTCTTTATTTCCGCTTTATTGAATTGCAATACATTGTTTCAAGATTTTCCTTTATTGCATCTCAATATTAAATCTTTATAACAATCACCAGCATTTTTATGGTACAGGTACACTAGTAATATCTATAATAATCAAGATGAGAACAATAGTCTGAAATAATGTTTAATAACAATTCCTCATCTCAAAAACAAAATACAAAACTAAGTCATTGGCCCAATCAATAACTACAGTCATTAATTTATAGAAAATAGACATCGGTGGAATTGTGGTATCAGATCAATAATCTAAACAACTTTGATATGCTGTGTCTCTTCTGGACATGAGCAATCACGGCTCTCCACAATTTCCTGTAGCTCTTAGCAATGTTTGCTCAATAATGCCTTCCCCATTCCCAGATCTGATACCTATTAATACAAGATTATTACTTCTTGTTTCCACCTGCCCTTCTTGCCTTTGATATATCCTGAGAGTGTTAAATTCTCAAAGCTCTCTTTCCTCATTGTGTGCCAGACATTCTTTCTGATTTTAAATACAAGCGTCTTTTTTGTTCCTATTTTTCTTTAAAACTTCCTCATTGTTTACATGCTTCAACCATAGTA